>JARBWK010000005.1:163906949-164012229 GCA_030556195.1 Anolis apletophallus
CGCCTAAAGTGTCGATCTTTGCGGTGTAACAAGGATTTGCACTGTTTAAATGTAAATAATTTCGCTGCCACCATTTATTTATTTATTTATTTATTTATTTATTTATTAACTTCGATTTAGTATACCGCTCACTCCGGGGCTCAGAGCGGTTTACAGAAGAAGCATAAACATCGAGAGTAGTAAAACAAATCAAACGGTTAAAACACATTAAACATCAAAAAAGTTAAAACAAGTTAAAAACACTAGCCCTCAGCAACGGCTGGGGGACAAGGTGAGAATCTAAGGGAGTCATAGGTGGCATGGAACACAATGTAGTTGAGTTAAGGGCCGAACGCCATCCTAAAGAGCCAAGTCTTCAAGGCCTTGCGGAAAGGCAGAAGCGTGCGGATGGCACGGACCTCCTCCGGGAGGCCGTTCCAAAGACTTGGGGCAACTACAGAGAATGCCCTCCGCCGTGTAGAGGCCAGTCTGCAAGTTCTGAGGGAAGGTACCTCAAGGAGGTTAAGCTCCTCAGAGCGCAGCGATCTCAAGGGCACATAAGGGGTAAGTCGCTCCTCAGGTACACTGGCCCCAAACCATAAATGGCCTTGAAGGTGAGAACTAACACCTTGAAGAGGACCCGGAATTCAATCGGTAGCCAGTGCAGCTCGCGCAAGAGTGGAGTCGCGCGGTCAGACCTTGCAGCGCCCAGGAGGAGGCGTGCTGCGGCGTGCTGCACTAGCTTAAGCTTCCGGATCATCGACAAGGGAAGGCCAATGTAGAGCGCATTACAGTAATCGAGCCTCGAGATGACCATGGCTTGGATCACCGTAGCAAGGTCGCATTGGGAGAGGTAGGGAGCCAGGCGCTTAGCCAACCGTAGGTGGTAGAATGCTGTCCTGCAGGTGCAGCCAATCTGCTCCTCCATGGACAGGTGGGCGTCCAGCCGGACCCTAGACTTTTACCGATGGCTGAGGGCAGAGGGCCACACCATCGAATGTAGCCAGCTGGGTCGCTACCCCCCGGGCGGCCCAGCCACAAGATCTCCGTCTTTCGCGGGTTCACCAACTTACTGGCTCGCAGCCATCCAGTAACGGCTTCAAGGCAAAGGTGGAAATTATCGGGTTCAGAGACTACCCCGGGGTCCAATCCCAGAATGAGCTGGGTATCATCAGCGTACTGATGACACTCCAGCCCAAAACTCTGCACCAGTTGGGCGAGTGGTCGCATATAGATGTTAAATAACAGCGGGGAGAGGATAGCCCCCTGAGGGACCCCGCGCAACTCAGCGGGAGGCTCCGGAGACCGCCTCCCCACTTCACTCGCTGCTGGCGCGATGGAGGAAGGAAGACAGCCAGTTGAGGGCTGTCCCCTCACCCGCCACCGCCAGGCGGTGTATCAAAAGTTGGTAATCGACGGTATCAAACGCTGCCATGAGATCCAATAACACGAGCAGCGCCGATCCACCTCGGTCCAAATGGCAGCGGAGTAGGTCTGTGATGGAGACCAGGACAGTCTCCGTCCCATGGCCTGAACGGAAGCCGGACTGGAAGGGGTCTAGCCAGGATGCGTCATCCAAGAAGGTCTGCAGCTGGTCCATTGCTGCCCTCTCAATCACCTTGCCCAGGTACGGAAGGTTCGACACTGGGCGGTAATTGGAGGGAGCCGCGGGATCTAATCCGGGCTTGGAAAAGCCCCTTGCTCAAGGGAGCAGTTGACTATCTTCAACAGAGGGCCTCATAACCCCTCCACGCAAGCTTTAGGCATGACCATTGACTTGTAAAGAGTGGTGAGGAGACTTTGTAATTTGAATGACGTCACGGAGAGAGTTTTGAACCAGAACCTAAACAGTTTATTGTGCACAGTGCTTAGTTGGTTACACGTCCGGAGAGGTACATACTTAAAAACACTTGGTTCCATCACACAGTAATTTAACCTTGAATTACTAAGCCCCTAGGCTTCCTATCTATATTTCCCAAGCTTTACTGCTTGTCTGCAACACTCAACACTTCATAAACTAATTCCCTCAGGAATATTCAGCTACTCTCCCTAGTTGCTACCAGCTTCTCTCAGCTGCACTGCCAACCAACTGACTCTGGTCGCAGCTTCTGGCCAACTGACTCTCTCCAACTCCTTGAGTTGGACTGGATTAACTATCCACCTCTCAGCTCCTTGAGCTGGTCCAAACACAACTGCTCTTTCTGAGCTTCTCAGCACCAACTGCTTTGAGCTGGTCTGACAGTTCAACTGTCAACATTCAAACTGAACATTCTAAAGCTAGAGTGGCTTCCAGTTGCCATGGCAACAGCTTCTGCCCGAGGCTTGCTGCTGCGAACATTCTACTGCCTACTCTCTGTAGCTTTCAAAGACTGTCCTATCTAAACACATAAACAAACATGTGATTAACATACAGCACATGTATTAATACATAAATAACCACCTCATCACAGTCACGTTATTAGGTCGTTTGTTTCCCCTCCTCAGTTCTCAACTCGCGAGAGGAGACTGGAGGGCAGCAGCACCCTCCTTTCTCCTCTCGCCAGCTGAGAGCTGAGGCAGCAGCCCGGCCGAGCTTTCCTCCATTTCCCCAGGCTCTCCCTCACAAGCGGAGGGAGACCCTGGAGAACAGGAGGAAATTCCTCCGAATCTCGGAGTTAGTTCTCAGCCCTCCCCCCTTCCCTGCTAAGAAATAAAGCGTGTCAAGACGACGCGGTTTAGTTCTTGGCAGGGAAGGAGGGGCGGACGCTTGCTCTCTCCTCTTCCCTCCCTGCCATCCCAGCTGAGAGACATCACACATTAAATATAATGCGCGATGCTTCTGAGCTGGGGGGTGGGAGGGAAGAGGGGACAGCAAGCCCTCCATTCTAGCCTCCCTGCCTTCCCAGCTGAGAGGCATCTCGGATTAAATTTAATCCGAGATGCTTCTGAGCTGGAGGGGAGGGAGGGAAGAGAGGAGAGCAAGCCTTGCATGCACATGCACCTTCCTTTCTTTCACTCAGAGCCATCCCGTGTTAAATATAACGCGGGATAGCTCTGAGGTGGCGGGGGAAGGAAGGTGTGTGTGGATGCCTTGCATGCACAGACTACATCTGCCTGGCACCTCAGGAGGAGAAGGAGGAAACCCTGCTGCTTCCCTCCCCAAAGCCAACTAAGAGGAGGAATGGATCTGAGGAAGAGACTTTAAAAACACCTGTCTCCTGGCTGTTGCTACTACATCTGCCTGCCACCTCAGGAGGAGAAGGAGGAAACCTGCTGCTTTTCTCTCCCCCCCCCCAAAACCAGCTAAGAGGAGGAATGGGACTGAGGAAGAGACTGAGGACCATCCAGCGGTCCTGGCCCAGACTCGGGTCGGCCGCCAAAGATGGCGGCCGACCTTGGAAACACGGGGCTGCTCTGGTCATCTTCTTCCCAGAAGGATGGGGCAACCGGAAATGACCACCACCGGACGCACCCGCCCCTGGAGGACGGGAGCGTGGGAAGGAGCCCGCCCCTGGAGGACTGGAGCGCTGGAAGGAGCCCGCCCCTGGAGGAATGGAGCACCGGAAGGAGCCTGCCCCTGGAGGATTCGAGCGCTGGAAGGAGCCCGCCCCCGGAGCAATGGAGCGCCGGAAGGAGCCCACCCCGGGAGGACTGGAGAGCTGGAAATAGCCCGCCCCCAGAGGACTGGAGCGCCGGAAGGAGACCGCCCCTGGGGGAATGGAGCGCGGAAGGAGCCCGCCCCCGGAGGAATGGAGCACCGGAAGGAGCCTGCCCCCAGAGGAATGGAGTGCCGGAAGGAGCCCGCCCCAGGAGGAATGGAGCGCTAGAAGGAGCCCGCCCCTGGAGGACCGGAGCGCCGGAAGGAGCCCGCCTCTGGAGGACTGGAGCGCCAGAAGGAGCCTGCCCCCGGAGGACTGGAGCGCTGGAAGGAGCCCGCCCTGGGGGTTTGGAGCGCCAGAAGGAGCCCACCCCTGGAGGACTGGAGCGCCAGCGGACCTGTGGCCGCCCCCCAGGAAGGGAAAAGACCCCGAACCCGTAGGTCTAGGGCCTGGAGACCCCCCAGCCCAGGACCCTCTGGACTTCCAGTTTTTGGCTTGAGCTCCCCTGGGCCCGCCCTAGGCCCGAGAAGGTAGCAGCTCCCACCAACAGGGGCAGCTACTGTGGGCCGCTGCATGATGAGAGTGCTGCACCTGTTCCTCTGGACCTGTTCCTCCGAGGTGTTTGCCTGGGAACCCCCAGACTGCCTCCTTGTGACCACATACTGATCCCGCTCGGTCTGACTTAGCGAGTGGTTGATCGGCCCTGTATCCCTTTCTCCCCCCCTCCTTGGGTTATTGTTTAGTGTATTGTGTGTCCCTTTGTGTATTGTACTTTTCGCTTTTATGCTTCTTATGAACCGCCTCAAGCCTCCGGGGAGTGGCGGCTTAGAAATCGAAATAATAAATAAATAAATAAATTTAATCCGCGATGCTTCTGAGCTGAGGGAGAGGGAGAAAAGAGGGGAGGCTTGCTCTCCATTCTTCCCTCCCAGCTGGCGTAAGGAATAATACCGAAAATTCGTTATTAATTACGTTTCAATTACAAAATTTACTTAAAATTTCTCAGAATAATTTCTGTAATGTCCCAGCAACGGAAATTCCCCCCTACACGAGTTTAGAATCATTTTTTTAATGGATCAACCACCCCTAGTAGCAACAATATGCATGCCGCCAAAGCATCCTGGAGCATGAATTAAAGGGTTTAAAGTGCATCAAGTAAAGATGGGGGAAAGTCTGAGTTAAGCCCCTTAATGCACTTTAGTGAGTTCCCAGTGTAAGCCACATTGCATGGTGAAATAGTGTGACGCCGCAGCAAGCGCCACTTGCAGGCCCGGATTAACACCTTTTTGTGCCCTAGGCCACACTTTGGAATTACGCCCCCTCTACTACCGGCACTGAAAGTTGTTGTTTGGGATCTGGGAAGGGAGGGTGGGGCCCAAGCCACGCCTGCCTTTCCTTCCTTCCTTCCTTGCCCGGGGGCTTGGGGGCCGTAGCGGGGTGGCCATCTGCCAGGGCTGATTAGGATCCTCGCACCCCAGGGAGGGAGAGTAGTGGGGAGAGGCCGAGGGGGGGGGGCTTCCTTCCTTCCTTCCTTCCTTCCTTCCTTAGTACCACCTCCCAACAAAGGAGTCCCCCAGGTAGCAACCTATTAAAAGATAATCAAGGTGCTCAATTGCAGCATTAAAGAAAGAACAACACTCAAAAAAGGGAATTCCAGACAAGAAACAATCAGGGCCAGCTAATCACCTCACAAAAGGATTCACCCAGGCAGCAACCAGCTAAGCTTTGCAGCTGCAAGGCCATTCAGTCCTGATCAATGTGGCCAATAGGACATTAAAAAATGCACCCAACATACAATAGTTCATTTTCCAACCCTGGACTAATGTAATCTCCACAGATATATAAACATTCAGAATGGAAGCACATAGACCTTGAAGCTGCAAGGCCATTCAATCCTGATCATTGTGGCCAATGGTACTCTTTGCAGTCTCTGCCAATATCATCTTTGCCAATATTAGAATGGGGCACACATGCCATAAGGAAGGAGTGGGGATTTATCCCCTTTTCCTTTTTGGCTATGCAAACACTTGGCCACCCAAACATTCCCTCGTGGCTCGTCTTCTCGCGCCTGCCCCCTCCGCTGTGCTTGCCCTCCTTCTCCCTCCCTCCTCAGGCACTGAGGATGGAGGCGGGGGAGTCGCCGAGGGGGGCAGCATGACGAAGTGGAAGATGCACGACGCGCAGAAGGAGCCCCGGAAAGAGCCTCACACGGCGCACGCAAGGAGCCCCGGAAGGAGTCCCAGAAGGAAGCCCCGGAAGGAGCCCTGGAAGGAGCCTGTGCGGTGCGCGGAAGGAACCCTGGAAGGAGCCTCGCATGGCGCATTTTTATTTCAACTTTTATTTCAACTTTTTTTGGTCCATGTTTTGCGCCCTCCTCGGCTTGCGCCCCTGGGCCATGGCCTAGGTTGGCCTTATGGGTAATCTGGGCCTGATGGCGCTCCATGCAGTCATGCCGACCACATGACCTTGGAGGTGTCTACGGACAATGCTGGCTCTTTTGCCTTAGGACTGGAGATGAGCACCAAACCCCAGAGTCGGATACGACTAGACTTAATGTCAAGGGAAAACCTTTACCTTTAGCTATGGCACCTTGGATCCTGTGCTAGGAGAAAGGAGGGAATCAATAAAATACAACGTTTAGTTTTTTCCTCTTCTGCAACTGGGTTGGGGCACCTAAGTCCCCTTCCAGGTCGCAAGTTACCTTCATAAGGATTCAGTGGCCTCCCATCTCACAATGATTTAGATTTTGTTTTGATTTCAACAGAAAAGCCTCCATCTTGTGGCCAACATAGGAACAGCAGCTTCAGTATTTGACATCTACTCTAAATGGGAAACGAGTTCATAAATACGTTTAGATTAGAAATGTGAAATAGTATAAGAAGGAGGAGTATACACTTCTAGTTATGATTCAGACAGTTAGCCTCTGCTTTTTACACTTCACAATGACAGAGCTCAGTCAAAAGTTGTTTAAGCCGTGCTCTTTGGTGCATTCCCCCCTATTAGGGTTGCCACTTTTTGATATAAGAAATAAGGGACATTTACCTAAACATACTCAAAAATAAGGGACACCCTTCGGCACTGCCCCATAGCCCCAATTATCAGCGCAGGGAACCAACTGCTGCTCTTTAGGCCAGCCGTCCTGAGTGAAGACCGGTGGGGGGGAGTTCCACCTTGTCTCCTGTGCTATGTGAATCTTCTATATATATATAAAAGAGAGCTGTCATCCTAAGTAGCCTATAGACAGCAAAACCACACAAGGCAGACACACCAAATCAGCCCACATGCACACAAAACCCCACGAGGTATGTTTACCACCACCCCCCCGAAATTAAAATTACCAAAAATACAAAAAAACCCACAATTGGACTACAACTCCCATGATGCCCCATGCCACCCTTCTCTGGCAGTGTCGGAATGTTGGTGGTGCTGGCCAATTAGAGGCATTATGCAAATACTCCCTCAGTTAGAATGTAGAGGCTGGGAGACACCTCCTCTGGCAGTTTAGAGTGTCGGAATGTTGGTGGTGCTGGCCAATTAGAGGCATTATGCAAATACTCCCTCAGTTAGAATGTAGAGGCTGGGAGACACCCCCCTTTGGCAGTTTAGAGTGTCGGAATGTTGGTGGTGCTGGCCAATTAGAAGCATTATGCAAATACTCCCTCAGTTAGAATGTAGAGGCTGGGAGACACCCCCCTTTGGCAGTTTAGAGTGTCGGAATGTTGGTGGTGCTGGCCAATTAGAGGCATTATGCAAATACTCCCTCAGTTAGAATGTAGAGGCTGGGAGACACCCCCCTGTGGCAGTTTAGAGTGTTGGAATGTTGGTGGTGCTGGCCAATTAGAAGCATTATGCAAATACTCCCTCAGTTAGAATGTAGAGGCTGGGAGACACCCCCCTCTGGCAGTTTAGAGTGTCGGAATGTTGGTGGTGCTGGCCAATTAGAGGCATTATGCAAATACTCCCTCAGTTAGAATGTAGAGGCTGGGAGACACCCCTGGCAGTTTAGAGTGTCGGAATGTTGGTGGTGCTGGCCAATTAGAGGCATTATGCAAATACTCCCTCAGCTTTTCTCTTCTCTCTTCTCCCTCCCTCAGTTAGAATGTAGAGGCTGGGAGACACCCCTCTGGCAGTTTAGAGTGTCGGAATGTCGGTGGTGCTGGCCAATTAGAGGCATTGGTGCAAATACTCCCTCAGTTAGAATGTAGAGGCTGGGAGACACCCCCTCTGGCAGTTTGGAGTGTCGGAATGTTGGTGGTGCTGGCCAATTAGAGGCATTATGCAAATACTCCCTCAGTTAGAATGTAGAGGCTGGGAGACACCCCCCTCTGGCAGTTTAGAGTGTCGGAATGTTGGTGGTGCTGGCCAATTAGAGGCAGTATGCAAATACTCCTCAGTTAGAATGTAGAGGCTGGGAGACACCCTCTGGCAGTTTAGAGTGTCGGAATGTTGGTGGTGCTGGCCAATTAGAGGCATTATGCAAATACTCCCTCAGTTAGAATGTAGAGGCTGGGAGACACCCCCCTCTGGCAGTTTAGAGTGTCGGAATGTTGGTGGTGCTGGCCAATTAGAGGCATTATGCAAATACTCCCTCAGTTAGAATGTAGAGGCTGGGAGACACCCCCCTCTGGCAGTTTAGAGTGTCGGAATGTTGGTGGTGCTGGCCAATTAGAGGCATTATGCAAATACTCCCTCAGTTAGAATGTAGAGGCTGGGAGACACCCCCCTCTGGCAGTTTAGAGTGTCGGAATGTTGGTGGTGCTGGCCAATCAGAGGCGTTATGCAAATAATCCCACAGTGGCAACCAAACAGAAAGCTGGCACATATCCACATACATACAAACATTCACTTTGTTGTCCCAGGCCTGGGAATACAGTGGGACAGGACTACAATACAACAAAAGGAAGATACAAATCCCAACTCATCCTGAGCAAACTGCTAAAGGTCTCTTAATGTTATCAACAAGAGGCAAAATGGCCATCTCTCAAGAGTCCTTTGATTGCGCTTTCCCAGCATGTGGGTAGAAGGGGTTAGTCACAGACTATGGCACAGCAACGCGTGCACGGGTCAGCTAGTAATATAATATATTGTAATGTAACGTAATATATTGTGTATACAATATAATACTAATAACAACAATACGATATTATAATTATATATTTTATATTACATGTCTCTCTCTCTCTCTCTCTCTCTCTGGCATTACTTCGCGAATGAAGATTCTTAGAAAGGACTCATCCCATGCTTTTTACAAGCGCGTTGATGACTAAAGGAAGTTGGATGTGTCCTTCGAGCCTGTGCAAGGGATTTTTCTGGTGGAGCGCAGCATGAACAGAACTGGCCTCACCCTTTAAACCAAAGGTTCGTCTGCCGGGGCCTAGCAAGCTGGCATGGTGGCAGCAAGGTCCTCAGGTCGTAGGTTTGGTTCGAGTTTCCTTCTCTAAATGGTTGACCTTACAGGGTTAGACGAGCACCATCTGCCTGGGTTTGAAATTAGAGTTTTCCTTCTCTTGGGATGGTTGCCAAAAGGCTAGAGAGCCCGTCCTGCCCTTTGACGCTCTTTGTCAGACCCTTCTTCGGTTGTGACTTGTCTGGCATGGGAGGCCCTACCGGTGACTATTATGCCACCGCCAGCATGGCTCACAACTTCATTAGGGTACGCAAGCCTCTCCCCCACCACAAGGGGGCGCCAATGGAGAGGATATTACATGTAAGATTACTAATAATATTACAATATAATATGTGTTCCTAATGTAATTTTTTTAAAAAAATGTTTTTAATTATCTTGATTATATGGTATATTTTTATATTGTATTGTGGTAGTACGGCCTGTAGTGCTGCAAATGTAAGCCATGCTGAGTCCCCTTGCGGGAGTGAGAAGCTATGGGGTACAAATACCATAAATAATAATAATGGTATAGTACAATATGGAATATATATAATACTAATAGTATGCTGTGCTAATAATATAATGTATTGTTTCCATCAATGCCTAGAAGCCGTGACTGGATGGCTGCGTGCCAGCCGGTTGAAGGTGAATCCGTTGAAGACGGAGATCCTATGGCTGGGTCGCCCTGGGTTGGATGGATGCTGGCTGCCTACCCTGGACGGCGAGCTGTTAAGCCCGTCGTCTTCAGTAAGAAGCCTGGGGGTCCAATTAGACCCGCTGCTATCAATGGAGATGCAAATCTCCACGGTATGCAGGACCGTGTTTTTCCATCTACGACAGGCTAGGTGGCTGGCTCCCTACCTGCCCAGGAGCAACCTGGCCACGGTGAGTCAGGTAACGGTCATCTCGAGACTGGACTACTGTAACGGCCTCTACATTGGCCTTCCTTTGTCATCAATCCGGAAACTCAAGCTGGTGCAGAATGCTGCTGCTCGACTGCTGGTGAGAGCGCCTGCACGAGAGCACATGACACCTATTCTGCAGCAACTGCACTGGCTACCAATAGAGTACCGGATTGCTTTCAAGGTGTTGGTGTTGACCTTCAAGGCCTTGTATGGTCTAGGGCCGGTGTATCTGAGGGACCGCCTTACCCCATATGTTCCCCGAGATCACTACGCTTGGAAGAGCAAAATCTCTTAGTAGTTCCATCTATCCATTCTTGCCGTCTGTCAACAACCAGATCAAGAGCCTTTTCCGTAGCGGCCCCATCGCTATGGAACTCTATGCCAGATGAAGTCTGTGCCATTAAGGAACTGGCCCCGTTTCGGAGAGCCTGTAAAACGACCCTTTTCAGGCAGGCCTTTAAATGGCTCATGAGAAAGTTGCCCAAATCCTTGAGTCCTAGGTAGATTGTTGTTTTTATGCTCTGTTTTATATTGTTGTGTTATTAAATTGAAATGTTGGTGTTTTTAGTAATTGATTTTATGTTAACCGCCCCCAACCTGCTGGAAGGAGCGGTATAGAAAAATGAACAATAAATAAATAAATAAATAAATATTGTATTGCCTGCGATACAATACATTATATTATCTATTATATAAATGGGTTCACGTCATGTGATGTATACCTCAAACAAAGAAACCATACAACGAGAAACACAATACTTGCCAACAGAAATAGGCCTCAACCAAGGTACGTTTGTAGCAAAGAACCTTTCCCCCAAAACCTAAAAGGCCCCCAAAACAACGGTAAAAATAAAACTACATTTACCAGCATCCTCCGGGGCAGCCAAAGACTCACCCAGCCTCTACATTCTGAACAACATGATTGGCTGCCAATAAGGGCGGATTTGCATAACTGCTGCACTGGCCAGCCAACATGAAAATTACGATCCATACTAAACTGCCAAAACAGAATAAGGAAAAGGCCTGAGCCAATCCCCAACACAAACACCCAAATCACTTCCAACCTAAAATTTACACCCCAAAAAGCACAGACCACGCCCAAAATTGACAGTAAGGCTTCATTAACTTGATTTCCCTAACTAGCCCTCACTTACTGGGAAGCTGTTTACGCTCTGAATTGACAGTAAGGCTTCATTAACTTGATTCTCCCGACTAGGCCTCAGCTCATGGGACATTTTGTATGGCCTGAATTGACAGTAAGGCTTCATTAACTTGCTGTTCCTAACTAGGCCTCAGCTCATGGGACATTGTGTATGGCCTGAATTTACAGTAACCTACCTTGGCACACAGAGCCCCGACCGTGCATGATGGGACTTGAGGTACCACCATGGAAAATGGGATTTGTAGTACTTCAAAACCCATCATTCCCCACAGACCACTGCGGCCCAGAACCAAAACCAATAAAGACCCAACTTGGCACACCATGCCCCCAGGACCCTCACTCCATCCACCTGCAGTTTAGAGGAGGGCACACCGTGGATGATTGGACTTTCTCGCATATCCTAAAAAGGGCACAGCAACGCGTGCCGGGTACAGCTAGTTGTATATAATATAATATACAATTGCCTCGGCAGAGGCCGAGCCCAGGCCAAGAAGGGTCATGCTGGCCGAGGCCAACACCACGCACACTCACACACTCGCCCCCCCCCGGTCCGGAATGCCTCTTCTTTCCCTCGTCAACAGACCCGAGTTGCCCAACACTCCACTTAGCTCATCCTCTTCCTCCTTCTGCCACTTCCTCCCTCTCTCCCTCTCCCTTCTCCCTCTCCCTTCTCCCCCTCCCTCCCTCCCTCCCTCTCTCTCTCTCTCTCTCTAAAAGCCAGGGCCCGTTCCCGCCAGAGCTGAGGTCACAGGGTAAGGCGTCGCCCGAGCCCTCCTGCTCCGAGCCAGGCCCTCTTGCTGGACTTCCACCAAGAGCAAACATGGTAGCTGCGGGCAGGAGACCCGTAGAGAGGCGGGCCTTCTTCGCGGCGGTCAGGCGGTGGCACTGGGAACCAGGAGCAAGACAAGCGAGTCTCCTTCCTTCTCTTCCCAGAACCCGTCTATAGGAATTATTCGCCTTTCATTCATTCATTCATTTATTAGATTTCTGCGCCACCACTCCCGGAAGGCTCGGGGCGGCTCACACAAGCAAATAAAACAACACATTGAACATATTAAAAACACATTAAATGAGCACAGGTTACGCAAATGGATTAAAACCTAGTGCGCCGAGTAGGCACAACAATGTAAAAGCATTGCAACAGGTACAAGGTCGACGAGCTGTGCATTTGCAGACCTATAGGCCGTAGGCCTGCTGGAAGAGGTAGGTCTTGCACGCCCGCCTAAAAGGCAAGAGATCGCGGATGGCACGCGTCTCAGCTGGGAGGGCGTTCCATAGCGTGGGTGCAATCACGGAGAACACCCTCCTGCGTGTTGCCGTTAGTTTGGCTGACTTCGCCGATGGAATGGCTAACAGGTTAGTGTTTTCGGACCGGAGGAGCTGAAAATACGGAACGGGAGCTTAAAATATACGGGACACAAAATTTAGAGTCAAAATACGGGATGCCCCATATAATACGGGACATGTGGCAACCCTACCCTCTATTACTTTTTGCAAAATGCTCACATATTTGTTTAAGCTTTCAGTTACTCTTATTTTACTCCCAGTGATGTGAAACCAAAGCAGATTCTAATTCATTGTGTATTCCTGCATGGCAGAGGATGGGTCTGGATGGCCTTTGTGGTCTCTTCCAACTATGATTTTATGACTAACCGCACAGCAGAGACCCCACTGTCTAGGGGCCTTCCACTGCAAAGCAGTGCCTCCAAGTCCCCATTGCTGCGAGCGTCCCAGAGGAGATCATCAACTAAGGCGACCAAGGCTGTTTCAGATCCAGAGAGGTTATATCTGCATTTTTCCCAAAGTAGGACAAAGTTGTTTTTTAGCTTGGATACTGAAAAGAAAAAGTTATAAACTTAAATCCTATGTTCATTTGGTTCCTTCAGATAGAGTTTCTCAAGAATTAGACATCACAGAATAGGAAATGCAAAAAAATGTACTTCAAAGAAGCCAAATGTGTGAACAGGAGGCATTGATAATGTTTCGTCCCAGTGGTTTCTGTTTCCTCCCTAACGACCTTACAAGGCTATCATGAGTTAAAATGGTCAACATAGGGAACACTTGCAAACACCTCCACTGTGAAGTTGTTGTGTGCCTTCAACTCATTTCCAACCTATGGAGCTCTAGAGCAGTGTTTCCCAACGAGTATGCCGTGAGTGATCCTCAGGTGTGCCGTGGGAAATTGGATCCTCCAATACCCTTTGTCCCCACTCCTGCCGAACACTTTTTCTTCTCCACTCGGCCTCCCTTCTTCCCAGCCTCGCTCTGCTCGCTTTGCCTCACTTTGCTCTGGGGCGAGTCTACACAGTAGCGCCCGCACGGGTCACGTCTTCCTCCCTCCCCCCTCCCCTCCTGAGCACGCTCACGCTGCCCCCTCGGATCAAAATGGTGGCAGAAGTGGCAGTGTAGAAGAAAAAGTAAGTGTTCGGTAGGAGAGGGAAGGAAGGGCGCGAAGGGGAGGAAGAGGTCGGAAGCTGGCATGGGCAAACTTGGACCTTTCAGGTGTTTTGGACTCCAACTCCCACCATTCCTAGCAGCCTCAGGCCGTTTTCCTTTCCCCCCCTCAGCCACTTAAGCAGGAAAGGGCCTCAGGCTGTGAGGAATGGTGGGAGTTGAAGTCAAAAAGCACCCAGAGGGCAAGTTTTCCCATGCCTGTTTTAAAGGACCTTTAAGTGGTGAGCCTCCTTCCAACATTGTGATTCTGGATAGAAAACAAACAGCAACATAACATAACATTGTTTGAGTCCACAGTGCTCTCTGGGTGTAGGTGAACTACAACTTCCAACCTCAAGGTCAATTCCCAAGCAAACACTTTCAGTACTTTCTGTTGGTAATGAGAGTTCAATATGCCAAGTTTGGTTCAATTCCATTGTTGCAAGAGCTCTTTGATTGTGTGTTAACTATAAATCCCAGAAACTGTAACTCCCAAATGTCAAGGTCTATTTTCCCCAAACTCCATCTGTGTTCACATTTGGGCAGATTGAGTATTCATGCCAAGTTTGGTCCTGATCCAACATTGTTTGAGTCCACAGTGCTCTCTGGATATAGGTGAACTACAACTCCAAAACTCAAGGTCAATGCCCACCAAACTCTTATAGCATTTCCTCTTGGTTATGGGAGTTCTGTGTGGGAAGTTTGTGTCTTTCTGCCATTCCTGCCAGGATATCTGTGTTGTGTTCATCGAAACAGGCCCAGGTTTCACACTGAGTGTATAAATACATTTAAAAACATATTAACTATATGTATGACTGTGTTAGGGAGTCATCTTGTGGCATTTTGGTTGGTGGTGTGCCCCAGGATTTTGTAAATGTAAAAAAAATGTGCCGCGGCTCAAAAAAAGTTGAAAAACACTGAACTGTTTCAGATCCAGAGAGGTTATATCTGCATTTTTCCCAAAGTAGGACAAAGTTGTTTTATAGCTTGGATACTGAAAAGAAAAAACTATAAACTTACATCCTATGTTCATTTGGTTCCATCAGATAGAGTTTCTCAACAATTAGACATCACAGAATAGGAAATGCAAAATATTGTACTTCAAAGAAGCCAAATGTGTGAACAGGAGGTATTGACAATGTTTCGTCCCAGTGGTTTCTATTTCCTCCCTAACGACCTTACAAGGCTATCATGAGTAAAAATGATCAACATAGGGAACACTTACAGACACCACCACTGTGAAGTTGTTGTGTGCCTTCAACTCATTTCCATCCTATGAAGCACTAGAGCAGATTTGGGCATCTTACGGCCCGTGGGCCGGATGCGGCCTGCCAGCCGATTCTGACCGGCTTGGGGAGAAGGGCGTCGGGGGCGGAGCCATTTCTGTAAGAGGAAGAGCTGCCGCTGCAGCCATCTCATCATGGGCTGTGGGACCTGCGTTGGCAGACAGCCCGTTGCTCCGGAGAACGATCGGAGGAGCGGCGGCTTTGGAGTGCCTGCCATCCCGGGAGGCAATCCGGGCCTGCAGCGGGAGCAGTCGGTGACCTGTGGTGGCTGATCGCCCTGGCGACCCAGATGACTTTATCGTCTTCCGGGTCACCAGGACAATCAGCCGCCGCAGGCCGCCGACTGCTCCCGCTGCAGGCCCGGATTGCCTCCCGGAATGGCAGGCAAAGCTGGATGGCAGGCACTCCATGGTAGGGTGATCAGCCGATCAGGAATGCCTCTGACGGAATGGCTGGGGACGAGAGTGGGCGAAGGCCTGCAGCCTCCAATCGTCTGCTGCTCTGTTTTGCTGCGGTGGCGGCTAGGTCCGCTTTGTCATCCTCTGGGCTGGGTCCATTGGGCCATTCCATCGTGGGATCCTTCCTCGTTTGAGGATGTCATCCTCCATCTTGGTTCGCACCTTGTCTTCTTGAATTTTATTTTATTTTAGTGGTTTTTATTATTATTTTATAATAATTTTATTATAATAATATAATAAATAATATAATTTTATATTGTAATTTCAATATATTATAATGTATATATACTATAATATAATAATTATGATATTATACTAATAATATATGAATATTTCTTGATATATTAATATGTAATATTAATGATGTGTAATATATAGTACTAGCTGTACCCGGCATGCGTTGCTGTGCCCTTTTTAGGAGATGCGAGAAAGTTCAATCATCCACGGTGTGCCCTCCTCTAAACTGCAGTTGGATGGAGTGTGGGTCATGGGGGGCATGGTGTGCCAAGTTGGGTCTTTATTCGTCTTGGTTCTGGGCCACAGTGGTCTGTGGGGAATGATGGGTTTTGAAGTACTACAAATCCTGTTTTTCATGGTGGTACTTCAAGTCCCATCATGCATGGTCGGGGCTCTGTGTGCCAAGGTAGGTTACTGTAAATTCAGGCCATACACAATGTCCCATGAGCTGAGGCCTAGTTAGGAACAGCAAGTTAATGAAGCCTTACTGTCAATTCAGGCCATACACAATGTCCCATGAGCTGAGGCCTAGTCGGAGAATCAAGTTAATGAAGTCTTACTGTCAATTCAGGCCATACACAATGTCCAAGGAGCTGGGGCCTAGTCGGGAGAATCAAGTTAATGAAGTCTTACTGTCAATTCAGAGCGTAAACAGCTTCCCAGTAAGTGAGGGCTAGTTAGGGAAATCAAGTTAATGCAGCCTTACTGTCAATTTTGGGCGTGGTCTGTGATTTTTTGGGGTGTAAATTTTCGGTTGGAAGTGATTTGGGTGTTTGTTATGGGGATTGCCTCAGGCCTTTTCCTTATTCTGTTTTGGCAGTTTATTATGGATCGGAATTTTCATGTTGGCTGGCCAGTGCAGCAGTTATGCAAATCCGCCCTTATTGGCAGCCAATCATGTTGTTCAGAATGTAGAGGCTGGGTGAGTCTTTGGCTGCCCCGGAGGATGCTGGTAAATGTAGTTTTATTTTTACTCGTTGTTTTGGGGCCTTTTAGGTTTTGGGGAAAGTTTCTTTGCTACAAACGTACCTTGCTTGAGGCCTATTTCTGTTGGCAAGTATTGTGTTTCTCGTTGTATGGTTTCTTTGTTTGAGGTAAACATCACATGACGTGAACCCATTTATATAATAGATAGTAAATATAGTAAATAAATAAATAAATAATGTAGATTAAAAGGTAGTTCCGCCTTTATGTGCGGCCCTCCATAATATTTTTTGGCTCTCGCGTGGCCCCTTGGAAAAAATAATTGCCCACCCCTGCACTAGAGCATCCTATCATAGAGGTAACTTGACAAGGTTTGCTTGGAAGAGCTTTGCCATTGACTTCTTCTTCTGATGCTTGAAAGAGTGCGACTTGGTCAAGATCACCCGGTGGGTTTCATAGCAGAGTGGAGATTAAAATTGGTTATCCAGAGCTGTAGTATCGGTACTTAGTCAGAACATCTCTGATCTGTTACGATCTCTTTGTGAGAATAGCACAGTGTCAATTTTGCTCCCGAGACACTAGAGGGAGCAAGAATTGCATTCAAAAAATTATGGTGTTGCATTATCTTTGGAATTCAGTGACCCCCAAATCTATATCAGTGGTTCCCAAAATTTTTGGCCTACCGCCCCCTTTCCAGAAAAAAAATTACTCACCGCCCCCCTTAGAATTTTTTTTTTTAAAAAATGTAATAGCAATTAAACAGAAAGATATATGTATTAATGCGGTGGTTCTCAACTTTTCTAATGCCGTGAGCCCTAAATAAGGTTCCTCATGTCGTGGTGACCCCCAACCATATTTTCGTTGCTACTTCATAAATAATTTTGCTACTCCTCTGAATTCTAATGCAAATATCTAATATGCAGGATGTATGTTCATTGTTACAAATTGGACATAATTAAAGCGTAGGGATTAATCGCAAAAACAATATGTGTGGGGGAGTATGGACAACGGATGATGGGATTTGCAGTACCTTCGAGTGATTCAGCTCTGACTTCCACAGCCGAGACCCCATGAATGACGGACCTGGACCAAACTTGGCACACAGAACCCCCAGGACCCACAGAAAATACTGGAGGGGATTGGGAGGAATTGACAGTGATTTGGGTGAGATGTAGTTCACCTACATTTGGAGAGCACTCTGAACCCAAACAACCCTGGATCTGGACCCAATTTGGCCAAATACTCAATATACCCAAATTTGAATACTGGTGGGGTTGGGTTGGGAGGAATGATTTTGTCGTTGGGGAGTTGTAGCTGCTGGGATTTATAGTTCACCTATAATCAAAGAGCATTTTGAACTCCCAACAGCAATGGCGTTGAACTAAACTTGAGCAATAGAGAATACTGGACCTTGGAAATTGGGAGCTGCTTGCATTTTCCTTCGTGCCACGGCCATCCCCAGGAGCGCCTGAAACGCCGCCGCGACTCAGAGGGCATTTGCAGACACGGAGGCTTTTCTCCTCAGCTGGACCAACTGGCAGGCACACACTTTCATGGCGCGACTGTCTCAACCTGCCGGTTGGAATCTCTGGGCAGGAGTTACGTGGACACCGCAGCGCGCCCCCTACCTCTCCTCAACTCCGCCCACGGCGCAGTCCCATATCGGCCCTTCCTTCCAAGGGACCCGTTGGATTGGAAGGGGCGATACAGGACTGCTGCGGTTTCTAGGCAGTGCCTGCACGGGGTTTCCAACTGGCAGGCGCACACTCGCACGCTTGCGAGTTGGAATCCCGCCACCACCCCCTTACAGGGCTTCAGTGCCCCCCCAATTGTCCTGAGCCTCCCACCGCCCCCTTGGATTGCCTCACCACCCACTAGGGGGCAGTACCACCCAAATAACCCCATGAACAGGCCTAAAACCAAGACACCAAGCAATTTTTTTAGGCTGTATTATTTGTTGTTGTTTGTGTCATTCTTCTTCTCATCATCATTATTATCAAGGACTTTACCAATCTGGGCCCTTACACAAATAAAGCCCTAGACCAGTGTTTCTCAACCTTCCTAATGCTGCGACCCCTTAATACAGTTCCTCATGTTGTGGTGACCCCTAACCATAACATTATTTTCATTGCTACTTCATAACTGTATTTGTGTGTGTGTGTGTGGGGGGGGGGGGTTGATTTTGTCATTTGGAAGTTGTAGTTGCTGGGATTTATAGTTCGCCTACAATCAAAGAGCATTCTGAACACACCAACAATGGAATTGAAACAAACTTGGCACTCAAAATTCCCATGACCAACAGCAAATACTGGAAGGGTTGGGCGGGCATTGACCTTGAGTTTGGGAGTTGTAGTTCACCTACATCCAGAGAGCACTATAGACTCAACAATGATGGATCTGGACCACACTTGACACGAATCCTCAATATACCCAAATGTGAACACTGGTGGAGCTTGGGGAAAATAGATCTTGACATTTGGGAGTTGTAGTTGCTGGGATTTATAGTTCACCTACAATCAAAGAGCCCCTTGCACCCCACCAATGATAGGGTGGGTCGAACTTCCTATACAGAACCCGCATGCCTTGAAGGAACTAGCTGGCGTGAGCCTCCATCCCACATCACCCACTCTCCCTCACCCACACATGCGCATCATGCTGCCATGCGCCAAGCATGCCTGCTCTCCCCTCCCTGCTTGGAGTCTCAGAAACAGCCCTCCCATTGGCTGGGAGGCCTGCCAATCACAGCAGAGGAGAGCTTTAGGTGGGAGAATTCACAGCCTGTTTCCAAAAAGAAAGAGAAGGACAAGCGGAGAGATCTTCAACCTTCTCTGCCAAGGGGCTTCCTAAGACCATCATGAATATATGTTTTTTGATGGTCTTTGGCGACCTTTCTGAAACCCTCTCGCGACCCCCTGGGGGTCCCGACCCCCAGGTTGAGAAACACTGCCCTAGACGGTTTTGGCCCAGCTTATCTATCCGAACGTGTCTCTCCCTATGAACCTACCAGGGAATTAAGATCATAAGGGAAGGCCCTTCCCTCAATCCCGTCTGGTGGGGACGAGGGACAGGGCCTTCTCTGTAGTGGCCCTGAGGCTGTGGAACTCCCTGCCCAGGGATATCAGATCGGCTCCCTCCCTCCTTACCTTTTGGAAAAAAATTGAAAAATTGGCTCTTTGAGCAAGCGTTTGGAGCTTCAGCTTAATTAGTTAACTGACTTTGAAATGACCTAGGAATCATAATGACGACGGAATGGATAATGGACTAAATATGACGACACAGGTTTTTTTAATTAGTAAAAACTTTGTTTTTTCATTGTTTTTGATGTTTTTAGATATAGTCATGAGATGTTTTATCCTATCGATGTATGTTTTTAAACGGCGTCGAATTGTGCCAATCGTTCGCCGCCCTGAGTCGCCTTCGGGCTGATATGGGCGGGGTATTTATTTATTTATTTACTTCATTTCTATTCCGCCCTTCTCACCCCGCAGGGGACTCAGGGCGGATCACAATGTACACATTACATTTAGACACACAAACACACAACACAGACAGAGGCAATTTAACATCTGGCCACCAGGCGGAGCTGTCGCTCTCTTTCATTCCTCAGCGTGTTTCCTTGAGATCTTTTTATGGCCTCGTCAATCAATTTAATTAAGCCTCCCCAGTAAGTTGGTCCCTTAATTTCCTACTTGACAGATGCAACTGTCTTTCGGGTTGCAAAGGTCGACAGCAGGCTACACAATAGGTCGAGAGCCCACCTCGACCCAGGCAGGCCTCGAACTCATGAACTTCTGATCAATAGAGCTCTTATGCACCTGACACCCAGCCAGCTGCGCCACATTCCCAGGGTATAAATGAGGCAAATAAATAAATAAATAAATAAATAAATAATACATGTATAAGTGTTCAAAGGTTTGCCTATGTAACTCTTTTGCAGCAAAAACAACATCTACTAGGAATGTGCTTTACATTCTTTGTCCCTGCAGAGGAGAATGAATAATTTATGGAGTTTTCTCCCTGCTGCAGACGCATCCTTGAATCCAGGGCAGTATTCAAAACATCCTTGCCGGGAAGAGAAAGTTTCCACCCATGACAGTAATACCCCCCATGGCTGTTCCCTGCCCCCTCTGCACGGCCACTGGAGTTAGTGACTGGGGGAGTGGGGTCAGTCAAGAAAGACAGAACTCAGCCACTGCTTCTTCTCTTCTGATACAGGTAGTGATAGCAATCATTCCCACGTGGCCGACCCCTGCTCCTCCTCTGGCACCATTACTGTAAAATAGGAAAGATCTGGGGGCATGGCTTTTTTACAATGATCTGATGAGAATGCCACTGGAAGGGGTTGCATTTCACAGAAACTCCCCTATTGGCCCTTTCCTGCTTAAGTGGCTGAGGGGAGAAAAGGAGAAAGGGCCTGAGGCTGCTAGGAATGGTGGGAGTGAAGTCGAGCCCCTGTTTCATTGACCTGCAGCAGGGAGTTCCAAAGTTCCTGCATATGTGGTCTGGCATCTCTAGCACAAAAGGCTGGGATTTGGCATCAAAAGACCTTCAGCCATTTCTACCTCTTTGTTTTCTTGCCTCACTTGACCTGAAGCCATGGACTCTTTGTGTACGGAGTTGCATGCGGACAGGCCAACAGGGGCAAGTCCTGAGTGATTTGAGAGACATAGTTTTCTAAGGACTTCCGTGTGTTTGGCTATTAGCAAAAAGGACTTTTCTCTTATATTTTTTCCCAAGGACACAGATGGTGTCGAAACCCCCACAGATGGCTCCAAGACACGCCAAGCTAGTAAAAGTATTTACAGTTTATTTAGAACAAAAACACAGCCACAGTCCGGCATAAAAGGAACCCACAAAAACCCTGTAAACAAAAACAATGAAGACGTCCGTCTCTTGAAGTCCTTGACTTTATTCCGGCTTGAAGTCTTGTTGCGATGTGAAGACCCGTCCAGAAAAGGAAAGGAAGAGTGCTTCTCAATTCAGGAGCTAAGTATACAAACAAACACATAAAAGCCCCGCATCCCACAGCAACTTCCCTCCACCCATATACGATACCAATTAAGGGACAGACACTCACAGCAACACATGAAAAGCCCAAACGAAACGTGGTAGTCACTAAACATAAAAACACACATTAAAACCCCAAACCCCAACATACAACATTTTTCAGCTAGAGCTGCCATGGCAGCTCCCCAGAACCAACATGGAAAACAGCCCAATACTCACAGCTTGCTTGGAATCAGGAACTGCGATACAAGAAACAAGAGCACCAAATACACGAACCAGCAACCCACCAGCAACACCTTGGCCGACCGCAGAGTCCCAAATCCCCAGGCCTTACTTTAATACCCTTACAAATCAGAGTCATCAGACTCCCCACCCAACTCTGCCCCATCCCCCCTCAGCTGCAGCCCTGGGTGTGTTCCTCCAATCTTCCCACCTTTGCTGAGCAGTTAAAGGACCCCAGTCCGATTCACCATCCCCACTAGGCCAAGCAAGGTCACTCGAAAAGCCAAAAAAGGAGCTTTCGCTGGACTCAGCATTTATCACATCCCTGACATCTTGCACCAGTGCTGAGTCCAGCTCGGTATCACTCTCTTCTGAAGGTAACTCTACATCAAACCCCTCAAAAGTATCATCACTGGTAGGCTCCCTAAGTATTTGTCGGACCTTTCTCCTGTGCTCTGCCTCTTCCAAACTCTCAGCACTTGCAGCCCTTTTCCTCCCAGCTGCAGTCAGTCCGCCTAAACCTCCCTCTTCCAGTGACATGTCCAACACAGAATCCTCCTCCCAGTTACTACCTGTAGCAACTACAGGCTCAGTTTGCTCAACTACAACAGATGGACTTTCTTTCTACTCCCTGAATATGAAATAATTGTTTCCCTGGCCTCTCTCGCTATGAAATTGTATGAAATGCCAAAGCTGTATGAAAGTCAAGCATGATATTTTCCTCTATTTTCCTGGACTTCTGTGTAAGTTCTCCCTTTGCATGCCCTAACCCCCATGAAATGCCTAGGAACTGTATAAGAGTATTATTATTTCCTTTTCCTTCTATCCTTGTATTTTAAATTGTAACTTCTGAATGTTTTGTCTTGATGAAATGTACTTTGTAACAAAGATGTGTCACCCTGCCTGTAAGCAGCCCCAAACATTTAGGAAGAATCCGGCAAAAGCCTTTGCAAGATTGAAGAGTGCTAATTATGTATCAATGGTTATTTCAAAAGACAGGGAAAGCCACCTGGCCACACCCTTTGTATAACACGGAGGGTCGTTTCACAAGACTCAAACCCAGGACATAGCCAAATTGCTACACATATTTACTTAAGAAAGATCCTACAAATAGAACACGCCACTTAGGAAATGACAGACGGCCAGACCCATGGCCCAAAACCATGAAAACCATTTATTCCAAGGACCCAAACAATAGGTGGTAAGATTGCAGGACGGCAAGGGGTCTTCCCTTGCCAATCAGACATGCTATAATCTCAAAACTTCATTAACACATCTATTAATTGATCAGGGATTCCTCTGTGACCCAGGAAGAGCCCTGTCTGTTTAGCCTCACATGGAAAAATCCCACAATCTCTCACACGTTTACTAAACAAAGAAAAACCATCAGAAGTGCATGCTACTGCCAGGAAATGTCATTAATTTTTCATCACCACACAAAGATAGCCAAACATCACCAGATTTAGGATTTCCTCCTTATCAATGAAACTTCATTAACACATCTTAATCTTCAAAACCCTGACTCATTATTCCATCCATTCCCCCCCCCCCCTTTCCTCCCAATTGGCTTAGACCCACAGCCAATTGAGGCAAGCGGGCAGTTTGAAAACTGTTCTGTTTTGGAAAAAGTATAAAAGCGTATGTATTACATGTATGCTTTGTACTAGCATGGCCGAAGGATCGCGGTTAGTACCTCATTTCCAGCTGGATGAATAAAAAACTCAGTGGCTTTTCTTCAACCTGGTGAGATTTTTTAATTGGGAAATTTAAGGGAAAGGGGATTGGCTGGCTTCCTTTCTCAGCAGGCCATTTTAGACCCTCTTTAGATGGATCTAACTGGTTTGCCTTCAGGGCAAGATCCCCAAAATTTCTGTTCGCTACCAGGAGTTGGAGTCCAAAACACCTGGAAGGTCCAAGTTTGCCCATGCCAGCTTTCGACAGAGACCTCTTCCTCCCCCTTCCCCTTCGCTTTGCCCTCCCCCCCTCCTGTCCAACACTTACTTTTTCTTCTACGCTGCCGCTTCTGCCACCATTTTGATCCGAGGGGGCAGGGAGGAAGGCGTGACCCGTGCGGGCGCTACTGCGCAGACTCGCCCCAGAGCAAAGCAAGGCAAAGCGAGCAGAGCGAGGCTGGGAAGAAGGGAGCCCGAGTGGAGAAGGAAAAGTGTTCGGCAGGAGGGGGAAGAAAGGGGATTGGAGGTTCCCATTTCGCACGGCACACTAGTGTGCCATGGCACACTGTTCGGGAAACACTTGGAGAGACCACATCCGCTCTAGTTTCTCATACAGAACATTCGGGGGTGAGAAGCGACAAGGTACAAAAACCATACATAAATAAATAAATTCCTGAATCTTCGTTCACGAAGAAAAGCCAAGAAGAATGGTGGCATAATGGTTAGATGTATTTGTACTAGAACATAAGAACATAAGAAGAGCCATGCTGAATCGGACCTCAGCCCATCTAGACCAGCATTCTGTATCACACAGTGGCCCCCAGTTGTACGCGGGGATCTCGAGCAGAAGGGAGGGCAAAACCCTGACCTGCTCCCGACCCCCCACAACCAGTACCCAGGGAAATCCTGCCTACCTCAACCAACTCCGAGGTGGCACTTGGATGTCCTTTATTTGTTGTATTCTTTGTTACACGTTGCCCATATCATGCCTTCCTGGTCCTCGCTTAGCCCAGCTAGTCCTGCGAATCCATCCTTATGCCAGTGCCTCCAGTCTTGTATGCGGGCAGGAATCCTCAGAAGAGCATCATGCCTTGCTTTGAAAGGTTCTCTTGGCATTTGTGTCAAGAGGAAGAAGCTTCTGGGAGGATCATAACAGCTGACAGAAGCTTTGAGTAGAGAGAAGGCAGGCAGGAGTTAAGGACCTTGCCCATCACTCTCCTACTTCACGTACTCAGATTCACCCATACTCTGGCTGCGTATTCGCTGGAGATATTGCACCATGTATTTATGAATATAGAAAGAAGACTAGAAGGAGCTAAGACAAGCCAACCATGTCCAATACAGGTTCGTGTTCCTTTTATAATCACTTGCTTCTGAAATAAATCTCGGCATTACTTCGCGAACGAAGATCCTTAGGAAGGACTCATCCCACGCTTTTTTTACAAGTGCGTTGATGACTAAAAAGGCCAATCTGAGATAGGCAAGTTTAGTTGCAGAAAGCACAGCAGAAAGTCTCCTTGGGTGATGTTGTTTCCAAGTTGCGGTTCTTCCTGCCTTGTCGTTTCTCTTCGAGACCCGTTCGGCGTGTCTTCTCGAAAGAGGCCGCAGCATTGTGGATAGTGCGTCTCCATGCTTCCCGATGTGAGGCCAGGGTGGACCCTTGTTGGTGATCAATCTAGCAGAGTCTGAGATGTTGTTTCAGGGAGTCCTTATATCTCTTTTTTTGGGGCGCCTCTCTTGCGCTGACCCGTGGCGAGTTCACCATAGAGTAGGATCTTTGGGAGGCGGTGGTCCACATCCTAGAGATGTGCCCTGCCCAGCGCAGCTGTGTTCCCAATAGCATGGCCTCAATGCTGGTGATCCCTGCTTGCTCAAGGACAGCAACATTCGTCACATAGTCAGTCCAGTGTATATTTGGGATTGTGCGAAGACAGCGCTGATGAAAACGCTCGAGGAGTTGTAGGTGTTGGCGATAGGTGACCCATGTTTCAGACCCATAGAGGCAGGCATGTAGCCAGGGGGGGCTAAGGGGGCTTCAGCCCCCTGAAATTCTCAGGGTGGTCCGCGAAAAGGCCTTACTGGTACATTATTTAAACTGTTATGTTTATTCATATCATGATCTGATCACCATGCTCATTATATCCCACATTAATGGGGTTATTGGGATAACAATACAAAAGATTTGCTAGGGTAGACCCTCTTCCGCCCAGTCTCAGCCCCCCCTGAACTAAACTGAGCCCCCTCCGAAACAAAATCCTGGCTACGGCCCTGCATAGAGGAGAATAGACAGTATGATAGCTCTGTACACACTGATTTTGGTGCTTTGCCTCAGGTGCTTGTTGCTCCAGACTCTTTTGTGAAGCCTTCCGAATGCACTCTATGCGTTTGCTAATCTGTGATCTATCTCTTTGTCAATCTTGGCGTCTGAAGAGATTATGCTTCCCAGGGAGGTGAACTGCTGAACGGAGTTAAGCACAGATGTGCCTATGCTGACATGGGGATGATGGTGTTCTTCCTGTGGTGCGGGCTGGTAGAGGACTTCCGTTTTCTTCAGGCTGACTTCCAGCCCAAACAGCTCTGCAGCTGTAGCAAAGCAGGATGTGAGGTGCTGGGGATGATGGTGTTCTTCCTGTGGTGCGGGCTGGTAGAGGACTTCCGTTTCCTTCAGGCTGACTTCCAGCCCAAACAGCTCTGCAGCTGTTGCAAAGCAGGATGTGAGGCGCTGGGAAGATGGTGTTCCTCCTGTGGTGCGGGCTGGTAGAGGACTTCCGTTTCCTTCAGGCTGACTTCCAGCCCAAACAGCTCTGCAGCTGTTGCAAAGCAGGATGTGAGGCGCTGCAGGGCTGCTTCTGAATCGGTGACAAGGGCATCATCGTCAGCAAAAAGCAGCTCATGGACTAGATAGCTTAGAGTCTTAGTGCGAGCAGAGCATTTTAAAAATGTTCAAGATATCTGAATTAGGGATACGTTGCGAGTGATCTGGTCCCCCCCCCCTTCCTCTCTCCCTCCCCCCACTTTTCATGAGGAAAGGGGGGGAAAGGGTTTATTTAGAATCATTTAGTCACTTCCCTTTACATAATTGAAGTCATTAACCTTCTCATTTAATGAAAAACATGACTTCGGGGCTTTGGCACTGAAAAGAAGTCGCAGGGGCATTGGAGAGAAAGAGGCTGGTGGACAAAAGCTGCGGGAGCTCGGAGCTACAGATACTATGCAACCCAGAGCAACAAAAAATAAAATTGGAAAAAAAATTGGAAAAAAAATATGTCTGGGCATCATGTAATGTTATTTGAATACAGCCATTGGGAGCGTAGGCTAAAATTATAACAGCTTCATCTAGAGCTGGATGTGATGCCTTCCCTGGGAGAAGAGGGCCATGGTTTCCTTGGGCCTGCAGGGAGCAGGGGGGTTGGTGCTAGTGCCGTTTCCTCTTGATGGAGAAGTCATCTGCTATGACCGTCCAGAGGATTCTGCCCCCCAGCCCCATTTCTCTGACTAAATTTAGGCCATTATGAATATGTAATAGCACTGACAATGATTCGCAGAGACACGAGGGTGTCCGGCTTTATAACATCAAAGTCGTGAAGGAGAGCAGGAAAGTTCGCTCTGACAGGATGCCAGGAATCGCAAGCCTCATCCCTCCGACTAAACACCCCCCGTCCATCCCTGCCTGTCCTTCCGAATAGCCTCAGTACAAAGCAAAGAGCGCGGCAAGAAACACAGCAGTCTGGGCCATCTTGGAGACTCAACATGTTTTTGCCTTCTCCTGTGTTGTTTTGTTTTGTTTTGCAGAAAAAAGGTGCTTTTTGTAAAGCTGCAAAAGGGACTTCAAAGACCAGTGTTTTTCAACCTTTTTTAAACCTGCGGCACACTTTTTACATTTCCAAAACCCTGGGGCACACCACCAACCAAAATGACACAAAATGACACTCTAACACAGTCATACATATAGTTAATATGTTTTTAAATGTACTTATACACTCACTTAGTGTGAAACCTGGGCCTGTTTCGATGAACATTTATTTATTTATTTATTTATTTATTTATTTATATCATTTATATTCCGCCCTTCTCACCCCGCAGCAGGGGACTCAGGGCGGATCACAATGCACATATACAGGCAAACATTCAATGCCCTTTGACATACAAACATGTAAGACAAGACACTCAGAGGCAATTCAACATTCCGGATCACAATGCACATATACAGGCAAACATTCAATGCCCTTTGACATACAAACATGTAAGACAAGACACTCAGAGGCAATTCAACATTCCAGCTTCTGGCCACCAGGGGGAGCTGTCGCACTCCTTCACTCCTTTTACACACTTCCTGGAGATTTATGGCCTCGTAAATTAGTTAAATTCAGCCTCCCCACTCAAGTGGTACCTAAATTTCCTACTTGACAGATGCAACTGTCTTTCGGGTTGCAAAGGTCGACAACGAGCTACACAAATGGTGAAGTGCTCACCCCGGGAAGGCCTTGAACTCATGACCTTCTGGTCAGTAGAGATCTGACACCCAGCCAGCTGCGCCACATTCCCGGTGCAAGAGAGTTAGTGTCTTAGATATACAGGTTTCTGCAAAGGCAAATCATGTCTTACTAACTTGTTAGAATTCTTTGAGGGTGTAAATAAACACATAGACAAAGGGGACCCAGTCGATATTGTTTACCTTGACTTTCAAAAGGCTTTTGACCAAGTCCCTCACCAAAGGCTCCTAAACAAGCTCTTCAGCCATGGAATCAGGGGACAGGTCTTGACCTGGATTGGAACCTGGCTAAACTGTAGGAAACAAAGGGTGGTAATAAACGGACATTTCTCTGGATGGAAAGAGGTGAGAAGTGGCGTACCCCAAGGTTCAGTTTTGGGTCCGTTACTTTTTAATTTATTCATTAATGATCTGGATGTAGGAGTGAATTCTGAGGTAGCAAAGTTTGCAGACGACACTAAACTGTTCAGGGTAGTTAAAAATGAAACTGGCTGTAAAGAGCTCCAGAAAGATCTCTCGAAATTGAGTGAATGGGCAACAAAGTGGCAAATGCATTTTAACCTAAACAAGTGCAAAGCCATGCACATCGGGGCAAAGAACCCCAACTACACCTACCAATTGATGGGGTCAAAGCTTTCCGAGACAAACCAGGAAAGGGATCTCGGGGTCTTGGTGGACAGCTCAATGAAGATGTCAACCCAGTGCGCAGCAGCAGTGAAAAAAGCAAATTCTATGCTTGGCATGATCAGGAAGGGAATCGAAAATAGGTTGTCAAATGTTGTATTGCCTCTCTACAAATCTATGGTGAGGCCACATTTGGAGTACTGTGTACAATTCTGGTCACCGCACCTCAAGAAGGATATAACGGAACTGGAAAAGGTACAAAGAAGGGCAACAAGAATGATCCAAGGGATGGAGCGGCTCCCTTATGAAACCAGGTTGCAACGCCTTGGTCTTTTCAGCCTTGAAAGACGGCGTCTAAGAGGCGACTTGATCGAAGTGTATAAAATCATGCATGGGATAGAAAAGGTGAATAAAGAAAAACTATTTTCTTTGTCACAAAACACTAGGACTAGGGGGCACTCCCTGAAGCTCCAAGGCAGGAAAGTTAGGACTAATAAAGGGAAATATTTCTTCACCCAGAGGGTCATTGGGTTATGGAGTTTACTTACAGAAGAGGTTGTGACAGCGGTCAGCCTGGACAGCTTCAAGGCAGGATTAGACAGATTCATGGATACAAAGGGAATCAGTAGTTACTGAAAAGGACATCCAAGTGCCACCTCGGAGTTGGTTGAGGTAGGCAGGATTTCCCCGGGTACTGGTTGTGGGGGGTCGGGAACAGGTCAGGGTTTTGCCCTCCTTTCTGCTCGAGATCCCCGCTGGTAGGAAGAAGTCCACTCACCTTGCAGGAGAGAACAGAGGGTGAGTCTCTTCTTCCACGTGGCTTTGCCTCCGCAGGTCCTTCCCCTGACTACCCACATGTCTGTGGGAGCAAGAGGAGGGAGCCTCCCAGGACTGCCATTGGGCTGGCTCAGGGGGTCGGGCCGGTCGGCAGCCATTCCTAATTCCTATTAGCCTTATGCAGGCCGGTCAGAATTGGCCAGGTCTGGTCTAAACCAAGATATTGGTGTTGACTCCATGATAAACACCAGAACTAGCAAATTAGTTAAATTTAGCCTCCCCACAACGTGGTACCTAAACTTCCTACTTGACAGATGCAACTGTATTTCGGGTTGCAAAGGTCGACAATGAGCTGCACAAATGGTCAAGCGCTCACCCCGACCCAGGCAGGCCTTGAACTCATGACCTTCTGGTCAGTAGAGATCTTATGCAGCCGACTCCCAGCCAGCTGCGCCACATTCCCGGTGCAAGAGAGTTAGTCTCTTAGGTATACATTGCAGTTAATCTCTCCGTCTTCTCATAGTTGTAACATGTCCATCTCTTTTTGTTTTATTTTTTTGATTAAAAAATTGTCCAATCTGTAGGCCATCCGCTAACTTTCTAAAGAGAGCCAGAGCGCTGGCCCCACCCTCTGCAAGAGCAGAGAACACACTTGCACTCTCTTCTCTATGGCAACCCTTGAGAAAGCAATCACACACACACACGCACACTGTCTTCTTCAGGCTGAACATGTCTAACTCCATCAACCTTTCCTCAGGACAGAAGCCTGCAGCGCTCTGCTTCACACTTCCCTCCAGTTTGAAGCACAACCACGGATCGTGTCTCTTTGAAGGTGGTTTGGCAACCAGTAATGGAGCCATCTCACCCTTTCCTATCCATTCCACAGAATCAAAACATTACGGGGATCTATGTGTTGTCGAAGGCTTTCATGGCCAGAATCACTGGGTTGTTGTGAGTTTTCCGTGCTGTATGGTCATGCTCCAGAAGCATTCCCTCCTGATGTTTTGCCCACATCTATGGCAGGCATCCTCAGAGGTTGTGAGGTCAGCAAGTGAGGTTTACAGTGTTCCCTCGCTACTTAGCAGACTCTCTGTTCCGCGGTGTACTAAAAAAATCTCTCTGCGCAGACTCGCCCCATGTCTTCCTCCCCCCCCCCTCCCCTCCTGAACACGCTCACGCTGCCCCCTCGGATCAAAATGGCGGTAGAAGCGGCAGTGTAGAAGAAAAGTAAGTGTTGGGCAGGAGGGGGAAGAAAGGGCGCGAAGGGGAAGGGGAAGGGGGAGGAAGAGGTCTCTGTCGAAAGCTGGCATGAGCAAACTTGGACCTTCCAGGTGCTTTGGACTCCAACTCCCACCATTCCTAGCAGCCTCAGGCCTTTTTCCTCCCCCCCCCCAGCCACTTAAGCAGGAAAGGGCCTCAGGCTGTTAGGAATGGTGGGAGTTGGAGTCCAAAGCACCCAGAGGGCCGAAGTTTTCCCATGCCTGTTTTAGGGACCTTAAAGTGGTGAGCCTCCTTCCAACATTGTGATTCTGGATAGAAAACAAACAACAACATAACATAACATTGTTTGAGTCCACAGTGCTCTCTGGGTGTAGGTGAACTACAACTTCCAAACTCAAGATCAATTCCCAAGCAAACCCTTTCAGTACTTTCTGTTGGTAATGAGAGTTCAATATGCCAAGTTTGGTTCAATTCCATTGTTGCAAGAGTTCATGATGCTCTTTGATTGTGTGTTAACTATAAATCCCAGAAACTGTAACTCCCAAATGTCAAGGTCTATTTTCCCCAACTCTATCTGTGTTCACATTTGGGCAGATTGAGTATTCATGCCAAGTTTGGTCCTGATCCAACATTGTTTGAGTCCACAGTGCTCTCTGGATATAGGTGAACTACAACTCCAAAACCCAAGGTCAATGCCCACCAAACTCTTATGGTATTTTCTCTTGGTTATGGGAGTTCTGTGTGGGAAGTTTGATTCCATTCCNCCATTNGTGGNGNTCAGANNGCTCTTTGATTGCGGGTGAACTATAACTCCCAGCAACTACAACTCCCAAATGACAAAAAAAAATTGACTGATGGTCCCTCCTTGGGTTAGTATTAGTATGTTTTGTGGCCAAATTTGGCAGCAATTTGTCCAGTGAAAAAAATACCGGTCAACACCCTCCTTATGTAATTCTCCACCTGTGAGAATTACAGTGATGTGCGGGCCATGCAGGACGGAGACCGTGTTGGTCGCCATTTCAGATCAGCTTCGTTGCCAACTGGACAAGGACGGTTCAGCGCTGCTTGTGTTATTGAACCTCACGGCAGCTTTTGATACAGTCGATTACAATATTTTGGCCCACCGCCCTGCCGTTGCTGGAGTTGGGGGAACAGCCTTGAAATGGCTGTTGTCCTTCCTCCACAACCGGGGACAGCGAGTGGAAAGGGGAGGTCTGGTTTCCGAGAGGGCTCCACTTACCTGTGGGGTCCCTCAAGGTGCCATTCTCTCCCCTTTATTATTCAACATCTATATGCGACCACTTGCTGGTCTGGTCCGAAGCTTTGGGCTGGAATGTTATCAGTACGCTGACGACACCCAGCTCGATCTGAAAATGGAAGGCCGACCGGACTCCGTACCCTCTTGTTTCCAACAGTGCCTTGAAGCCGTGACTGGTTGGCTGCGTGCCAGTAGATTGAGGGTGAATCCAGCAAAGACGGAGATACTGTGGCTGGGCCGCCCGGTGGGTGGGGAGGCCTGACTGCCTAGCTTGGATGGCGAGGCATTATGCCTGACATCCTCAATTAAGAGCCTTGGGGTCGTCTTAGACCCGTTGCTGTCGACGGAAGCCCAGGTCTCCACCGTCAGCAAAACCGCTTTTTCCCACCTGCGGCAAGCTAGGAGTCTGGCCCCCTACCTATCCAGAGACGACCTAGCCACGGTGCTCCAAGCCACGGTCATCTTGAGACTGGACTACTGTAACACCCTTTACATTGGCCTGCCCTTGTCAGTGATCCGGAAACTTAAGCTTGTCCAGAATGCCGCTGCCCGACTTCTCACGGGGACTCCAGTGAGCTGTCACATAACACCTACTCTTCAGCAGCTCCACTGGCTTCCAGTCGAGCACTGGATCACCTTCAAGGTGATGGTGTTAGCTTTCAAGGCCTTGCATGGTGTGCGGACATTGTACTTGAGGGGCCATTGTGACGCCCCTACAGGGCTGTGTTTATCTGTGTTTGGGGATTTTCCATTTACCTGTATTAGTTCTTTGTTCTCTTTGTTTCTTTGAGCTGACCATGCGGTCTGGGGTCATGTGACCTTTTGCCTTGTCATATGATCACTTGGGGTCAGCCACTTCAAAGGTTTCACCTGGTGACCTGCCTCCAACCCCACCCACCTTTCAGGAGTTATATAAGAGGCCCCTCAGCCCCGCCTCACCCTCTTTGCCAACTCCAACGGACAGAGCCTAAGTCTAAGTAGCAATGCGGCTGCCAAAGGGCATCCGTTTGTTATCTACTGGTTAGCCTTTGTCTTCAACTAGGATTCTTAGCATACAGGAAGATCAGTCTTCAATACAGGCTAAGATTCTAGGACACGCTAAGGAACTTCGTATCTGCGTGTCGGAGGACAGCTGGGACACCTTGGACTTTGAACAAGAGGTACCGTCGCATTGCATTCGTGCTTCGACTCCCTTTCTTATAAGGACTCTTTGCAACCAACTCAAGCCTTTAAACCAGTGTTTCTCAACCTTCCTAATGCTGCGACCCCTTAATACAGTTCCTCATGTTGTGGTGACCCCTAACCATTATTTTCATTGTTACTTCATAACTGTATTTTTGAGGGGGGGGGGGTTGATTTTGTCATTTGGAAGTTGTAGTTGCTGGGATTTATAGTTCACCCACAATCAAAGAACATTCTGAACTCACTAACAATGGAATTGAACCAAACTTGGCACAAAAAACGCCCATGGCCAACACCAAATACTGGAAGTGTTTGGTGGGCATTGACCTTGAGTTTGGGAGTCGTAGTTCACCTACATGCAGAGAGCACTATAGACTCAACAATGATGGATCTGGGCCACACTTGACACTAATCCTCAATATACCCAAATGTGAACACTGGTGGAGTTTGGGGAAAATAGATCTTGACATTGGGGAGTTGTAGTTGCTGGGATTTATAGTTCACCTACAATCAAAGAGCCCCTTGCACCCCATCAATGATAGAATTGGGTCAAACTTCCTACACAGAACCCTCATGCCTTGAAGGGACTAGCTGGCGTGAGCCTCCGTCCCACCTCACTTACTCTCCCTCACCCCACACATGTGCACCATGTTGCCATGCGCCAAGCATGCCTGTTCTCCCCACTTAGAGTCTCAGAAACAGCCCTCCCCTTGGCTGGGAGGCCTGCCAATCTGTTTCCAAAAAGAAAGAGAAGGACAAGCGGAGAGATCTTCAATCTTCTCTGCCAAAGGGCTTCCTAAGACCACCATAAATATTTGTTTTCTGATGGTCTTTGGCGACCCCTCTGAAACTCTCTTGCGACCCCCCTGGGGGTCCCGACCCCCAGGTTGAGAAACCCTGCTTTAAACCGTCAGTATCTTTTCTCTGATTGTACTTAATAAACTTGTTTGGCCCCTTATCCAGAGTTAAGCATCCTTTTCTAGAGGTCCAGGGTCCCTAGTTTACAGGGTAACCTTAATTCCGTTCCCCTAGGGTCAAAGCTTGTTTTGTCCTATTTTAAGAGCCCCCTTTTGGACCCTAGGAAACGGAAGAGCCATCTCTTCCCCTACCAACCCCAGAGGTCACTTCGATCCGAACAAATGAATCTCCTGGAAGTGCCGACTTTCAAAGCAATTCGTCTCACATCGACCCCGCTACTACGGCGAATTTCCGTAGTAGCGCCGTCAATCTGGAACACCCTTCCAAGTGACGTGCGGGCCTTTCAGGTCCTATTCTCTTTCCGCAAGGCCTGCAAGACCCACCTTTTCCGGCTAGCCTTTGATCGCTAAGCTGGACAACCTTTTTAGTCTAGTTTAATGTGCTGTTTTCCTTCTGTTATGTTTTTACATGATTGTGAGCCGCTCCAGCCCTCGGGGGAGTGGCGGCGTACAAGTCCAAATAATAAATAAGTATAAATAAATAAATAAAAAAGTTGGGGAATGTGCCAGAGTTTGGGATCACTTGTAAGATTATTCAAAAGGTGGGGAAAGGGTTCAAGAACTCCTCTTTTGCCTAGCATTTACCGTATTTTTCGCACCATAAGATGCAGTTTTTTTCCTCCCAAAGTAGGAAGAAAAATCAGCTGCGTCTTATGGAGTGAATACACTAACATGGAGGGGGGGAGGCGCTGGAGGAGAGGGGGGGCGGCGATGTACTTACGCTATATTCGCGCCCCCCCCCCCCGGCGGCTCCCGGCGGCTCCTGCGCATGCCCATACTCTCGCCGCCGTGTCGCCGCAGCCAGCCGGCGGCGCGGAGGAACGGGGCGGAGAGGGACTCGTGGGGCGGGCTCACCGCTCACGGACCCAAGGAGGAGGGAGGCCACGAGGGCGGCCCCACAGCGGCGCAGCGGCAGCCGTAGCAGCAGCAGCGGAAGGGCCCGAAGCCAGAGGCGCATCTTCGTGACGTCACGAAGATGCGCCTCTGGCTTCAAGGGGAGGCGGCCGCGCTGTAAGGAGGCCCGAAAGAGAGGCCGCAGGGAGGGAGGGAAGGAGGAAGAGTTCCCTCCCTCCCTCCGGCCTCTTTTCCGGGCGTTCTTACAGCGCGCGGCCGCCTCCCCTTCCTCCTCGGCAGAGGCGCGACGAAGTGACGTCACGAAGATGCGCCTCTGGCTTCGGGCCCTTCCGCTGCTGCTGCGGCTGCTGCTACGGCTGCCGCTGCGTCGCCGTGGGGGCCGCCCTCGTGGTCTCCCCCTCCTCCTCGGGTCCGTGAGCCGAGCCCACCCCACGAGTCCCTCTTCCACCCCCGTTCTTCCGCGCCGCTGGCTGGCTGCGGCGACACGGCGGCGAGAGTATGGGCATGCGCGGGAGCCGCCGGGAGCCGCCGGGTGCCGCCGGGAGCCGCCGTGGGGGGCGCGAATATAGCGTAAGTACATCGCCGCCCCCTCTCCTCCAGCACCTCCCCCTCCATGTTAGTGTCTCCCCCCTCCATATTAGTGTAGCCAGCCCCCATTTTTTTTTCAATTTTCCTCCTCAAAAATCAAGGTGCGTCTTATCAGCAGGTGCGCCTTATGGTGCGAAAAATACGGTATATATTAGCCATATACAGAAAAATTAGGCTTGGAAATTTTGTTTTTTTTCTCACAATGTGAAGTCCTGTCCCTAGTCCTGCAGAAACTCTTTCATTAATGATTTCAGTTTGAAATCCTTCCTAAATTTCTCGAAATGCCCTGGTTCTCTCTGGCGCTCTTCTCCGTCGAGAGAACACCTCCCTTGGCCTTTCTCTTCTTCTCAATCTCAATAATATATTCTCAAGAGAGATACTGAGCATGAAACTGATGTGCTCTCCGTAGCTTCGGGCATTTGCAGTAGAAAGGGAAAACAGCTTTATTCAAGCCATTAATGAAATGCCATTTGCAATTGTTGTCGTTTGCAGGCAAGGGCAGCCAGGACGGTCTCTCTGGCATTTGGGTTTGATTGCATCCCATTTCCATAGTTGCTTAGTTCAACATGCAACAGCCTCTTGCTTCCTTGGACTCGAGATTTAATGATCTTGACTTCTTTTTTTTCTTTCTTTATGAAAGGAAATTGTAATATTCTTGTGGATAATTGAAATATCCGGCTGCCTGATTTTTTTCTTTCTTTCTCTCGGCGTTACTTCGCGAACTAAGAGTCTTAGGAAGGACTCATCCCACGCTTTTTACAAGCGCGTTGATGACTAAAAAGGCCAATCTGAGATAGGGGCAAGTTCAGTTGCAGAAAGCACAGCAAAAAGTCTCCTTGGGTGATGTTGTTTCCAAGTTGCGGTTCTTTCTGCGTTGTTGTTTCTCTTCGAGACTCGTTCAGCGTGTCTTTCGGCCGCAGCATTGTGGATAGTTCTTGCCTCCCGATGTGAGGCCAGGGTGGACCATTGTTGGTGACAGGCATGTAGCCGGGGCTCTTCCCCCGAAATTCTCAGGGTGGTCCGCGAAAAGGCCTTACTGGTACATTATTTAAACTGTTATGTTTATTCATATCATGATCTGATCACCATGCTCATTATATCCCCCACTAATGGGGTTATTGGGATAACAATACAAAAGGTTTGCTAGGGTAGACCCTCTTCCACCCAATCTCAGCCCCCCGAACCAAACTCAGCCCCCCGAATCAAAATCCTGGCTACGGCCCTGGTTGGTGATCAATCTGGCCGAGCCTGAGATGTTGTTTCAGGGAGTCCTTATATCTCTTTTTGAGGGCGCCTCTCTTGCGCTGACCCGTGGCGAGTTCACCATAGAGTAGTATCTTTGGGAGGTGGTGGTCCTCCATCCTACAGACGTGCCCTGCCCAGCGCAGCTGTGTTCTCAATAGCATGGCCTCAATGCTGGTGATCCCTGCTTGCTCAAGGACAGCAACATTCATCACATAGTCGGTCCACTGTATATTTAGGATTGTGCAAAGACAGCGCTGATGAAAGCGTTCGAGGAGTCGTAGGAGTTGGTGATAGGTGACCCATGTTTCAGACCCATAAAAGAGAGCAGACAGTACGAGAGCTCTGTACACACTGATTTTGGTGCTTTGCCTCAGGTGCTTGTTGCTCCAGACTCTTTTGTGAAGCCTTCCGAATGCACTCTATGCCTTTGCTAATCTGTGATCGATCTCTTTGTCAATCTTGGCATCTGAAGAGATGATGCTTCCCAGGGAGGTGAACTGCTGAACGGAGTTAAGCACAGATGTGCCTATGCTGACATGGGGATGATGGTGTTCTTCCTGTGGTGCGGGCTGGTAGAGGATTTCTGTTTCCTTCAGGCTGACTTCCAGCCCAAACAGGTCTGCAGCTGCTGCAAAGCAGGATGTGAGGCGCTGCAGGGCTGCTTCTGAATGGGCATTCTTTCTTTATTGGCTTCAAAAGAGGCACAAGATTGGTGCGGATTCACCTGCCCACTCCCTTGCTCATCGCTTTGATTTTCTTCTCATTAAGAACTGTTCTTGCTTTTCACTTACTTTACTTCCTTTGTTGGATCACCATCTTGTTTCTTTTGTGCTTGTTCATTATCCACCTCCTCAGCCTTTTCTACTTTGTGGGCTCTTCCTTAATAATAATTTTTGCCATCTTGAGCACACTCCGATGTTTCTTCACCACATATGTCCCAGTTTTCATCTCTTAAATGCTGGAAGATGTGAGATTTCCTTTCTCATTATGTGGTTGCTGTTTTGTCACTAGCAGGAATCCTTGCTCCTTCCTCCTCTCCCCAGGCCCGGATTAACACCTTTTTGCGCCCTAGGCCACACTTTGGAATTACGCCTCCTTTAAGCCAACCTCTACCATGCCCTCCCCCCCCCCACACACACACACAAACACACACCACTCAGACCCACACTTGGCTGGCTTTCGCCATGGTGCCTCCGGAGCAGAAGAGAAAGGCGAGTAGGCACCATCCCGCCACCTCCAAGGTCCCCATTCCCACCGGCTGGAAAGCTCCGCTGTGCTCTCAAGGTCTCCTCAGGAGTCGGGAGGCTTGGGGAGAGCGCAGCAGGTGCAAACTCACTCTAAAGGTGCACACGAGAAAGAGAGAGAGCAAGCGAGAGAGAGAGAGAGAGAGAGAGCAAGAGAGAGAGAGAGATGTCCGCTTGGCGTGTGCTCCCGCAGAGCGAGGGAGGATTCAGGTTGGGGTTTGTACGGCTTTCGTTCGGCTGCTCCCGAAGGCAGGAGAGCCAGACCCTGGCCTTGACCCTTCCCTCCCTCCCGCGGCTCCCTTTGGCCAAGCAGGCCGCCCTGGTTTGGTCCGAGAGCGCAGGAGTGAGCCTGTGTTGGTGTGGTCTCATGCTGGGGACCTGGGAGAGGTCCATCCAAGCAACGCCCTTTCTCTCCCCTCTCCCTCTCTTCCTTCTTTCCTTTCTTTCTTTCTTTCCTCCTAGTTGCCTCCTTCTCCTCCTTCTCCCCTCCCTCCCACCACCCTCTCCCGGACTCTGCCGCTCAGCTCTGGCTGCAGGAATTTAGTCTGCTGCCGGGGGAGCCGGGCGAGTCGCCATGGAGACGGCTTCCCCGGGAGCCAGGAGGTCAGGCCAGCCAGAGACCCGCGGGCAAATCAATGGATCAATGCGAGGGCCCCACTGCAGCCCAGAGAGCGAGAGACTTTGTCAGGAGAAGGAGCGAGGAGGGGCATGAGAAAGGGGGAAAGAGGTCTGCGGACCAAGTTTTTTTTGGTCCGTGATCTGTAACCCACCCCCACCCCCCAGCTTGCGCCCCTAGGCCATGGCCTAGGTTGGCCTTATGGCAATCCGGGCATGAGTAAGGACACTCGAGACCCCAGCCAGCTGGCCTACACTGAAGGTATGGGACCTTCCTCTGGATGCCAGACGACTAGTTTGAAGGCGCCTGGGTCTCCTCAGAGCTACCCAACCGTCCGGTATGGTGGACTTTCTGTATGAGACCCAAGGAAAGTCTTTGTCTATGTTGAGAGATGGCTTGACCGAGGCTGGCCCAGGCAAACCTTCAGATATGTCCTCTGTTGGAGAGATCCAGGAAAAGCTCTGTAAAGAAAAGGCTAAATTTCCAAGTCCCTGGGAAAAGGGCGGAACAAACTCAATTGGGCTCTGTTAACAATGATTGACAGGTGTTAATGAACCAATCAATGACACCAAATCTTTGCAAAACTAAACAGGTTTGCAGAAACACAATACAACAGTGCAAACATTCACAGATTGCATGGGGAAGATATTACGTAGCCCAACCAAAGTTTGAACATTTCAATGCACATTAGCCAGGTAGTAAACAGGGCATAAAGTCCTTTCTCCCTTATGTATGCAAATGTGGAGAAAACTAATTAACAAGGTGAGAAGCTGGAGCTTAATTAGAAGAGAAGAGGAGGCAGGGACAACCTGATTTAGCTGTGTCAGCAAACTAACAGGCTAATTGCCCTTTGACAGCTTCAAGGCCCTTTATTAATTGAGCACTCTTTACTAATTTACTACAATCTTTAAATCAAACATTGTGGTTTGGGGAAAGAAAGACAGTCATCGTGTAAGAATCATTGTATTCTCCTTTCAGCAAAATTTACAGTCTCTTTGCTAACTATCTGCTTATTAAGGTCCACAGATGAACTTCTGAGATGGAGCAGTGGGGACAAAACAGAGAGAGACCCTGACCGCACGAGTGGTTCCACGAGGCTTTAATCGTATTGATCTACCTCAATCACTGAATTTTGTAAGGGGAGCTTATGATATTATTTTTACTTGTATCAGACCCGGATTACCCATAAGGCCACCCTAGGCCATGGCCTAGGGCGGCAGCCATGGGGAGCGGCAGCAGGTCCGGACCCCCCCAAAAAAGTAAAAATAAATAAATAAATAAAAAGTGCGCATGTGTGCAGCGGCGGAAGCGCCATCCACGGCCGCCCCGCCGCCCCCCCCCTTTGCTCTGCTCCCCTTGGCTCCAAAGGCTCTGCCCCTGCCCCGGCTCCGCCCCCGCCTCCTCGCCGGCGCGAGGAGGGGGAGGAAGGAAAGCCCCACCCCGGTGCCGATGCCGCGCATGCAATGGCCTCCCCACGGCTCCTCCCTCCCTCCTAAAGCCGTCATTCCAGCCTCAGAAGCGGCCGACATCGCCCTTTTCAGGCCAGCATGGAGGCTCTAGTGGGAGGGAGGAGGAGGGAGGCTCCCACGGCTCCTCCCTCCCTCCTAAAGCCGTCATGCCGGCCTGAAAAGGGCGATTTCGGCCGCTTCTGAGGCTGGCATGAAGGCGTTAGGAGGGAGGGAGGAGCCGTGGGGAGGCCCTGCCCTTGCAGCCATTGCGGCCATGGGCGGCATCGGCTCCAGGGGTGAGGCTTTCCTCCTCCTCGCGCCGGCGAGGAGGTGGGGGGTAGAGCCGGGGCGGGCCAGGGGCAGAGCCTTTGGCCTAGGGCGCCAAAAGGCCATGATCCGGGCCTGACTTGTATCCACCACTATTTTTCCACTGCTGCTGCTTCTTCCCCTCTTTCTGTTGGGAATCAGCCAATGTTTGAGGATCATGATGCTTCTGATGTGGGAAATGATGGTGCCGTGGCTGAGGTGCAAGATGGAGATGGCTTGGTCAATGATTTCCATGCAGACAAGGACAGAGAGGCCCCAGTGCAAAGGGCAGTTTCTCATGAGAATATTCCTGCGGGGCAGAGAGATGGTTTACTCCCTCTCTCTGTGAGCTCTCAAGATTTGGGTTTGGATAACAATCTGACACCTGGGAATTTTAATGAGCAAGGGTTATGTAGGTACATGAAACACTATTACACAAAGGCAATATGAAACATATCAAAATATATTAGACATCCAGGGATAGTAGCAGTATCACATTAGAACCTTCACACACAAACATACAGAGCCGCAGAATCGCGGGAAAAATTCTCACATGACCCATATGCGATAATCACAGTTCATAGAGTGGGAATAATCCGGATTTAAATTCCATAGTCCGTAGTCATGTGGATGTGTAGTGCCGAAGGTCCTGTAGTAGTGAAGAAGCTATGTCCCAAAGTCCGTGAGGCATTAGCCAGAAAACACGATAGGACAGGAAGGAGGATAGATTTGCTTCTTCACTACTACAGGACCTTTGGCACTACACATCCACATGACTACGGGCTACGGAAGGGAACTTCTTCTTCCCCTCTGTTGGCCGCTCTGCTTTGCCTGCCTGTCGGGGTCCTTAGGCGGGCCGGACAGAATCGGCCAGGGGAGCGGATCTGGCCCGTGGGCCATAAGATGCCCACCTCTGGTATAGACTCATATAATCAATTTCAAAGCAGATAATCTGGATTATATGGCAGTGTAGAAGGGACCTGAGTAGCCAAGAGACTAAGGCCTGACTTCTGTACCGAATGCTGCTTACAGACTCAAGGTCAGTGTTGCTTGCTGTGACGCCCCTGGAGGGGCTGTGATATCTGTGTTTGGGATTGTCCATTTACCTGCATTAGTTCTTTGTTTTCTTCTTTCACCATACGGTCTTGGGTCATGTGACCTTTGGCCTCATCCTGCGGTCCCTTAGGGTCAGCTACTTCAAAGGTTTTACCTGGTGGCCTGCCTCCAAGCCCACCCCCCTTTCCGGAGTTATATAAGGGGGTCCTTCGGCCCTGCCTCTCTCTCTTCCAGCACCACCAGGAACAAGAGCAAGCCTAAGAGCAAGCGGCTGCAGAAAGGCAACCGTTTTTTACTGCTAGGTTTACCTACGTCTCCGACCAGGATTCCCAGAAAAGAGGAAGATCCGTCTTCAACAGAGACTGAGATCCTGGGGTTTGCTACAGGACCCAGCGAGCCTGCACGCCAGGAGACAACGGGACACATTTGGACTTTATTAGAGGTACCGCCATTGATGCTACTTCTAGCATCGTGGCAGACTCCCCTTTTTGGGACTTTGCAACCAACCAACTTGATGTCTGCAGAGGAAAGGCTTGGTGGTTTTTAAAATGTCCTGATGAAAATGTGATCATTTGCCAAACATTTGCCAAACATAGCAAATCTCAGGGGGCTGGGACCCCGACCACCTTCTGCATGGGGGTTTCCTCAGAGACATTTCTGACACAGCTTTTGAGACACATTTTGGCAACTCATGAACAATGCTCTGCTCTGGTCTCCTGACACAACTGCCTCTACCTGGACATGAGCAGAAGACGCTGACAGTCGTAAGGACCTGGAAGGGCCAGGTATGCGCCCACAGCAAACTGATGGAGGTGACAAGGCTCTCAACTCCAATAAGATCCACTCACTTCAGTGAAATGCTCTGCGTATGTGACAGTCTCAGGCCCTTCTTCGCTGCCTCAACAACAATGTAGATTTAACTTTTGTTTCAAATGTATTCATTTGAAAATAGTTTTTACAAAACTAACTTTGACTAAGGCCCCTCCTACACTGCCATATAAAATCCAGAATATCTGCTTTGAACTGGGTTATATGGCAGTGTCTCTCTCTCTCTCGGCATAACTTCGCAAATGAAGATTCTTAGGAAGGACTCATCCCACGCTTTTTACAAGCGCATTGATGACTAAAAAGGCCAATCTGAGATAGGTAAGTCCGGTTGCAGAAAGCACAGCAAAAAGTCTCCTTGGGTGATGTTGTTTCCAAGTTGCGGTTTTAAGATGCCAAGCCTGAGATGTTGTTTCAGTGAATCCTTGTATCTCTTTTTGGGGCGCCTCTCTTGCGATGACCTGTGGCAAGTTCACCGTAGAGTAGTATCTTTGGGAGGCGGTGGTCCTCCATCCTAGAGACGTGCCCTGCCCTGCGCAGCTGTGTTCTCAATAGCGTGGCCTCAATGCTGGTGATCCCTGCTTGCTCAAGGACAGTGACATTCGTCACAAAGTCGGTCCAGTGTATATTTAGGATTGTGTGAAGACAGCGCTGATGGAAGCGTTTGAGGAGTCGTAGGTGTTGGCGATAGGTGACCCATGTTTCAGACCCATAGAGGAGGATAGACAGTACGATAGCTCTGTACACACTGATTTTGGTGCTTTGCCTCAGGTGCTTGTTGCTCCAGACTCTTTTGTGAAGCCTTCTGAATGCACTCTATGCCTTTGCTAATCTGTGATCTATCTCTTTGTCAATCTTGGCGTCTGAAGAAATGATGCTTCCCAGGTGGGTGAACTGCTGAACGGACTTAAGCACAGATGTGCCTGTGCTGACGTGGGGATGATGGTGTTCTTCCTGTGGTGCGGGCTGGTAGAGGACTTCCGTTTTCTTCAGGCTGACTTCCAGCTCAAACAGCTCTGCAGCTGCTGCAAAGCAGGATGTGAGGCACTGCAGGGCTGCGTCTGGATGGGCCACAAGAGCAGCATCGTCTGCAAAAGGCAGCTCACAGACGAGATAGTTTAGAGTCTTATATGGCAGTGTAGACTCATACAATCCAGGTCAAATCAGATAATCTGGGTTTTTTGCTTTAATAATCTGGATTATATGACAGTGTAGATCAAGCCTTTGTCCCCATGTACACTGCCATATAAAATCCAGAATATCTGTTTTGGTGGCAATGTAGACTCATATAATCCAGTTAAAAGCAGATGCTTTGATAATCGGGATTATATCACAGTGTAGATCCATCCAAAAGCAAGCTCAAGTTACTAAATCACTTCCTACATAGCATATTAGTTATTAAGTATTTGTAAATACGCAACCTTTGGACAAGAAGTATATTCTATGTAAACAGATGAATTGAAGAATAATTGTCAAATAACCAATCGGAATGCTGCTCTGCTCTGCTCTGCTCTGCTGCGGCGGCGGCTGGGTCCGCTTTGCCATCCTCTGGGCTGGGTCCATTGGGCCATTCCATCTTGGGATCCTTCCTCTCTTGAGGGTGTCAGCCTCTATCTTGCTTCGCACCTTGTCTTCTTGAATTTCATATTATTTTATTTTAGTGGTTTTTATTATTATTTTATATTAATTTTATAATAATAATATAATAAATAATATAATAGTGTTATATTATACTAGCTGTACCCAGCACGCGTTGCTGTGCCCTATTTAGGAGATGCGAGAAAGTCTGAGTATGTAAGGGTTGGAGTTGTTGTTAGTGAATGGGGTGTGTTATGTTTGTGCCTCAGCTCTTTGCCTGCAGTCCTTGGGGTTTGACTTGTACCATGGCCAGGACGGATCAGCTTGGGGAGGGCTTGTCCTGTCAGGGGATCTCTATCTTCCCAGGTGCGTCCAGTGTCTGTTGGGGGACTGTGTAAAATCCTTTCCGTATCCTTTTGAGCCACCTTTCTCAAGATCTTCATGTCTAGCTTACTTCCTGCTCCTCTCTTTTTCAAGATGTCCTGCTCTGTGTCTTTTGCACCCATTGGTCGATGTCCGATGATGCGCTGGGAATCAGAAGGTACTTGGTGATGACCTCCATCCCTTGGAGCCAGCATATAGAGGGGCTGGAGCACCCTCCTTGGCAAACCCCATTGTTGCTGGATGGTCCTCTTATTAATGTGGAATTCCAAGCCACTGGAGATCTTTTGGGAAAGGAGGAAGAGCTCCCCTTGAATGGTGTTGATCTCCATCATGGCCTTCTGATTTGAAAGTGTTGGAGGAGGCTCTGGCACTCCTCTGACAGTTTGGTATGGGTCGTAATGTTCATGTTGGCTGGCCAGTACAGCAGTTATGCAAATCCGCCCTTATTGGCAGTCAATCATGTTGTCAGAATGTAGAGGCTGGGGGAGTCTTTGGCAGCCCCGGAGGATGCTGGGAAATGTAGGTTTTTTTACTCGTTGTTTTGGGGGCCTTTTAGGTTTTGGGGGGGGAGAGTTTCTTTGCTACAAACGTACCTTGCTTGAGTCCTATTTCTGTTGGCAAGTTTTGTGTTTCTCCGTTGTAAGGTTTCTCTGTATGAGGTAGTCTTCACATGACGACTGTTCCTTTATATATATAGATTATGATTTCAATATATTATAATGTCTATATATATATATATACTATAATATAATAATTATGATATTAATACTAATAATATATGAATATTTCTTGATATATTAATATGTTAATATTAATGATGTGTAATATATAGTAAATATAGTAAATAAATAAATAAATAATGTAGATCAGAATGTAGTTCAGCCTTTAGGTGCGGCCCTCCATAATATTTTTTTGGCTCTCGTGTGGCCCCTTGGAAAAAATAATTACTCACCCCTGCTCTAAAAGTTCAATTGTTTTTATTTGTCACCATCTCCAGTTCTTCCCAGTATATATTTCTCCCCCCCCCCCCCACCTCTTATATAATGTTTTTCCTTTGACTTTCCTCTTCTGGTTGCAGACAAGCTCAAGCCCCACCTGAACCCTAACGTTTGTCTGTTTGGAGAATAGATGAGTATTTATTAGAATTAAACAGCTGGGAGCACGGTGATATTTAGACAAAATTAGAAGGGACGCATAAAAAGGAGATAATTCCTGGAACAGCTTAGAAAAGCTCGTGATCGGCTTCCACTGGGATTTCCTCGGTCTCCTGTGAAAAGCTGATACAGTTCATGTCATGCTGGAGCTGCAGGCTGGGCTGCGCTGATATTGCCATGTTATTTAGAACCAAAAGGTCAAGCTGGAAATTGAATAATCATTGACAAGGAATCCATCAGGAATGCTAAGAGCACCGCAAGCAGCTGCTCAAAACATGTTGAAGGCGGCTGATCGGGTAGTGTCGCTGGAGAATGTCGGAGAGCGAAAAACTGCGGCTCTTTTTCATCCATTGGCTGAAGCCGCAAGCTTGGCTATACGTTCAGCGAGTGCAATTGAGCTTTTAATAGTCAGCACCTTTGACTTCTACAAATCTTAATGGTTTTGCTGCTGTAAGCAATCTTTCAAAACCAATGGCTTGTCCTCATCCTGCAGAGAACCGACTAGTGGGGTGCCACAGGATTCTGTCCTAGACAGGCCCGGATTATCGTTTTGTGGCACCCTAGGCCACACTCTGTAAATGCCGCCCCCCCCTGGGGGGCTTGAGGGCGGGCGGAGCCGCTGCGGGCAGAGCCGGCGCGAGGGAGAAGGAGCCGGGGGGAAGTCCTGCCGCCACTAGGGCATCTGACGTGGCTTCCCCCCGCCGCGCCTCGCTCGCACGGGCGCCTCTCCTTCCTTCACTGAAGGAAGGGGTGGCGCCTGCCCGCGCAAGCGAGTTGGTGGCGGGGGAAGCCACGTCAGATGCCCTAGGGGCGGCGGGATTTTCCCCCAGCTCCTTCTTGCTCGCTCCTTCTCACTGCGCAGGCGCAGAAGCAAACGCCCGAAGATCGGATTTTTTTTTTTTTTTTATTCAATTTTGGGGGGTCTGGATCTGCTGCCCCCCATAGCTGCAACCCTAGGCCATGGCCTAGGGTGGCCTTATGGGTAGTCCGGGCCTGGTCCTAGACCAAATACTTTCAAAGGTACACCATAATGTGAATACAGAGTCACAAGTGTTCTGATCATTTAGAACTGTGGTTCCCAAAGTGGGCGTTACCGCCCCCTAGTGGGTGGTGAGGTGATCCAAGGGGGCGGTGGGAGGCTCAGGAGAATTTGGGGGCACTGAAGCTCTGTAAGGGGGCAGTGGCGGGATTCCAACTTGCAAGCGCGCAAGTGTGTGCCGGCCAGTTGGAAACCCCGTGGAGGCGCTGCCTGGAAACCGCAGTGAGGCCTGGGTGGACCATTGTTGGTGATCAATCTGGCCGAGCCTGAGCTGTTGTTTCAGGGAGTCCTTGTATTTCTTTTTGGGGGCGCCTCTCTTGCGCTGACCCCTGGCGAGTTCACCATAGAGTAGTATCTTTGGGAGGTGGTGGTCCTCCTCCCTAGAGACGTGTCCTGCCCAGCGCATCTGTGTTCTCAATAGCATGGCCTCAACGCTGGTGATCCCTGCTTGCTCAAGGACAGCAACATTCGGCACATAGTCAGTCCAGTGTATATTTTGGATTGTGCGAAGACAGCGCTGATGAAAGCGTTTGAGGAGTCATAGGTGTTGGCGATAGGTGACCCATGTTTCAGGGGAATAGACAGTACGACAGTCATCAACGCGCTTGTAGAAAGCGTGGGATGAGTCCTTCCTAAGAATCTCCGTTCGCAAAGTAATGCCGAGATATGCCTATCTAACCAGAGTTGCAAAACAAATGCTTGGGCAGGAAGGGGCTGCGAGTGGAAAAAGTTTAAGAAACCCTGGTCGGCATTATTCCTTTTTAATCTTGTCCTGTCCCCGTGCCGTCCTCTACCCTTCACAAGCAGAACGGGCAAGGATACCACCTGCACAGCAAAATCCTTCAGCTTCCTGCCCGAAGCTTCAGAGCCGGAGGTGAGTTTTGGCAAGTTGTCAGTGACATCCCAGATACGTGCTCCAGTGAGACAGCACACTTCCTTATTCATCTTGTCAGGCAAGCACATGGATTCTTTGATACACAGGTCCCTGAGCAACGAGTCCTAGCCACGAGCATTTTCTTTTCTTTTTGTTGCATTGGGCATTCACATTTGACTCTTTCCTTGGCATGAAATGTTCCTTCTTGCTGATTTCCTCTTTAAGTATCATCACTATTTCCGTCCTTATGAAAATGAAGTCAGTAATTGCTTAGTTTGAGCGGTTCTGAATTCTTTCTGTATCTGAATCTGCTTCTGACCACGGGCTTCTTTTCATAGGCTTTCGCAATGACATTCCAGGACTTCTTACTGCGGGCTAAACCAGGTTAATCCAGTTTACCCAACGGTAGAGGATGCTCTGCCATTTGACGGACACTTCAGAACAATCCCACAGTTTGGGAATGTGTGGTCAGTAGGAACAATTCTGATGTCCACCCTTGACATCTCCTTTCCCCTAAACTCACCATTGCAGAACAGGCTTGTGCCTTTGCTATCACCACTGCCAGGTGGCTACTGCAGTGTTTTTCAACCTTTTTTGAGCCGCGGCACATTTTTTACATTGACCAAATCCTGGGGCACACCACCAACCAAAATGACACAAAATGACACTCTAACACAGTCATACATATAGTTAATATGTTTTTAAATGTATTTATACACTCAGCATGAAACCTGGGCCTGTTTCGATGAAGACAACATAGATATCCCGGCAGGAATGGCAGAAAGACACCAACTTCCCACACAGAACTCCCACAACCAAGAGAAAATGCTATAAGAGTTTGGTGGGCATTGACCTTGGGTTTTGGAGTTGTAGTTCACCTATATCCAGAGAGCACTGTGGACCCAAACAATGTTGGATCAGGACCAAACTTGGCATGAATACTCAATATGCCCAAATGTGAACACAGAGAGAGTTTGGGGGAAATAGACCTTGACATTTGGGAGTTACAGTTTCTGGGATTTATAGTTAACACACAATCAAAGAGCATCCTGAACTCTTGCAACAACGGAATTGAACCAAACTTGGCATATTGAACTCTCATTACCAACCGAAAGTACTGAAAGGGTTTGCTTGGGAATTGACCTTGAGTTTGGAAGCTGTAGTTCACCTACACCCAGAGAGCACTGTGGACTCAAACAATGTAATGTTATGTTGTTGTTTGTTTTCTATCCAGAATCACAATGTTGGGAGGAGGCTCACCACTTCAAGGTCCCTCAAACAGGCATGGGAAAACTTCGGCCCTCTGGGTGTTTTGGACTCCAACTCCCACCATTCCTAACAGCCTGAGGCCCTTTCCTGCTTAAGTGACTGAGGGGAAAAAGGAAAAGGGCCTGAGGCTGCTAGGAATGGTGGGAGTTGGAGTCCAAAACACCTGGAAGGTCCAAGTTTGCCCATGTCAGCTTTCGACAGAGACCTTTTCCTCCCCCTTCCCCTTCGCTTTGCCCTCCCCCCCTCCTGCCCAACACTTACTTTTTCTTCTACACTGCCGCTTCTGCCGCCATTTTGATCCGAGGGGGCAGCGTGAGCGTGTTCAGGAGGGGAAGGGGGAGGGAGGAAGACGTGACCCATGTGGGCGCTACTGCGCAGATTCGCCCCAGAGCAAAGTGAGGCAAAGCAAGCAGAGCGAGGCTGGGAAGAAGGGAGCCCGAGTGGGGAAGAAAAAGTGTTCGGCAGGAGGGGCAAGAAAGGGCATTGGAGGTTCCCATTTCCCACGGCACACCTGAGGATTGCTCACGGCACACTAGTGTGCCATGGCACACTGGTTGGGAAACAATGGTCTAAAGCAGTGGTTCTCAACCTTCTTAACACCGCGACCCTTTAATACAATTCCTCCTGTTTTGGTGACCCCCAACCATAACATTATTTTTGTCGCTACTTCATAACTCTAATTTTGCTAATGTTATTAACCGTAATGTAAATATCTGACATGCAGGATGTATTTTCATTCAATGGACCAAATTTGCCACAAATACCTAAATTTGAATATTGGCGGGCTGGGGGCAGGTTGATTTTGTCTTTGGGACTTGTAGTTGCTGGGATTTATAGTACACCTACCATCAAAGAGCCTTTTGAACTCCACCAACGATGGAATTGAACCAAACTTGGCACACAGAACTCCCATGACCAACAGAAAATACTGGGAGGTTCTGATGGGCACTGAGTTTGGGAGTTGTAGTTCACCTACATCCAGAGAGCACTGTGGACTCAGACAATCATAGATCTGGACCAAACTTGGCACGGATACTCAATATGACCAGATGTCAACATTGGTGGAGTTTGGGGAAAATAGACCTTGACATGTGTGAGTTGTAGTTGCTGGGATTTATAGTTCACCAACAATCAAAGAGCATCCTGAAGCCCACCAATGAGAGAATTGGGGCAAACTTCCCAGACAGAACCCCCATGACCAACTGAAAATACTGTGTTTTCTGAAGGTCTTTGAGGACCCCTCCGACACTCCCTCGCGACCCCTCCAGGGGTCCCGACCCCCAGGTTGAGAAACGCTGGTCTAAAGCACACACTGTATGAACTCTACAGCCACAATTGGTATTGAGTATTTGAAACAGATTGAGTTTAATGACTAATATTGGAACTTCGTAATTTATCTGAGGCTGCTATTCAGAGTTAATGGGTTTAGAATGTTTCTTTTATGCTCATTTGAGGAAATGCGCAATTCTATGTGTCTTGTGGTAAGTAGGCAAGGCCTTTTGTCTAGCTTTTAGAAGCCAAAAACTGGACATAACTCAAATTTCAATGATCTAGGATTCAAACCAACCAGTTTTTTTTAAAAAAAGAAAAGTCTGAGGTGTCATTGGAAACATGTTGGAGGTTGAAGACGGAGAAGTCTTTCTGATCAAAAGCTATCCAGACAATCTCTTTGGAGTGTTTCCGTGACACCTACTCACGACTGCCTAGACCAGGAGTATCATGAGATTGAATGATAGGGGAGAACAGAAGGTGAATGTGTAGCCTGCCATTTCCGTGGTTAAATGAGCAGGGAAACGCTTTTATCAAGAAAATGTCAAGAGACCATTTAATGGAAGTGACAGCTCTGGTAAGGATTATATATACGCATACCATGTACAATCCAGGTGTTGAAGAAAACGACAAAGAGCTGGAAGGGTCTACTTAAAGGACATGTTGACTTAGACCAGGGGTCGGGAACCTTTTGGACTCAGAGAGCCATGAAAGCAAAATATTTGCAAATTTATTTCAGGGAGAGCCATATAATATATTTTAAGACTAAATTCAACTAATTGCAGTGGTGTGGATTTATAGTTCACCAAGAACCAAAGAACATTCCGAGCCCCACCAACAATAGAATTCAACCAAACTTGGTAAACAGGACATCCATGACCAACAGAAAATGCTGGAGGAGGTTGGCGGAGGCATGTACAATATATTAGATTTACAGTACTTTCAATTTCTTCAGCTCCTTCGGCCCCTGGGCGAGTGCTCCCTTCATGAGGCCTCTTCCCCCCATGTGCTTGCAACGCCGGGGCGCGTCCCTTTCCTAGCGTTGGAATTGTAAACCTTCCGACCCCGGTGGGGGCAATCGGTGAAGGCTGCCCAGATAGCCTTGGCCATGCGGGACGCCTTGCACTCACCCCTCGTCCCTTCCGTGCCTGGCGGGGGCAAGAGGTGAATGACGAAGGTGCCCTGCATGGCCTTAGCCATGCAGGGGGCTTTGCACTCACCCCTTGTCCCTTCCGAGCTCAGCGGGGGCGAGAGGTGAGTGGTGACGGCGCCCTGCATGGCCTTAGCCATGAAGGGGGCTTTGCACATACCCCTTGGCCCATTTCGAGCTCAGTGGGGGCGAGAGGTGAGTGGTAAAGACGCCCTGCATGGCCTTAGCCAGGAAGGGGGCTTTGCACATACCCCTTGGCCCATTTCGAGCTCAGCGGGGGCGAGAGGTGAGTGGTAAAGACGCCCTGCATGGCCTTAGCCATGAAGGGGGCTTTGCACATACCCCTTGGCCCATTTCGAGCTCAGCGGGGCGAGAGGTGAGTGGTGACGGCGCCCTGCATGGCCTTAGCCATGAAGGGGCCCTGCATGGCCCATTTCGAGCCATGGGGCGAGAGGTGAGTGGTGACGGCGCCCTGCATGGCCTTAGCCATGAAGGGGGCTTTGCACATACCCCTTGGCCCATTTCGAGCTCAGCAGGGGCGAGAGGTGAGTGGTGACGGCGCCCTGCATGGCCTTAGCCATGAAGGGGGCTTTGCACTCACCCCTCGTCTAGGGCGCCAAATGACGCTAATCCGGGCCTGGGTGTCCAGGGAGCTTTTGCACTGTTAAGACTCGTGCGCCAGCAGCGCTCGTACCTTGGGAAATCTGATCTGGCTACGGTCGTCCACGCTCTGGTCACATCCCGAATAGATTACTGCAACGCACTCTACCTGGGGCTGCCTTTGAAGACAATTCGGAAATTGCAGCTAGTCCAACGGGCGGCAGCCAGACTACTAACAGGAGCTACATTCAGGGAGCATACCACCCCCCTGTTGTGTCAGCTCCACTGGCTGCCTGTCCAATTCCAAGCTCAATTCCAAGTGCTGGTTTTGACCTTTAAAGCTCTATATGGTTCTGGCCCAGCTTACTTGTCCGAACGCATCTGCCTCTATGTCCCACCTCGTAATTTAAGATAATCCGGGGAGGCCCTGCTCTCGCTCCCGCCAACCTCTTCAAATGCGGTTGGTGGGGATGAGAGAGAGGGCCTTCTTGGTGGTGGCTCCCCATCTGTGGAATGCGCTTCCAAGCGACATTCGATCAACCCTATCCCTCCTGGCATTCAGGGAAAAAGTGAAATCGTGGCTGTGGGACCAGGCGTTTGCGCATTAGCACAATGCAGCACTTTGGGTTGGAATTGGAATTGGAAAGTGATGGTTATGGCTCAATGTTTATGTGGTAGACGGAACTCTGTTTTTAACTTAAGTATATGTGTATTATGTATCTATGCTAATTATATTTTAATTCTGAATATCTATAATTTTATATTGTATGTTTGGCATCGAATTGTTGCCTTTGGTTAGGCCGCTCTGAGCCCCCTCCCCCCTGGGGGGGGGGTTTGAGAAGAGCGGGGTAGAGATGATGTAAATAAATAAATAAATAATATGGAGAGAGGGGAAAATTAAGAACAAGAAATACACATTTTTCGCAACAAAAGGAACTATTTATTTGGAATATGCATTAGTAGTACAAATCAGGAGACCGTTAAACCTACACCTTGTTAGTATTCTTTATAGAACAGAAAAAAGTTGCAGTGGGAATCACAAAAGACACTCTTTGTTTTGAAGAGAGCAGAAAAGAACGATGTCAGTGGGAAAAAAAAGGGACTTCCCGGGGAAAATATTAGGAAGCGATTGAAAACAAAAAAGAGGAGAAAGCAATTCATAACAAAGCAGGTTGTTTTTTTACAAGAAACAAAAGGGTTCGCAATTAAGAACAAACAATATATTTTAATACAATTCCATTAACAATACTAATAACATTTTAAAGAAGCTTTACACAAAAGTCGCGTGGGAAAAAACAAGACGTTGGTGGAAAGAATGATGTGAGAGCTTCACAATAGTTGCAAATAAAAAAAAGAATAGTGTCAATTTCGAAGTGTTGGGTTGTGCATCAGAAGACTGTTTCCATACATGAGCCTATTGCTGGAAAGTCCTGAATGAGGAGGGATGCTTCCCATCTACAGGGGAAGCCATATTTGATTCTACCTGAACCATACTTTTGATACCATAATCCTAGGACCCAAAGGGATGGTGATCATCAGTCAGAGGGATACCACTTTGTACAAATGAGGTTTAGCCTTGTTTAGACATATATATGTCATATATTGTCTTACGTGTGACTGTGGGAGCCTTTACGTGGGCGAAACGGGGAGGGAACTCCGGACTAGAATCCAGGAGCGCAGGTCACGGTTTAAAACTAAAAATGAAAATTCCATCTTGTATCAGCACTTTGTGTTTAGACATGATTTTTCTCCTTATGCTATGAGGTGAATCACACAGGACCAAACTGTTCTCTCTCCCTGGTAAGATATACTCCCGCCATGCGCAAGGATACTGTCTTTTATTAAACCTGCAGATAAGTTATTCACAGGCTAGCATACAATTCTGTTTCATACAACTGAGAAATGACTATTCAACTTTGCTTTTCCTGAATGTTGTTTAGTACTTTTGTGGGATCAGCACATCTGGGATGATGGTACTCCCTGGATTTCTTATCACCTATATGTGTGTGTGTGTGTGTGTGTATATATATATATATATATATATATGTATGTATGTATGTATACACACACACACACACACACACACACACACACACACACACATACACACACTCATATTGGTGATAAGGAATCCAGGGAATCTTCTGCCTCCCTGATGGAATTACAATAGGCACAGCACATCATGAAGCCACACTGTGCGTTTGGTGGTGTCATGGCATTACATAGCCCAGCAGATGTGGCTGTACTATGTGGTTAGGGAAAATAAAACCAAATGCTTTGCTCTCACTCCTAATGGGGATGTTTTGCTTTGTTGCACTGGTGACAATTTAAATGTTGTGTATTATAACAGGAAATGTTAGCTTGGCTAACTCGGCAATGGAAGCCCCTCTGGTGACATTTCACTCTGAAGGGTGAAGGACTGCACTTTTCGAGAAGAACAATAATAAGGAGTTGGTGGAAAGAGCTGTACTTTCCCAGTTAGGCTGTGCTTTTTAATTTTACCGGATAATGCAATCCCAATGGCTATTGCCACCTATGGGTGAGAGTTTAGATCATAGATGCCGTTTCAAATGTGTTAACAATGTATTATTCTATGAACCATTTTTCCAAACTTCTCTTAGCACCGGACAGCTGCTCTGAGCAACAGAGGCCTGTTTTACTGCTGGATAAAGTGCAATCAGGCCTGGATTACCCATAAGGCTACCCTAGGCCATGGCCTAGGGCGGCAGCTATTGGGGGGGCAGCAGATCCGGACCTCCCAAAATTGAAAACAATTAATTTTTTTAAAAATCCGATTTTTGGGTGCTTGCTTCTGTGCCTGCACAGTGAGAAGAAGCCGGGAGGAAGTCCCGCCGCCCCTAGGGCGTCTGACGTGGCTTCCCCCAGCTGCCTCCTCGCTCGCGCTGGCGCCACCCTTTCCTTCAGTGAAGGAAGGAGGGGTGCCCGTGCGAGCGAGGCGGCGGCGGCCCTCGCACCGGCTCCGCCCCTGCAAACAGCCCTGCCCCCCCACAAGCGCCCCCCCTCAGGGGCGGCATTTACAGAGTGTGGCCTAGGGCGGCACAAAACGATAATCCGGGCCTGGGTGCAATGGGATGACATTTCCATCCCTGGCCCCTGTGTGTTGTGGCAGGGGTCTTGTCTCTGACTGTCACACCAGGGATCACTTGTAGGAGAGGGTTGGAAACATCCTGCTGTGACCAGATCACCAGCAGAACAAACCACACTTGCTTGGTGCAGCTGCCGGCAAGGCAAATTTGGGAGGCATTTGGGATCATGGCAAAAGTAAACATGAAGATTGAGTGCTCACAAATGCCTAACTCCAGGTTACACCATTAAGCAACCGGATACCAGCTAAAGTTTCATAGAATACTCACTTCTATGAAACCGGAGAGATAGCACAACGGTAACAACAGCTGTGCTTGCAATCAGAAAGTTGCATGTTCGATTCCCGGGCTGGTCTGGACACCCAGATGTGAGCCCTGTCCACTGTTCACCCAACAGTTTGAAAACAGTCCATCTGTGAATAGATGAACTAGGGACCGCTTAGCGGGGAAGGATTTTTACAACAACAAAAAAGACTTTACAACGCCTGAATAAAAGGAAAGATCGGCTGTCCGTCATGAGGATGAAGCAACAGCACCCCCTTGTGACGTCATGACGTGATGGAGCAACCGCACCCTGTGACGCAGCCAGAAGAAGAAAAAATCCTTCTAATTTGTACTTGTTGTATTGTAATTGTATGTCAACTGGCAGGGATTGTCTGCCGTATGTGTAATGTAATCCGCTCTGAGTCCCCTTTGGGGTGAGAAGAGTGGAATGTAAATAAAGTGTATTATTATTATATTCTTCACTGGTGATTCCTAAAGAGCATTGGTGGCATTTAAGATACTCAAGAGAAACTTCCAAGCTATACCGTTGGGCCACACTAAGCCAGACGTTATGGCTAACCTGTTTCTTCAAGTCATTATTAATTAAAACGGAATATCAAATCTGCAGAAATAAATAGCACCAATGCTTTTTTGAGAGTGTACAGTTTGAGAGAAGATATAACTAGATCCCATTTTAAAATATGATCTCATCTTATCAACATTTCATCACTGTGGTGATGTGGGCTGGAATCAGTGTTTTGATGGCACGAAGGAAATTGATCAAATTAAGGAATGTTTGGTTACCTAGCAATCGCTGCCATGCTTGCCTACTGCTCCCCCCCTCAAAGGTAAGTATGCACAGGGTAGGTGCGTGGTGCTGTGGGCAGCCCAGCTATTTTGGTTGATGCCTAAAAATATGTGCTGAAGGTCATGTGTGCTCCAAAACCTTTGATCCAGAGTGTCCTGCCCCTAATTCTTAGTTACTCAGAGGTGAAAGAAAGGCACATTTAGAATGGTGATAATCTGCATTATTACTTAAATATACTCAAGAGCTGATTTGCTGGATTGTTTACATACTGGAGCTCCATTCAAATCATACCCAAAGAAAATGGAACAGGACTCCAAATCTACGAAATGTTTAGAGTTAGCAGGCGGAAATAGAAAAGTATTTGCACTTTCGCCCAACTTGAATAGGTTTCTGAGCAGGAAGACGAAAGAGAAGCATTGAATAGGAATAGCCGAGAAGACGAATCACAGGGTGCCTGACTCCCCCACTCTATAACAACAGCCATATGTCCTCAGGAGCGGATTTACGCACTCGGCGGAGTGGGCGCCCGCTGAGAGCGCCAAATCCGCAGGGGTGCACCGCCGCCGGCTGGAAACTTTGCCTCTGCTGTGTTTCCAGCAGCGGAGGTGGAGTTTCCAGCATGTGGACCCTCCACAGGGATTGGTTGGGGGGGGGGGGGCGCAAAATAATTTTCGCCTACTATTTAAAATTACCTTGGGCCACCTCTGCTCACATCACAGCTTTCACCACAGCAGTGACTTTCCGCTATGTTCCGAAGTGACAATAGTAAACTGTTGCGACAGTTGCCCGGAACTTCATCCTTTCCTGGAAATGGGAAGATCCCGCTGCAAAAGTGATCCCTACCACATTGCTCTAAAGCCACTATGGTGAAATGCTTTGAGTGTTTGGAAAGCAAGGTTCAAATTCCTGTTCGGCCATGGAAATGTCTTGGGTGACCTTGGACAAGCCACACCCTCAGCCTCAGATGAAGCCAATGGCAACCCCTTCTAACCCAGTATTGACAAGAAGGCCTTGTTCGACTTAAGGTCATAGAACCATAGAGTTGGAAGAGGCCGCAAGGGCCATCCAGCCCAACCCTCTGCCATGCAACAAAACACAATCGAAGTACTCACGAGAAATGGCCATCCAGATTCTAATTAAAAGTGGTGGAGTATCCCAAGAAGGAGATTCTATCACATTCCAAGACAGAGAGTTCCACTGTGGAACATCTCTGTCAGGAAGTTCTTCCAGTGTTTTGATGGAATCAGGCCCGGATTACACATAAGGCCACACTAGGCCATGGCCTATGGGCGCAGACCTAGGTGGGTGCCAGATCAAGGACCAAAAAAAAAAGTTCAAACAAAACCGCAACGCACTGTGGCATGATGACTTTCTCTCTCTCTCTCTCTCTCTCTCTCGGAGGGTGGGGGAGAGCACTGCGAGGGGCAGGGGAGGGGAATGGCACCCCCCCTCGCCATCACTCCTACCACCTTGTCATGAGGGTGCGGGGAGGAGGCAGAGGGAAGCCCTCGGGGCCGCTGGCGGGCATGCGCGGCACCCAGGAACATGGCGGAGGAGGCGAGACCGCGGCACTTGCAGCCTCCCTCCTGCTGCGCATGCCCGGCAGTGGCCCCAGGGGCGGGGCTTCCCTCCGCCTCTTCCTCCTCGTTGCGCCCTCCTTCCTTGAGTCAAGGAGGAAGTGGCAGAGGGAAGCCCTGCCCGCCCGGGATCCACTTTCGGGCATGCGCGGCAGGAGGGAGGGTGCGAGCGCCGCGGCCTCGCCTCCTCCGCCATGTTCCTGGGTGCCAGCGGCCCTGAGGGCTTCCCTTCCTCCCTCCGAGGAGGAGGAGGAAGGGAATCCCCTGGGGCCGCTGCCGCATGCGCGGTACCCAGGAGCATGGCGGAGGAGGCCACGCGCGCGCCCTCCCTCCTGCTGCGCATGCCCGGCAGCTTCCCTCCGCCTCTTCCTCCTCGTTGCGCCCTCCTTCCTTGAGTCAAGGAGGAAGTGGCGGAGGGAAGCCCTGCCCGCACCGGGATCCACTTTCGGGCATGCGTTCCTTCCTCCTCCTCGGAGGAGGAGGAAGGAAGGAAGCCCCTGGGGCCGCTGCCCGCATGCGCGGTACCCAGGAGCATGGCGGAGGAGGCCGCAGGCGCGCGCCTCCCCTCCTGCTGCGCATGCCCGGCAACTTCCTCCGCCTCTTCCTCCTCGTTGCGCCCTCCTTCCTTGAGTCAAGGAGGACGTGGCGGAGGGAAGCCCTGCCCGCACCGGGATCCACTTTCGGGCATGCGCGGCAGGAGGGAGGGCACGAGCGCCGCGGCCTCGCCTCCTCCGCCATGTTCCTGGGTGCCGCAGCGGCCCCGGGGTCTTCCCTTCCTTCCTCCGAGGAGGAGGAAGGAAGGGAAGCCCCTGGGGCCGCTGCCGCGCATGCGCGGTACCCAGGAGCATGGCGGAGGAGGCCGCGGGGCGCGCGCCCTCCCTCCTGCTACGCATGCCCGGGGGCAGGGCTTCCAAAGTGTGGCCCAGGGTGCCAAAAGGGCTTAATCCGGGCCTGGATGGAATCCCTTTTCCTGCTCTTTGAACCATTTGCTCTGAGTCCTAGTTTTCAGAGAGAAGCACAAAACAAGCCTGTCCTCTTTTTAACGTGATATATTTTCAAATATTTAAACATAGCCATCGTGACCCTTTCTCAGTTTTCTCTTTAAAATATAAACTTAATAGTTTACAGAGCTCGGTCACAGTAAGATGCAAAGGAGTTGAAACTACACAACAGGACAGGTGGTTATAGTCCTGCTTCGTTTTCAACCAGGGATTCAATGTTTCAAGAATACTGAATTTCATCATTTTTTCGGAGGCCTGTTTTACTTTTGGAGCTTACTTTTGGAGCTACCGAAGTATGAATTTCAAGCACATGCCCAATATTTTGCTAATGCCCCACATTTCAAATTCAATGCTTATTTCTGTGGTTCTTTTCTTTAGTATTCAGCAAAAGCAATTTTCTACTAGGTTATCGTTCATTAAAATGGCCAGGTTCCTAAAGGCGTTGCATCCTTGTTAAGTGGACTTAAATTTGTGGGAATTATAATTGTGCAGTTGTGCACTGCCCATATCCAGTAGGGAGCTGTTGTTACGTTGCTCCATAGCACAGCCAGCAAAGTGCCCGAGGCACAGCGGGACCAATGTGCATTTCATCAGTCCCAATTAGCATCAGGCACCAATGCACATCAGGTATTCTTGCCGGTGTCACGTTATACCAAAACAAACAGGGGTGGTTCCTCTATTAGACTGAAAACTGTAAGAGGAGCTTACAAAGTCATCAACCACAAAGAAAACTGAATGTATAACAATAAACTTATGTTCGTTCAGCACAATTTTATAACTATCAACTTAAGTTCGTTCAGCACAATGGTATAGCAATATAAATCAATCTCTATATCAGTGTTTTTCAACCTTTTTTGAGCCGCCAACCAAAATGACACAAAATGACACTCTAACACAGTAATACATATAGTTAATATGTTTTAAAATGTATTTATACACTCAGCGTGAAACCTGGACCTGTTTCGATGAACACAACATAGATATCCTGGCAGGAATGGTAGAAAGACACACACGAAGGTCTTGCTCAACAGCTGGGAGTTATAGTTCACCCGCAATCAAAGAGCATTCTGAACTCCACCAATGATGGAATGGAATCACACTTCCCACACAGAACTACCATAACCAAGAGAAAATACTATAAGAGTTTGGTGGGCACTGACCTTGAGTTTTGGAGCTGTAGTTCACCTATATCCAGAGAGCACTGTGGAGGGGAGGGAGGAAGACGTGGAGCGAGTCTGCGCAGTAGCGCCCACATGGGTCACGTCTTCCTCCCTCCCCCGCAGAAGCGGCAGCGTGCGCAAAGCGAGCAGAGCGAAGCTGGGAAGAAGGGAGCCCGAGTGGAGAAGAAAAAGTGTTTGGCAGGAAGGGGAAGAAAGGGTATTGGAGGTTCCCATTTCCCACGGCACACCTGATGATCGCTCACGGCACACTAATGTGCCACGGCACACTGGTTGGGAAACACTGCTCTATATAGTGATTGAGATCACTCAGGCCTATATGTTCCAAGTAATGATGGGATTTCTCCCAGAGCGTACTCACGCTGGATGGTCTCTTTTAGAGCGTTCCAATGTCCAAATAAAAAATGCACAGTCCATATAAACAGCCCATAAACAACCCATAAACAGTCCATAAACTATAATCCCATTGGTGCTCCATGCGGTCGACGATCGAATAGATATCTGCGCTGAATAGTTTCGCTCCCCTGAGCTTCTTCAAGGACCAGGGACTATCCCACTGAGATCGGCGTTGATATAATCCAAAGGTGCGCTGTATTCTTCTTGGTAAATAAACATCAATTATAGCGAGGCTCCATGCCTTCTGGTCAAATCACGGACCTATTCGATCGTCGACCGCGTGAAGCACCAATGGGATTATAGTTTAAGGACTGTTTATGGGTTGTTTATGGACTGTTTATATGGACTGTGCATTTTTGATTTGGACATTGGAACGCTCTAAAAGGGACAGGGGCGGTCTAAGGTAATTTTAAATGGTAAGCGAACATTATTTTGGCGCCCCCCCAAAACATTATTTTGGTGCCCCCCTCCGTGCGCATGCCCAGAAGCTCCTGTGCTCAGGCGCAGAAGCCTGTAAACACAGCACTCCCTATTCAGCACGCCCCCCTCCACGCATGCCCAGAAGCTCCTGTGCTCAGGCGCAGAAGCCTGTAAACACAGCATTCCCTATTCAGCACGCCCCCCCCTCCACGCATGCCCAGAAGCTCCTGTGTGCAGGCGCAGAACCCTGAAAACACAGCACTCCCTATTCGGCACGCGCGCCCCTCTGCGCATGCCCAGAAGCTCCTGTGCGCAGGCGCAGAAGCCTGTAAACACAGCACTCCCTATTTGGCACGCCCCCCCCGCGCATGCCCAGAAGCTCCTGTGCGCAGGCGCAGAAGCCTGTAAACACAGCATTCCCTATTCAGCACGCTCCCCCCCTCCACGCATGCCCAGAAGCTCCTGTGTGCAGGCGCAGAACCCTGAAAACACAGCACTCCCTATTCGGCACGCGCGCCCCTCTGCGCATGCCCAGAAGCTCCTGTGCGCAGGCGCAGAAGCCTGTAAACACAGCACTCCCTATTTGGCACGCCCCCCCCGCGCATGCCCAGAAGCTCCTGTGCGCAGGCGCAGAAGCCTGTAAACACAGCATTCCCTACAGCATGCTCCCCCCCCTCCACGCATGCCCAGAAGCTCCTGTGTGCAGGCGCAGAACCCTGTAAACACAGCACTCCCTATTCGGCACGCGCCCCCCTCTGCGCATGCCCAGAAGCTCCTGTGCGCAGGCGCAGAAGCCTGTAAACACAGCACTCCCTATTTGGCACGCCCCCCCCTCTGCGCATGCCCAGAAGCTCCTGTGCGCAGGCGCAGAAGCCTGTGAACACAGCACTCCCTAATCGGCACACAGGGAGGTTTGCTACGGCGCGGCATCAGAGCGCACAAGGCCTGAAAGCGGAACATCGGCTGGACGCTGTCTGGCGGGCGGGGGAATGCGGCCTTTACCCAGATGGCGCCCCACGCAGTGGCGTCCTTTGCCTACCGGTAGGACTGCCCCTGAAAAGGTACCATCCAGCATGAGTACGCTCTAGGAGAAATCCCATCACCACTTGGAACATATAGATAGGCATGCGTGATCTCAATCACTATATAGAGATGGATTTATATTGATATACCATTGTGCTGAACGAACTTAAGTCGATGGTTATAAAATTGTGCTGAACGAATGTAAGTTTATTGTTATACATTCAGTTTTCGTTGTGGTTGGTGTCAAAGTCATACTATACAGCTTCACAGTTCGGTAACTGGTTTTCTTAGCACCTCTGTATTGTAACTAAATATACATAAAGTTACATTATGTAAAGGTCATATAGGATCCTTGTATAGGTTGGTTTTATCAAATGATCATTGGGTAATTCTCAGGAAAAAAAATAAAAATACTTTTTGTCAATGAAGGTTTTCACATCATTTAGGGGGAAAAAACAAAAGAAAGAGGGACTAAAGCAGGCCTGGGCAAACTTCGGCCCTCCAGGTGTTTTGGACTCCAATTCCCACAATTCCTAACAGCCTACCGGCTGTTAGGAATTGTGGAGTTGGAGTCCAAAACACCTGGAGGGATGAATTTTGCCCAGGCCTGGACTAAAGGCTACAATGTCAGCCCACAACCCCAAATCAAACTCAACCCAAAATAAAACCCCCAGCAGGCTCGGATCAACCCTTTTTGGCACCCTAGGCCACACATTGGAAGCCACGCCCCTGGGCCGATGCTGAGCATGCGTGGCAGCAGTCCTAGGGGCGGGGCTTCCCTCTGCCTCTTCCTCCTCGCTCGCGCCGGGTGCCCCTCCTTCCTTGAGTGAAGGAAGAAGGGGCACCCGGCGCGAGCGAGGAGGAAGTGGAGGGAAGCTGTGTCAGAGGCCTTAGGGGCCTATGGCGCTCCGCGAGCAGGCGCAGAAGCCCCCAAAGATTGACCTTTTTAAAAGATAAGGGGGGTCCGGTTCTGGCGCCCCCCTCCCATGGCTGCGCCCCTAGGCCATGGCCTAGTGTGGCCTTATGGATAATCCGGGCCTGATCCCCAGTCCTTGCCAGGCCCATGTTTGCTGTGTGAACTGCTTTCAAATAAATAGGAATTGCACAGGTGAGTCTCTTCCGCGGGTCCCATCCCACTTCAGGTGAGGCAAAAGAAAAGCCCTCTTAAAAGAACACAGAGTGTAAAAGATATGTAACTTCTGGCTTTCAAAACTAGTAAACATAAAAGTATTTGGTATACTTTTTTTATGTTCACTAATCCAACTTTTTTAGAAAAGCTTTACAAAATGAATTACTGTCACCTTTTAAAAAACATTATAGAACAGGAAATGAATGTGCACAACTGTACAGTTTTCTACTATTCTTTAACTAATTCACAAATGCGTGGGAAAAATGGAAACAAAGGGCGAATGAAGGTAGTTTGTGTTAAAATCTATGCATGTATGCAGGGGCGGTCTAAGGTAATTTTAAATGGTAAGCGAACATTATTTTGGCGCCTCGCCCCAAAACATTATTTTGGCGCCCTCCCCTTCCGCGCATGCCCAGAAGCTCCTGTGTGGCGCCTTGGGCAGCAGCTGGTTGACCACCTCGCTTGCGATGTTGGGCACCTCCTTCAGGATCTGGGATTTGATGCTCTCCAGCCGGAGCTCCTTGCTATGCCGCCGCCACAGGCACACCGGGCAGCCTGAGCCGGACTCCCCCTCCGTGCCCGTGGAAGACGGGGCCGGGACCGGCAAGGAGGGGGAGGCCGCCTTTGCCTTCTCGCCGGCGCCCACCTCCAAGGCCAGCAGCACCAGCAGACACAGCATGGAGCGGGGCGCGGCGTCGGAGCGCACAAGGCCCAAAAGCGGAACATCGGCCGGACGCTGTCTGGTGGGCGGGGGAATGCGCCCTTTACCCAGATGGCGCCCTACGCAGCGGCATCCTTTGCCTACCAGTAGGACCGCCCCTGCATGTATGATGTGTTTTTTTGTCACAAAAAAGGGCAGGATGGAGACAGTCTGTCCTTTGATGCATGCTATGAAAGTAACTTTTTAAATTTTTTTTTCTTATAAACACTATTAAATCCAGGCTGCTTTTTTGGTTTTATCCCCCCCGTCTTTATCTGAATATACAAGAACATTCATTATCAAATGTTCATTATCATCAATACTACAAAGAACAAGACACAATTTTTCAAGAAACAATGGAAAATGTTAATAAAGCTGAAATAATTGGATTTTTAATTTTTTTTAATTTTTAAAAGTTTTTTTTATGTTTCTGCAGTTTTAAATTTTTTTGTTTTGTTTTTGGTATCGAAGTCAGGTTTTTCTGGGCAGAAAATAAAGAAGCGTAAGCGTATGAGAAAAAGGCAATTCACAGGTAACCAAAATAACTAATATTAATAATAATTAATATTATAATAAAAATAGTAAATCTGGATAATCTGCAAAGAACCACTACTAGTGTGTGTACCATTAAGGAGTTAGTACCATACCGTGACAGAACAAAAGGAAAATGTACTTTGTTACAGTCAGATAAATGCATCTCCATCTGCCTTCAGACTACGGTCTGCCATGCAATCTGCGCCATTAAGACAATTCTTTGAAATGAAGATGGGGAGGTCGCCATCGACTCACAGACTTCAATGGGACCTTGAAGGAGGTTTGCGTTTCAATAGATCATGCCTCTTGTTCACACATTACAGTTGAAGATAAAATGACTTAAGGAAGAGAAATATTGGCCATAACGTGCCCAATTAATATAATTAATTGCAACTTCGCTAGTTGCCTTTAATTACACTAAGAAATCAAGCATTTGCTTTTTAAGCATCCATGTGTTCCAGGACATATCAATCAATTGCAATAAAACTGGATTTTTTCCCCACCAACGAAACAATAGATTTCATTCTTTGAGACTACGTCCCACTCAACTGCTACCCGATAGGATTACCCGATAGGATTACTCTTGGCTCATTTCAAATTAATATCTAGCTTTGTTAATATAAGACTGTTGTGTATGCCTCTATTTCAATATTCAATGGCAAACAAAGGGACGTGCCGCCACGCCATGCCCTGCCCTGCCCCTCCCCCCAGCTTCAGCTCTCCCACGGCTTCTCCAGCCTTGAGGGGGCAGTGCGAGCGAGGGGCGGGAGTCATGGCCCCTGTCCCAGGCGTTGCTGTCCGCCATGACTCCTGCCCCTCGCTCGCTGAAGCTGCGCGGAGGAGGAGCATGAGCGGTGGACGGGCTTCAGTGGGCGGGGCTCCTCCTCCGCGTGGCTTTAGCGAGCGAGGGGTGGGAGTCATGGCAGATCGGAGGCTGGCTGGGGAAACAGCTGAAGGAGGTGGCGCCCCGCCCCTTCTTCTTTTTCTTTGCCACCACTGCCCGTCCCTTCCTCCTCCTCCCCCAAGTAGCAGGAGTTCAGGAGGAGGAGGGGGGAAGAGAGCTTTTCTCACGGCACAGCAGGAGGTCCGTCACGGCATACTACCCTGCTGCGTCACAGCGGTTGGGAAACACTGCTCTAGACTGTGCAACGACCTACGAGAAGAGATTCGATACTGAATATGCTGGCTGAATTTTTAAAAAGTATTAAAGACTCTTCTGGCAGGCCTATCCCGATTATTTTTAAATTATGGCGGTTAACGTGTATATTTTAAAGTATGGGATTCTTTTAAAATGTATGGATGTATTTTAAGTATGTAATGTATTGTATTTTAATTAGTGTGGTTCCCCACCTCAATACATGAGAAGTAGGAAGGCAAAAATGTTGTAGTAGTAGTAGTAGTAGTAGTAGTAGTAGTAATAACGTGCTTTAATCTGGATATGTAATAACTTTAGATCTGCATAGTTAATTCTGATCTAAATACCACCAAAATATTATGTACTCATAATGACCACTTCACGTTTGTATTTGAAACTTCACACTTTACCCTAATTAGGACTGCGAGAAACGGCTTATCAAGTGCTTAGAGGTAAGTAATGTCTGTCGTGTGATTTTTTTGTCTTTGATAATCTATTCTACACACTTTCAAAATCACACTCTCATTTTTATCTCCTTGATAAAGAAGTTCCATGTGAAAGTATAAATGCCAGACTACTGAACGTAGTTCTGACTCCTACCTGTGTGTAGATTGCCATCAATAACACAGAGACCGACTTCACTCCTCCAAAGGTATCAAAGCATATCTGAGGCCCCTTCCACACAGCTTCATAAAATCCACATTGAACTGGATTATATGACAGTGTGGACTCAGATAACCTAGTTTGAAGAAGATACTGTGGATCAGGGGTGCCCACACTTTTTTCAGCATGCGAGCTACTTTTTTAAAAACCAAGTCAAGAAGATCTACCTTGCGCGCGCACCATCAGCGTGCTGCTCCTCCCGCGCGCCGCTCCTCCCGCAGGGCATTGCGGGAACGACAAAGCACGAGGTGGGGCCTTGCTGGCTTGGCACTGTCCCCTCAAAGCTGGAGAAGCTGTGGGAGAGCTGAAGCCGGGGGGGGGGAGGGGGAGGAGCCAGGCCACGCCATGCCCCTCCCCCCAGCTTCAGCTCTCCCCCAGCTTCTCCAGCCTTGAGCGGGCAGTGCGAGCGAGGGGTGGGAGTCATGGCCCCCGTCCCTGGCGCTGCTCTCCCCGTGCCACTTCGCAGGCCCCGCCTCGCGCTCCCTCGTTCCTGCAATGCCCCGCGGGAGGAGCGGCACACGGGAGGAGAGGCGGCGCGCGGGTTCCCGCAATGCCTGCGGGAGGAGCCGGCAGCAGGAACGAGGGAGCGTGAGGCGGGGCGTTCAAAGCGCGCTCCATCATTCCCACAATGCCCTGCGCTGAGCACAAGGTGCCCCACACGCTGGGATTGACCTCCTTTAGACCTGCGATCGACTGGTCGATCGCGATCGACTTCCTGGGCAGCCCTGCTGTGGATTATCAGCCTTGATATTCTGGGTTATACATTTCACAACCTTCTTATGGCCAAAGAGAGATTGGTCTAAGACACTTGAATGTCTGATAAGGGACATTTCTATTGATTTCTTTCAGTTTACTAACTGGGGCAAAATCAACGGTGATGTTTCATGAGAAAACCTCACTGAAATGAGATTTGCCTCCCTTTCGATCTTGTTCTGTGGATAAAGGACTTTCTAGCAAATAAGGTACAGCTTATGCCCATTTTATGTAAACATATTTTTCAATGTACATTTTCAACAGTAACAGAACTATCTGTGATTGCAGTACGTGAGCCAAAATCCACCCTCTCCGCCTGTACTCGGTGCAGGTCAAACTGTACTTTTGTTTCTCAAAGACCAAGACAACAACCATAGTTTTACAAAGGATCTAAACCAGGGGTGCCCACACTTTTTCAGCATGCAAGCTACTTTTAAAGGAAGCAAGTCACAAAGATCTACCTGCGCGTGCTCTCCTCGCCGCGTGCACGCTCCCCTCGCCGCCTTTTTCCGCCCGCGGGGCATTGTGGGAAGGAAGGAGCGCGAGGGTTGGGAGCCCTGCCTCTCTCGTTGGCAGTGGAGGCTGCACAGCTGCTTCCGGACGAGAGAGAGGCAGGGCAGAGCACGATGCGCTCCCTCCGGAGGCCCCACCTCGTGCTTCCTCCTTCCTGCAATGCCCCGCAGGCGGAAGAAGCACCGCGAGAGCGGAAGCCAGCAGCAGGAGCGCACATGCGCGCAGGGTGTGCACGCGCATGGCAGGAGCGCCGCATCCGACTGGTGAGGCCCAAAGATCTACTGGAAGAGGGCCAAAGATCTACTAGTACAGTGTTTCTCAACCTGGGGGTCAGGACCCCTAAGGGGGTCGCGAGGGGGTGTCAGAGGGGTCACCAAAGACCATCAGAAAACACATTGTTTTCTATTGGTCATGGGGGTTCTGTGTGGGAAGTTTGGCCCAGTTTTATCATTGGTGGGGTTCAGAATGCTCCTTAATTGTAGGTGAACTATAAATCCCAGCAACTACAACTCCCAAATGTCAAGGTCTATTTTCCCCCCAAACTCCACCAGTGTTCACATTTGGACATATTGAGTATTTGTGCCAAGTTTGATCCAGATCTATCGTTGTTTGAGTCCACAGTGCTCTCTGGATGTAGGTGTACTGCAACTCCCAAACTCAAGGTCAATGTCAACCAAACCCTTCCCATATTTTCACTTGGTCATGGGAGTTCTGTGTGTGCCAAGTTTGGTTCAACTCCACCGTTGGTGGAGTTCAGAATGCTCTTTGATTGTAGGCGAACCATACATCCCAGCAACTACAACTCCCAAAGGACAGAATCACCTCCCACAACCTCACCAGTATTCAATCTTGGCTGTATTGGGTATTTGTGCCAAATGTGGTCCGGTGAATGAAAATACATCCGATATTTTACATGATGAATTCATAACAGTTGCAAAATTACAGTTATGAAGTAGCAACGAAAATGATGTTATGGTTGGGGGTCACCACAAAATGAACTGTATTAAGGGGTCGCGGCATCGGGAAGGTTGAGAAACACTGTACTAGTAGCTCGCGATCTACCTAATGAGCACCCCTGATCTAAACACAAACGTGTAAGTAACGTGTGAAGCCACACAAGCCCGATCAATATAATTATTATGTATGCAAAACAGCAGGTTAGCATTATTCATTTCTCAGGAGCAGTGCTCTGATTTTGGGCTCCGTATTGATACAATGGATACTAGTGAGCTAAATATGCAAACGCTGCGAGTATTGTGTCATTTCTTCAACTTCAATGTGCGGTTAACTTGTCTAAAATATAGTATTCTGAGCAACTCTGTTTTCATTTTGAAAATCCCGAACCCTTACGAAAATAGGAGGGTGATGCCTAAATAACGCAGAGATTGACCTGAATATCGTTTCCTTTCCGCTGATACTATTTATGTTTTATACAAAAATCAAAAAAAATTTAAAACATGAGTACTGCAACCGGAATAAATGATTGAAAAGTAGCTTACTACATTTGCATTGTTTTATTCTAAGTACCAAATGTCGATTTCTTTTGTATATAAAAAAAATGCTCTATTGACTGTTTTACGTGGGAGAGAGTTGGGAAGCAGCCGTGGGAAATGGCGGGCAGCGTGGCTGCGCGATGATACAAGGCACAACAGGATGATTAGCATGTGTTTAATCTTTTTTTTGTGTATTAGGAGCAGTGGCATGTTGCAGACATACCTTGAAGACCCAGGACTGCATTTATCCAACCTGTAACAGCGTATATTTCTGGAAGGCAACTCACCAGAGAAAAAGACAATTGTCCTGATACGCGGAAGGAATGGCGCTCAAAGAAGACGGTGAAGAAGGAGAAGGGCGTAGCTGGTTCCTGCAAAGAGGTAGTGAGAACACCGTTGAGACAGGCGGAGGCGTGAGCTTGGCAAACTGCAGGTTGTTTAGAGATGGATTCCGCACAAGAAAAAAAAATTGTCATGAAAATATAGAAGTATTTTAGAAGCTATTTTTTTTCCTTCTTCAGACCGAAAAATATTCTGCGATGAGAGGATAAGCAGAGGATAAGCAGTGATGGCGGTGAAAGGAGAAGTGGCTTCTACCCAGAAAATAAAGGGGAAAAGAGTATAAAGAAGTGTCCAGATTGGCTGAAAAAGCATCCCGAGAGAGAGGAGAGAAGTAGGCTCCTGTTGCGTTTGCCTGTCAGTTCTCGATCCAGCCTGACAGTTCCAACAGGAGAGGAAACCCCTCTCCTTTCGGTCCCCATGCCTGCCTGGAGCAGAAGGGGACACGGCCAGGGATGCTCAGTTGCTGGGAGATCAGTTGGAGGTATCAGAGTGGACGCTGCCAGGGCCTTCTGTGGGGGAGGTCACTGACGAAGGAGTTGTAGCATCTTGCCAGCCTCCATTAGCCTGGGTGGGATAAAGAGAAAACTATCAGGCACATTGCAGTAAAACAGGCCCGGATTAACCCCTTTTGGTGCGAAACACATCAACTGTAAACAGGGGAGTGGCTAATATACAAACACTAGCACAGGACCTAAGGCCCTTGTAAATTAAATATTAAGGTAACATTCAGGCCCCAAATGGGGTACCGTAACGGAAAGTATATACAGAAAGTCCATTCAACAGTTCATAAATCAATAGTCTTTTTTTATCTTTTTGAAGTGCCCAAAATAAGCAATCCTTCACAAGTGTGAATTTAAAGAGACAGGCTCTTCAGTGTTAGCTTGTAGCAATTCAACAGTCCATAATCCATACAATATACAGTTCTTTCAGGAAACAATAACGACCAGCCCCATGGACACGTAGTTCCAATATTCTGAAAGTTCGATGTGTGGAGTGCCAGGGGGAGGGGGCGAAGGCAATAGGGTAGGATATACACAGCCGACGAGGACCATTAATTGAGGAATCCCATCTCTCGTTTCGACCGTATTGACCGGAGTCAGTCTTTCTCAAGGCTCAGTGCAATCCAATATACCCGTTCCCATTGAAAGGTACCCAGGGGCGGCCCAACCTAATTTGGGGGGGTACGCGAAGAAAATTTTGTCCCCCCCCCCGCCGCCACGTCACTCACCGCCGCCGCCACGCCCACGCCACCGCCGCCACGGCCACACCGCCGCCATGGCCACACCGCGCCGCCACGCCACCGCCACCGCCGCCGCAATCGGCCCCATTGGCCGCGGCACACCTTTCTGCCGGCCACGCGACGCGCCGCAGAAGCACCTACAGGTGCTATAGCGCCTGTAGACGTTTCTGCGCACGCGCAAATGTCTGTGCATGCGCACTCCCTCCCAAGCGCCTGCCGCTTTGGAGCCAGCGCATGCGTGCAGTGCAGGTTTTGCGCATGCGCCGCTGGCTCCAAAGCGGCAGGCGCGCTTGGGAAGGAGTGCGCATGCACAGAAATTTGCGCGTGCGCAGAAACGTCTACAGGCACTATAGCGCCTGTAGGTGCTTCTCTGCGTCTTGGCGCGACGACGGCGCAGGGCAGTGCGGCGCAGGGCAGTGCAGCGGCGGTAGGGCGCGGAGCCGGCGCGCGGCGCCCCCCAGCCGGTGGTGCCCCTCCCAGCCGATGACGCTCTACGCGATCACAGACGTGGCGGAATCGCTGAGGCCGCCCCTGAAGGTACCCAAACGGCCTTCAACGATTTTATAGTATGCGGGCCAATCCCAATGCAGCCAAAGGGCTTGTGGCAAAAGGTATATTGGATTGCACTGAGCCTTGAGAAAGACTGACTCCATTGACAGTAGCGGGTCCAATTGGACCCCCAAGCTCTTAACCAAGGGCGACGGACATAGTGTCTCGCCGTCCAGCATAGGCAGCCGACACCCCCACACACCTGGGTGACCCAGCCACAGGATCTCCGTCTTCGATGGGTTCACCCTCAACCGACTGGCTCGTAGCCAACCAGTCACAGCCTCATGGCAAAGTTGGAAACCATCGGGTACGGAGTCCGGCTGGCTGTCCATCCTCAGCACAAGCTGGGTGTCATCAGCGTACTGATGACACTCCAGACCAAAACTTCACACCAATTTGGCAAGTGGTCGCATGTAGATGTTAAATAATAAAGGGGAGAGAATGGCTCCCTGAGGGAGCCCTTAAAGCAGGGGTGCTCATTAGGTAGATCGCGAGCTACTAGTAGATCTTTGGCCCTCTTCCAGTAGATCTTCGGGCCTCACCAGTCGGATGGGGCGCTCCTGCCATGCGCGTGCACACCCTGCGTGCATGTGCACTCCTGCTGCTGGCTTCCACTCTCGCCGTGCTTCTTCCACCTGCGGGGCATTGCAGGAAGGAGGAAGCACGAGGGGGGGCCTCTGGAGGGGGCGCCCTGCCTCTCTCTCGTCCAGAAGCAGCTGTGCAGCCTCCGTTGCCGGCAAGACAGGCAGGGCGAAGCGCTCCCTCTGGATGCCCCGCCTCGTGCTTCCTCCTTCCTGCAGTGCCCCGCAGGTGGAAGAAGCGATGCGCGGGCGGAAAACAGCAGCAGGAGCACGTGCTGTGGCAAGAGCGTGTGGCAGCGGGAGTGCGCAGGAGCGCATGGCGGCGGGGGCAGGTAGATCTTTTGGACTTGGTTGCTTTAAGAGTAGCTCGTATGCTGAAAAAGTGTGGGCACCCCTGCCTTAAAGCAGTGCTGTCCAACTTCTTCCGGCCCTGGGGGCCGCAGGTGATCAGTGAGCGGGGGCGTGGCCGCTCCCGGGGGCGTGGCCGGCCTCCTGCACGGCCCGCCCATTTTCAGGAGGGTTTCCCTGGGTGACGTTAGGCTGGGTGACGCCTGACGTCACCCAGCCTAACGTCACCCAGGGAAACCCTCCCGCAAGCCTGGATGGCTGGTGGGGGAAGCGAGCAGCGCCGCGTGCTTCCCCCGCCAGCCTTCCAGGCTTCGGGAGGGTTTTCGCCCGGCTCCTGTGTCTCTCTGAGCAGAGGGACACGGGAGCTGGGCGAAAAAACCCCGCCAGCCTGGATGGCTGGTGGGAGAAGCGAGCGCCGCTCGCTTTCCCCACCAGCCTTCAGGTTTGGGGAAGGGTTTTCGCCCGGCACTCGCGTCTCGAGTGCCGGGTGAAAACCCTTCCCCAAACCTGGAAGGCTCGCGGGGGAAGCGAGCGCCGCTTCTCGCTTCCCGCGCCAGCCAGCCAGACTGACGGGGGAGTTTTCGCTGCCGTGATGCCTTGGAAGGGAGGGAGGCGCGCGGGGACCCTCTCCCTTCCAAGGCATCGGCTCCGGAGAGAGAGGGAAGAAGTGGGCGGTGCAGGGAGGAGGAGCTAGCTCTCTTCCTCCTCCCTGCACCGCCCCTTGTCCCTCTCTCACCGGCACCGATGCAAACCAGTTTGCATCGGCGCCGGCGAGAGAGGGGAAAAGAGGGCGGTGCAGGGAGGAGGAGCTGGCTCACTTCCTCCTCCCTGCCCCGCCTCCCGGCCGCCATTTAAATTTTTTTTAAAAAAATTAAAAATGGCGGCCGGGGGCATAGCGGGGGGGCGGAGCCAACAGGCTGGGGGGCCGTGTATGGCCCCAGGGCCGCCAGTTGGACAGCCCTGCCTTAAAGCATCTAGTAGAGATAACAGTCACTCTATAAACTAGCTGAATTTTTAAGCTGAATTCGTATGTGGGTCAGAACAGGTATCTTTTAAAAGTGTAACTCCAAAAAATATATATTATTTTTTAGTTTGGTTTGTACTGCCTGTGCAGACATTGTATTTTGAACAGAAACACATTGTTTACATGCTTGCACAGTATTCACTGCCTACTAGAAGATGAAGCAAGTCCATGCATCTCCATGTTCTGACCACAGCAAGAGGCAGCAATTACCACAGATTATCAGCCTGACAACGACAACCCATGTAAAGAGAGACACGGAGCCAACCCTGCCGCCCGGAGACTGGCATATTCAAGTATACACTCAGGACATTAATAGCAATTTACATGCCATCACTGAGGGACGCCACAATGATCCTGTTGGCAGCCTCTTATTTTGAAGCCTGTTATTTGGGGGGAGTTGCAAGCTATAATCACAACAGAAACTTTCAAAACCGTTATCTTTCGTGACACGCCAAATCTATTTCGGAATTGTAATTGCTATGTCACTGGAGAGTTTGCTGCTTAATGCACTCAAATGACATTTAGTGTTTGCAGGGTCATTACAAGAAACGGGAAACGCGGAGGGGAAAGCGTGGAGGGAAAGGGTCCTTATTGTGCGTTATTTTTAGAAGGGGCTTTATTTCAGACATCCAATTAAATGAGAAAGATAGAGATCATCTTCATACAATACATACATCCTTGCTAATTAACCCCCCCCCCATCCATTTTTAAGAGACATCTCATTTCACTCATACTTGGCAATATTATTTATTTCTTAAGCAATAGGTTAAACCTGGTGCTGAATGATCCCGAGTATTGTTGCCTACTTTCCGTGACAATTAGGCTCCGAACCTTTACAATGAGGGCTAAATACTGGGATTGTATAAACTCCACATGACTGCAGCTCTATATCACAAGAAATCCTGGCAATCTAGGACACAATCCCCGTGTTGTGTTTCTATACACATCTATTATATAAAGGGGTTCCCGTCATGGAACGACCGTCCCAAACAGAGAAACCTTACAACGCAGAAACACCAAACTTGCCAACAGAAATAGGCCTCAAGCAAGGTAGGTTTGTAGCAAAGAAACTCCCCCCCCCAAATATAAAAGACCCCCAAAACAACGAGTAAAAAAACCCTACATTTCCCAGCATCCTCCGGGGCTGCCAACGACTCTCCCAGCCTCTACATTCTGACAACATGATTGGCTGCCAATAAGGGCGGATTTGCATAACTCCTGTACTGGCCAGCCAACATGAACATTCCGACCCCTAATAAACTGTCAGAGGAGGATAAGGCAAAGGGCTGAGGCACAAAATTTACACCCCTACAAATCACAGACCACGCCCAAAATTGACAGTAAGGCTTCATTAACTTAATTTCCCTGACTAGGCCTCACCTAATGGGATACTGTTTAAGGCATGAATTGACAGTAAGGCTTCATTAACTTGATTTCCCTGACTAGGCCTCACCTAATGGGATACTGTTTAAGGCATGAATTGACAGTAAGGCTTCATTAACTTGATTTCCCTGACTAGGCCTCACCTAATGGGATACTGTTTAAGGCATGAATTGACAGTAAGGCTTCATTAACTTGATTTCCCTGACTAGGCCTCACTTAATGGGATACTGTTTAAGGCATGAATTGACAGTAAGGCTTCATTAACTTGATTTCCCTGACTAGGCCTCACCTAATGGGATACTGTTTAAGGCATGAATTGACAGTAAGGCTTCATTAACTTGATTCCCCTGACTAGGCCTCACCTAATGGGATACTGTTTAAGGCATGAATTGACAGTAAGGCTTCATTAACTTGATTTCCCTGACTAGGCCTCACTTAATGGGATGCTGTTTATGCTCTGAATTGACAGTAAGGCTTCATTAACTTGATTTCCCTGACTAGGCCTCACTTAATGGGATGCTGTTTACGCTCTGAATTGACAGTAAGGCTTCATTAACTTGATTTCCCTGACTAGGCCTCACTTAATGGGATGCTGTTTACGCTCTGAATTGACAGTAAGGCTTCATTAACTTGATTTCCTGACTAGGCCTCACTTAATGGGATGCTGTTTACGCTCTGAATTGACAGTAAGGCTTCATTAACTTGATTTCCCTGACTAGGCCTCACTTAATGGGATGCTGTTTACGCTCTGAATTGACAGTAAGGCTTCATTAACTTGATTTCCCTGACTAGGCCTCACTTAATGGGATGCTGTTTACGCTCTGAATTGACAGTAAGGCTTCATTAACTTGATTTCCCTGACTAGGCCTCACTTAATGGGATGCTGTTTACGCTCTGAATTGACAGTAAGGCTTCATTAACTTGATTCTCCCGACTACGCCTCAGCTCATTGGACATTGTGTATGGACTGAATTGACAGTAAGGCTTCATTAACTTGCTGTTCCTGACTAGGCCTCAGCTCATGGGACATTGTGTATGGCCTGAATTTACAGTAACCTACCTTGGCACACAGAGCCCCTATGACCCACACTACATTCTACTACAGTTTGGAGGAGGGTGGACCATGGATTATGGGACTTGAAGTACCTCCATGGATAATGGGATTTGTACTACTTCTAAACCCCATCATTTCCCACAGACCACTGTGCCCCAGAACCAAGACCGATAAAGACCAAACTTGGCACACAATGCACCCCATGACCCACACTCCATCCGACTGCAGTTCAGAGGAGGACACACCATGGGTAATGGGATTTCAAGTACCACCACTCACTTCCAAAGTACCCCACCCACACAAGCATCAACCTCTACATCAACACAGCAGACGGAAAGACAAAAAACATTGTATATCCACAAGCTCTGCAGAACGCCAGCAACACCACACACCGACAACTCCTCAGGACTACAACATCCCACCCACCAGAACAACCCACAACGACACACCATAACTAACAACAATTCAAACCCTTACATACTCAGACTTTCTCGCATCTCCTAAATAGGGCACAGCAACGCGTGACGGGTACAGCTAGCATGCTTATATTTGCCTAGCAGTATTCAATGACATTATAGTGGGAAGAGGAGTGGAATATGATGTGTTTGTTCAGATACACATGTTGAATAGCACATGCAGCTGTATGAAGGGAGCGAGGAATGATACAACAACCCCTATGTTACAAAGTGCATATATTCATCACAGTTATTGAGGCCATGCTATTGAAAACACAGCTGCACTGGGCACGTCTCTAGGATGGAGGACCACCGTCTCCCGAAGATACTACTCTACGATGAACTCTGCAGAGCTGTTTGGGCTGGAAGTTAGCCTGAAGAAAACAGAAGACCTCTACCAGCCCGCACCACAGGAAGAACACCACCATCCCCACGTCAGCATAGGCAAATCTCTGCTTAACTCCGTCCAGCAGTTCACCTCCCTGGGAAACATCATGTCTTCAGGCGCCAAGATTGATAAAGTGATCGATCACAGATTAGCAAAGGCATAGAGTGCATTCGGAAGGCTTCACAAAAGAGTCTGGAGCAACAAGCACCTGAGGCAAAGCACCAAAATCAGTGTGTACAGAGCTATCGTACTGTCTATTCTCCTCTATGGGTCTGAAACATGGGTCACCTATCGCCAACACCTATGACTCCTCGAACGCTTTCATCAGCGCTGTCTTCGCACAATCCTAAATATACACTGAACCGACTATGTGAGTAATGCTGCTGTCCTTGAGCAAGCAGGGATCACCAGCATTGAGGCCATGCTATTGAGAGCACAGCTACGCTGGGCAGGGCACATGTCTAGGATGGAGGACCACCACCTCCCAAAGATACTACTCTATGGTGAACTCGCCACGGGTCAGCGCAAGAGAGGCGCCCCCAAAAAGAGATATAAGGACTCCCTGAAACAACATCTCAGGCTCGGCCAGATTGATCACCAACAATGGTCCACCCTGGCCTCACATCGGGAGGCATGGAGATGCACTATCCACAGTGCTGCGGCCTCTTTCGAGAAGTCACGCTGAACGTGTCTCGAAGAGAAACGACAACGCAGAAAGAACCGCAACTTGGAAACAACATCACCCAAGGAGACTTTCTGCTGTGCTTTCTGCAACCGGACTGATTTCATACATTCCTTAGAATAATTGTGATTGTAGCTTAGATTGCCTTTGCCTTCTTTTGAAGCAGAGAGAGTGTTACTTGCCCAAGTCCATCCAGTGCAGGCCTGTAGCCAGGATTTTGATGGGGGGGGGTGAGTTTTATTGGGGGGGGGCGGCTGAGTCTGAGTGAGAGAGGGTCTACCCTAGCAAAACTTTTGTATCATAATCCCAATACCCCCATACATATGGGATATATTCAGCATGGTGATCAGATAATCTATGTATATAATAAAAGTCAGTGTTTGCGGCGGGAGGTGCGGAGGAATATGTGGCAGCTTTTCCATTGGTCGCCCCTGTGGGAGTATTTGCATAAATGACTCCGATTGGCCAGCCACCCAACATTCCAACACTCCTAGGCAGCACAGAGAGGAAAGGAAAGGGCCTGAGGCAGACATAAATGGCTGGAGTTGAAGTTAGCCAGTTGACAGTTTTTACCGTTGGAAAGTACCTTCACCCAAAACACTTCACAAAAAACACTGCAACCCCTACAAATCACAAACTAGGCCCACAATTGACAGCAAGGCTTCATTAACTTGATTTCCCTGACTAGGCCTCACCTAATGGGATACTGATTAAGGCATGAATTGACAGTAAGGCTTCATTAACTTGATTTCCCTGACTAGGCCTCACCTAATGGGATACTGTTTAAGGCATGAATTGACAGTAAGGCTTCATTAACTTGATTTTCCTGACTAGGCCTCACCTAATGGGATACTGATTAAGGCATGAATTGACAGTAAGGCTTCATTAACTTGATTTTCCCAACTAGGCCTCATCTAATGGGATACTGTTTAAGGCATGAATTGACAGTAAGGCTTCATTAACTTGATTTTCCTGACTAGGCCTCACCTAATGGGATACTGTGTAAGGCCTGAATTGACAGTAAGGCTTCATTAACTTGATTTCCCTGACTAGGCCTCACCTAATGGGATATTGTTCAAGGCATGAATTGACAGTAAGACCTCATTAACTTGATTTTCCCAACTAGGCCTCACCTAATGGGATACTGTTTAAGGCATGAATTGACAGTAAGGCTTCATTAACTTGATTTTCCTGACTAGGCCTCACCTAATGGGATACTGTTTAAGGCATGAATTGACAGTAAGGCTTCATTAACTTGATTTTCCTGACTAGGCCTCACCTAATGGGATACTGTTTAAGGCATGAATTGACAGTAAGGCTTCATTAACTTGATTTCCCTGACTAGGCCTCACCTAATGGGATACTGTTTAAGGCATGAATTGACAGTAAGGCTTCATTAACTTGATTTCCCTGACTAGGCCTCACCTAATGGGATACTGTTTAAGGCATGAATTGACAGTAAGGCTTCATTAACTTGATTTCCCTGACTAGGCCTCACCTAATGGGATACTGTTTAAGGCATGAATTGACAGTAAGGCTTCATTAACTTGATTTCCCTGACTAGGCCTCACCTAATGGGATACTGTTTAAGGCATGAATTGACAGTAAGGCTTCATTAACTTGATTTCCCTGACTAGGCCTCACCTAATGGGATACTGTTTAAGGCATGAATTGACAGTAAGGCTTCATTAACTTGATTTCCCTGACTAGGCTTCACCTAATGGGATACTGTTTAAGGCATGAATTGACAGTAAGGCTTAATTAACTTGATTTCCCTGACTAGGCCTCACCTAATGGGATACTGTTTAAGGCATGAATTGACAGTAAGGCTTCATTAACTTGATTTTCCCAACTAGGCCTCAGCTCATGGGACATTGTGTATGGCCTGAATTGACAGTAAACACATTTGGCACACAGAACCCCCATGACCCAATCTACATCCTGGTGCAGTTTGGAGGAGGATGGACCATGGACTCCCAGCACCTTCCCTCACTTCCCAAGAGCACTGCAAGCCACATAAACAACTGATAAAGGCCAACCTTGGCACAAAAGGCCTTTCTCAAATAACCCGGGCAATGCCGGGTCCCCAAGCTAGTGATACGAATAAACATAACAGTTTAAATAATGTACCAGTAAGGCCTTCTCGCGGACCACCCTGAGAATGTCAAGGGGGGGGGGGCTGAAGCCCCTCAATCCAGTGCATTTTCATGGGCATATGGGGATTTAAATCCTGCCACCTAGAGCAGTGTTTCCCAACCGCTGTGACGTGGCACAGTAGTGTGCCGTGAAGGACCTCCTGCTGTGCCGCGAGAAAAGCTCTCTGCCCCCCTTCCTTTCCTCCTCCTCTTGCCGAACTCCTGCTGCTTGGGGGAGGAGGAGGAAGGGCCGGGCGGTGGTGAAGAAAAAGAAGAAGGGGCCAAGGCGCCGTCTCCTTCGGCCGTTTCCCCAGCCAGCCTCCAATCCACCATGACTCCCGCCCCTCGCTTGCTGAAGCCGCACGGAGGAGCCCCGCCCACTGAAGACCGTCCACCGCTCATGCTCCTCCTCCGCGCGGCTTGGCATTGCCCCCTCAAGGCTGGAGAAGCTCTGGGAGAGCGGAAGCCAAGGGGAGGGGGCAGAGCCAGGCCGTGCCATGCTCCGCCCCCTCCCCCGGCTTCAGCTCTCCCACAGCTGAAGCCGCATGGAGCCCCGCCCACTGAAGACCGTCCACCGCTCATACTCCTCCTCCTCCGCGCGGCTTCAGCTGTAGGAGAGCTGAAGCTGGGGGGAGGGAGCGGAGCATGGCACGGCCTGGCTCCGCCCCCTCCCCTTGGCTTCCGCTCTCTCAGAGCTTTTCCAGCCTTGAGGGGGCAATGCCAAGCCAGCATTGTGCTGGCTCTGCCACCGCTGGCTTGGCATTGCCCCCTCAAGGCTGAAGAAGCTCTGGGAGAGCTGAACCCGGGGGGAGGGGGTGGGACATGGTGCGGCCTGGTCCGCCCCCTCCCCCAGTTTCTGCTCTCCCACAGCTTCTCCAGCCTTGAGGGGGCAATGCCAAGCCAGCATGTGCTGGCTCTTCCACCGCTGGCTTGGCATTGCCCCCTCAAGGCTGGACAAGCTGTGGGAGAGCTGAACCTGGGGGGAGGGGGTGGGACATTGCACGGCCTGGCTCCGCCCCCTCCCCCGGCTCTTCCACAGCTTCTCCAGCCTTGAGGGAGCAATGCCAAACCAGCATGTGCTGACTGCCACCGCTGGCTTGGCATTGCCCCCTGAAGACGGAAGAAGCTCTGGGAGAGCTGAACCCGGGGGGAGGGGGTGGGACATGGCACGGCCTGACTCCGCCCCCTCCCCCGGCTTCAGCTCTTCCACAGCTTCTCCAGCCTTGAGGGGGCAATGCCAAGCCAGCATGTGCTGGCTCTGCCACTGCTGGCTTGGCATTGCCCCCTCAAGGCTGGAGAAGCCCTGGGAGAGCTGAACCTGGGGGGAGGGGGCGGGGCATGGCTTGTCCTGGCTCCTCCCCCTCCCCCAGCTTCAGCACTCCCAGCAGGCCACCATCCCCCAGCCGTTGTTTACTGTGCTGAGTGTCATTTTGGTTGGTGGTGTGGCCCCAGATTTTTTAAAGTGTGCCGTGGCTCAAAAATTGTTGGGAAACACTGCTCTAGAGTCACGGTCCAACAGTCAAGTTGCTACATCACCCTGGCTCCCTGGTCCTAAACATAATATTCATGAAAACGATACTATTTTAAATACATAGTCTGTTGCAGTAACCTGGGCCTCTCCTTTGGCGGTGCAGAGAGGCAGGGTTAATTGGCGCAGAAGTATCATATCGTATAATGAGTAGTCTCTGTATTCAGCTAGCATAGAGATTAATGCACAATGATGGCCTCTTTCAAGTAGCATCTTCAACCCTAGATTTTGCAATGGGTTTATATAACCAGACATAATTGTTTGCACATGTTCAGTTGCATTTATTTCAGAATGCTTTATTGTCCTTGCCTCACGATGTCAGGGATCAATGCTAATGGGGGAGGCTCAGAAGCCTCCGCCGAATCCAGAGAAAACAACTTCAAAATTCACGCAACACAAACATACAAGGTCGGCGAGAACCAAAAATATGATCTGTGCGTAGTAAATTAACACACGAGAAAACGGGCAACACTGAGCTGATCTTTCTGCTGTTTTAGTTTATTGCGTTAAAGAATGCATAATAAAAACGAGAAAGCATTCAAAACAGTATCTTCCACCCATGATGTGAAGTGGCACAACGGAGTTTTATCACCTCGGGGCCAAACTGACAACGTAGGGCTGTCGATATTTAATTTAATATCTGTGTTTGTTTGACGGTACGGGAATCTTTCACTTTGACCCACTTCTGATTGTTGGTTGCAACTAGGACAAAGCCACGAACTCAGTGGGCGCTTGGCAAGTTCAATGGTCTGCTTTAGTTGGAACTAGCAATTTCATTTAGGTCTTCTGACTCAAATAAGTTTTTCACTTTCACACCTATCACCACTCCCCTTCAAGTGTGGCTCTGGTCAGTTAACAGAATTAGTGCTGGTTTGTGGGGGAGAAGATATACGTACGCATTCTGAAGACCAATCTAAACGTGACGGAGGGAGCTACATTTTATTTATTTACTAGCTTGGGGACCCGGCCCTGCCCGGGTTATTTGAGAAAGGCATTATGTGCCGAAGTTGGCCCTTATCAGATGTTTACGTGGCTCGAAGTGGTCTCAGGAAGTTAGTGAAGGTACTGCGAGTCCCATCGGCCACGGTCCATCGCTTTGAACCAGATTATATGAGTGTGGACTCAGAAAACCCAATTCAAAGCCGATATGGTGGGTTTTTCTGCCGTAACATTCAGGGTTATAAGCCTGTGTGGAAGGTCCCTGGGTTATGTGAGTTCCTTTGCACACATCTGAATAAAATTCCATGCTATGTGCTTTGAACCAGATTATATGAGTGTGGACTCAGAAAACGCAGTTCAAAGCAGATATGGTGGGTTTTTCTGTCTTAGCATTCAGGGTTATTAGCCTGTGTGGAAGGGCCCTGGGTTATGTGAGTTCCTCCCACCATGGCTGACTGCCTCAGGCCTTTGCCTTATCCCCCTCTAGCAGTTTAGAGGTTCGGAATGTTCGTGTTGGTTGGCCAATTAGAGGCGTTATGCAAATACTCCCTCACTGGCAACCAATCATGTTGTCAGAATGTAGAGGCCGGGAGCCAATCAGAATGCTGCCACATACATACAATCATACAAACAAATATTCCGCTTTATTATATATAGAGATTTATTTATTATTTCGACTTATATACCCCATTTCCCGAAAAGGCTCAGGGTGGTTCACAGCAATGAACAACAAAACACAACATACTTGAAAACATAATAGAAACAGATTAAGACCAGAGTAGGGGTTACAGCTTAGAGATTGAACGCCTGACAGAACAGGTTGGTCTTGCAGGCCCTCCGAAAAGCCTGTAGATCAGTTATTGCTCGTGCCTCCTCTGGGAGGGCGTTCCAAAGGGTAGGCGCCGCTACAGAAAAAGTGCGCTGCCGTGTCGATGACAAGCGGCAGATCTTAAGTGATGGAACCTCTAGTAGGTTTTGATCCATGGACCGTAGTGGTCTCTGGGGAACGTGCAGGGAAAGGCCGTCCTTCAGGTACACTGGCCCCAGACCATGCAAGGCCTTAAAGGTTGGCACTAGCACTTTGAAGGCAATCCGGTGCTCGATAGGGAGCCAGTGCAAGCGCTGTAGGACTGGTGTGATGTGGCACGATAGTGTCACTCCAGCCAGCAGTCGAGCCGCAGCGTTTTGCACCATCTTCAATTTCCAGATTACCGACAAAGGAAGGCCAATGTAAAGGGCATTACAGTAGTCCAGTCTCGAGATGACCGTGGCCTGGATTACCGTGGCCAGGTCGTCACTGGAAAGGTAGGGCGCCAGCCAGCTTGCCTGGCGCAAGTGTAAAAACGCTGCTCTGCTCATGGTGGAGACCTGAGCCTCCATCATCAGCCTCCAGGCTTTGAACCAGAGGCGATGGGGTAATCACCTCACCATCCATTATTGGCAGCCAGAGCTCACCCCCCCCACCCCTGGGGTGACCCAGCCACAGGACCTCCATCTTCGATGGGTTCACCTTCAACCTGCTGGCCTGCAGCCACCCAGTAATGGCTTCCAGGCACTGATGGAAATAATCGGGTACAGAGTCCGGCCAGCCTTCCATCCTCAGCACCAGCTGGGTGTCATCAGCGTACCGATGACACTCCAGACCAAAACTACGCACCAGTTGGGCAAGTGGATGCATATAAGTGTTAAATAATAGAGGAGAGAGGATAGCCCCTTGGGGGACCCCCCAGTTAAGGGGGAACCTTTCCGAGACCATCCCTCCCCTCTCCACCCGTTGTCCCCGATCTTGGAGAAAGGAGGCCACCCATTTGCAGTTCATCTAGGATTGGCAACTTCCTCCAGCTTACTTCCATCCATCCAAGCACCTTTTCTCAAACCTAAGTTAGATCCATTAAGAAATAACTTCCTGATTAGCTTGTGTTTGGGGTTCTTCATATTGGCTCAAATTCCATATTGGCCTTCCCCTTAGTTTAGGCAATATGGCATGGTATTTCATGCTGTGGTTAGTTCCAGCTTCACCGATACCTTGATATTTGTCAGTGGACCAAAGTCCTATATTTGCCTGTTCACTGGAAGAGGCATATGGAGTCAATACAAATGAAGTTACCATGCAACTGATGATGTCATTCTATGTTACAAACATTCAACTGACTACTTATACCACCCGTAGAAGCGACAACTAATACCATCTGTAGAACTGTGAGAAAATTGCTAAATGTAACAGAATGTGAGAAGGGAATGTGGGAGAGAGAAGGCATACCTGATATTCACAGCTGAAATTCCAACTTCCCATTTAAAAGTTATAGATAGGAACAATGAATGCCCAACCTGGTTTTCAGAATGTCTCCTTGCCCCCCCCCCACTTCTTACACCAGCCCCAGTCAACTTCCCTAGTCCATAATTCTCCCTTTAGCACCATTCCATTATCAATATCATCGTCATAAAGCCGGCTTCTCCGCGCCGTTTCGTCTCCTTTTGGAAACTTCCTCAGGGCTAAAGTTACAATATGGAGGAGTCCTCTTTGAGAAGGCATCATTCCTTGGATAGCATCAAGCATGGAGGACAGCCTCTCCCATTCCCTTCGGGACGAAATGGCGTGGAGAACCCGGCCCCGTTTACTACGCAGTGCTACAGCCGTAGGTTGGGAGTTTCAGTCAGCGGCACACATTCTCCTTTGGGGAATACGCTGCGCCCTGGGCACACTGTGTTGCCCGATCCATTCACACAAATCTCCATTGCGGATCTATTTGCTGTAATACTATTGAGCTCATGAACCGACTCCGCTACCTAGCAAGAAAGCCACCTCCGGGGCGCTTTGAGATCCCGCCCCATACAGGCTTGCCATCGCGGATTAATTTGCCTGGCTACAATATACCATCTAGCCCTTTGGATATTACAAATAGAGGCTTTTGCCTCTCCTTTCGTCACTCCTGCAGAACACCACGGATACAATCGCAAGTAGAGACCATTTGTATATGAGCTAAATAAAGCATTCAGTGTTATTACTATCAGTGACTCAAATAATGGCTCTTCTAGCGGTTTCCCTCTTGATATAGGGCTATGTTAACAAATCTAATGCTATGACTTAAATGAGATTGTATTTTTGGATAAATTATAATATTTCAATGAATACTTTTTGCAGGCGTATTTTCTAGTACCCTGCCAGTGTTGTTGTTAGTCTAGTGAACGGTACCACCCACTGTTTTCTTGCATGTGTAGAACCACCTTCAGTTAAAATACAGTATACTTAAGTAACCTCTCCTGGTCTGATCCCGACAGAAATGTCCGAGCCATCATGCAGAATTGATTGATTTTTCCTCTTGCAACTGGTCCCCTATAAAGTAGGTTTGGGGGTAGGGGGAGAATTACTATAGTGGTATCATGACTAAGTAGTATTATAAATACAAAATAGTTACAGATGTAAATACATGTTCTGTATTCATGAGAGTCTCTTGGATTTGGTGGGAGAGTAGCCTCTCAACTAGGGGTGTCAAAGCCTTTTTCACCAAGGACCACAGCAGCCTCATGGTTGCTTTCAAAGGGCTATTTGTAATTCTAAGACTATATAAAGATAACTGTGTTGCCTTGGCATTGAAAGCCTTGCAGACCACATACAATGATATGGCGGGATAGGTTTGGCCCACAGGTCTTGCATTTGACACTTGCGCTCTAAACCAGTGATTTTCAACCAGTGTGCCACGGAACAAGAGTGTGCCGTGAGAGATCATCAGGTGTGTCGTGGGAAATTATTTTCAAACTTCATTGATATATAAACTATAAGGCGCATCTGTCCCTTTAAGAAATGGAACCATAGCACTCTCGCGTCACCTAAGAAGTGACGCGAGAGTGCTATGGTCGCGCCATCTTGGATTCACTCAGACACGGCTAAGTAAACAAAGTTAGAGTTAGTGCCGCAGCTGCCGGTCAATTTGGGATCACAGCAAGACAAGCGAGTGACAGTGATGGAGAAGTTTTTGAGAAGGGAAAATGCAAATGCCGAACAGGGCCCTGGACAAAATTATGACACAGGTGAAGGCCCTAATATGAGTGGTGGACAAAAGAAAAAAGAGTGTATAAATACATTTAGAAACATATTAACTATATGTATTACTGTGTTAGAGTGTCGTTTTGTGTCATTTTGGTTGGTGGTGTGCCCCAGGATTTTGTAAATGTAAAAAAGTGTGCCGCGGCTCAAAAAAGGTTGGGAAACACTGTTCTAGGACTGTGCGCACTTGGAGCCCGATATCCGCTGATATCGACAGCATTATGCGGTGCCTCTGCTCCCATATGTGATGTGTTACTCCTGCTGTTGGACGCCCTCCAGAATCCCCGTATTGACCACGCCCACGGTCCTGAAGAAGCCCCTTTCGGGGAGAAACGAAGGCGCAGAATATAACTATTCGTTGACTGCTTTGCAAGCCTCCCAGTGATTGCTAATATTGTGCATTCTATTATTGTTTTGTAGCACTTTAATAATGCTAATACCCTGATTTGTATTGCGCCTGGGAGGGCTTCCGGGTTCTGTGTCCACTTTTGATGACAGAGGAGCTTTTCCTTTCAGCTGCGGCGTCTCAGCTCACTCCTGTGTGAGTTTACAGCTCGTATATGCTGTTTATGCTGTTTATATTCATTATATAGCAGATAGGGCATTGTCCCTTTAAAAAATATGTGATTATGTTGAGAATGTACTTACAATTTTGATCTTTGACACTCTGGACCATTGAGTCCTTTTGAATGCTATAATATATCTGCGTTATTCATTATATTGTGGTGTTTGCGTTTACCTAAACCAGTGTTTCCCAACCTTTTTTGAGCCATGGCACACTTTTTACATTTGCAAAATCCTGGGGCACACCACCAACCAAAATGACACAAAATGACACTCTAACACAGTCATACATATAGTTAATATGTTTTTAAATGTATTTATACACTCAGTGTGAAATCTGGGCCTGTTTCAATGAACACAACATAGATATCCTGGAAGGAATGGCAGACAGACACAAACTTCCCACACAGAACTCCCATAACCAAGAGAAAATGCTAGAAGAGTTTGGTGGGCATTGACCTTGAGTTTTGGAGTTGTAGTTCACCTACATCCAGAGAGCACTGTGGACTGAAACAATGTTGGATCAGGACCAAACTTGGCATGGATACTCAATATGCCCAAATATGAACGCAGATGGAGTTCAGGGGAAATAGACCTTGACATTTGGGAGTTGTAGTTGCTGGGATTTATAGTTCCCCTACAATCAAAGAGCATTCGGAACCCCACCAGTGATAGAACTGGGCCAAACTTCCCACACAGAACCCCCAGGAGGCAAGAGGAGGTCTCTACTTGGGGAAAGGGAGGCGGGCCTTCCCAATGCATGGAGAGGGAGAGACCAAGTAGACAACGGGTGGGGAGGGGGGGGGTGTTTGTAATTTTGTGCCCTCATCGAGGTAGGTTTCTTAGGGTTTTTATACTTCAACACACTAGACTCTCCCCCCCCCCCCCCCCCCTCCTGGAGGTTCCAATTTCCCACGGCACACCTGATGATCGCTCACGGCACACTAGTGTGCCCCGGCACACTGGTTGAGAAACACTGATATAGCAGATAGGGCATTGTCCCTTTAAAAAATATGTGATTATGTTGAGAATGTACTTACAATATTGATCTTTGACACTCTGGACCATTGAGTCCTTTTGAATGCTATAATATATCTGCGTTATTCATTATATTGTGGTGTTTGCGTTTACCTAAACCTTCCATTGGCCTGCCACCAAACTGGGGCTCCCCAAGTCCAAAGCACTGATGTAAACAAACAAGTACGAAAAGACCTAAAACGTGCATCTCATCCTTCTAGTATTTCCAGGCCAGTCCTTGAGCGTAGCCTTCCCTGCGATCTTTCAAAGGGGCAGAGAGGACCCCCGATGCGATGTGAGGCAGCCTCTTTTTCCAGGTTGCCCTCTTGTCCCAGCTTGCTGTCATGACCACTAAGATGGTGGATGATTGATCTGAGAAATGAAGTTGGATTGCTGTCCCGAATCTACACTCAATTTTCCTTGTGTCTGTCTGATCAATTTCATTCTGTACAACACGGCTTGTCGCTATGAATTTTCATGCTAGTCAGGCGCCGCCAGCACAACCCAGAACAAGGAGAAGATGTTCCCCTCCACCCCCACCCATTCATTTTTTTTCACCTGTTAATTTTTGAATTTTTACTATTGTCATCATCATCATCAAGTGTTAATCATCTTTTTCTAACCCCTAACACGTATGTGTGGGGAAGGGGTCTGTGTTATTTTTAGATGGAACGTCCAGATGCAGTGGACGGCTGCCCTTGGCCTTCGTGTAGGAGACGTCTAGGTCGTGGGTTGTGGTGACATCCCTCGTTGCTACTGCACTAGGTGTCACCTGTTTAGCAGCTCCTCTCAGCAGAATGCGAGTGGCCGCAGGTGCTGCGCGAATGGTGATTGTGTCTGACAGCCCTAGACGCCAGCTGCCTGCACAAAGCCGGCCCAATCACCATCTCCTTTTTTTTGCAGATAGAACTTCGCCGTTGGCATGACCAATACAGAAGCAATAAACTAGGTGACTGTAAAGCTAAGACAAGTCCTACTAAGTGGCATTCTGAGCCCTATGGCATCGAAATAATTGGAAGCTGGAGAAAAGAGAAAACAATATGGGAAAAAATGAAAAAAGGAAGCCTATTTTTCTTACACTGATGCCCTGCGGACTATACATCTGACTTGCTGCCAGCCCATCACTGTATCCTCCTGTCTGGCTGATAACATGGCGAAGGGTATCCACCTAAACAGACCAACAACAACAGAGAGAGAATTAGGCACATGGATAGGAAAAAAAGCAAAACAGAATTACGGAGGTTTTCCATAATTTTTCACCATATAAATGAACAACAAAGGTCAAGATTTCCCAACGTTCTTTGCAAAAAGAAATTAAAAAAGCACCCCAAAAACCCGCCTCTCGTGTCCACACTTAATGCTACAATCACTGATTTTAGTCCATGATTATTCTTAGTATTGCAATGGTTGGTATATATAAAAAAAACTACAAGGGAACAGGAAAGTTGGTTGGAAGTTCTTAGTCGAGATCGCAATTACTGTCCTTCGAACCTAAGACACCATCGATTTTAAGGCACACATTAATTTCAAGTATCAACAACAGAGAAAAAAGCTTTGTTTCTAAGAAAAAAAATAATCCAATATTTTATGTTTTAATACTCTTGTATATGAAAATGGGCTTGCATATATCTCCCTCTTGGCCATCTCCTTTGTTTGATGGATCTCAAATCATGTGACACATCCAGCTATTACTGAATAACACTGAACCAGTGAATTTAAAGTAACCATATAACAGGGCTGTCCAACTGGCGGCCCAGGGGCCATATATGGCCCCCAGCCCCTTCCCTACAGCCCCCTACCCTTTAAAAAAAGAAATCGGCTGTTTAAAGTAAAAAAAATCTTTATTATTTATTTATTATTATTTTTTAATATATTTTTTCCACAGCGGGGAGGGGCGGGGCAGGGCTCCCTCCTCCTCCTACTCCCCCTCCCCCGCCAATCGGCGCGCTCTGTCTTTGTGAGCCGGAAACGGCGCAGCCGCGGCGGAGATGGGCAGAATGGGAGGCGCCCATGCCCGGACTCTGCGCCTCTTCTTCTTCATGGAGAAGCTCCGTGATGCCCGGCGTGCCTCCCTTCTTGCTTCTCTCCGTGATCCCCGCGGCGTCTCCCTCTCTCCCAAAGCGTCAGAACAACTGTTCTGACGCTTTGGGAGAGGGGGCGGAGCTGTGTGGCCGGGGGCGTGGCCGGGTGGCCCCTGATCACTCACCAGAAGTCTGGTCCCTGAGCCGGCAGAAGTTGGACTGTCCTGCAATATAATATACTAGCTGACCCAGCCACGCGTTGCTGTGGGATGTTTGTAACTTGGGGACTGTGTGTGTAGTTATGCGTGTATATGTGTGTACTTATGTATATGTGTGTTTGTATATTGTTGTTTAATTTTTTTAAAAAAAATTCGGGTGGTAAACATACCTCGTAGGGTTTTGTGGGTGTGTGGGCTGTTTTTGTGTGTCTGCCTTGTGTGGTTTTGCTGTCTATAGGCTACTTAGGACGACAGCTATCATTATATATATATAGATTGTGTATACATAAACCCCAAACAAATATCAAACAAATATCATGAATTGCCCAAACTGGGCTCCTACCCGTGCTACGTAAAAGCAGCTATATTCCACGGTGTAAATGTATCACATAGTTCTTGTCCATAAATGCTGGGTCGGGTAGTCCAAATGTCTTCCCAATTGGGGGGGGGGGGGTTCTTTCAAAAGAGCCGCAAAATAATTTTTATAATCCACAATGGGAGCTGTCAAAGCAATTTGTAATCCCCAGAGGTATGTAACCAGAGGAACAACACAAAGTAGAGCATACGACGAGGCGCGGGATAATCCGAAGTATAATTCCGTGAATTGATGGTATTCCAGGCCAAGCCGCCGCCATTTCAAAAGCAACAGACGTGAGCGAGGAAAGGAGATACGGTAGCCGCTTCACTTTTGAAGTCCATCTGCATGGGGACACGCTTTGAGTTGGTTGGCCTAGACCAGGGGTGCTCACACTTTTTCAGCATGAGAGCTACTCTTAAAGCAACCAAGTCCAAAAGATCTACCTGCTCTTGCCACCGCGCATGCTCCTGCTGCTGTTTTCCGCCCGCACAGCGCTTCTTCCACCTGCGGGGCATTGCAGGAAGGAGAAAGCACGAGGCGGGGCACCCAGAGGGCGCGCTCCGCCCTGCCTATCTCGCCGGCAACGGAGGCTGCGCAGCTGCTTCTGGACGAAAAAGAGGCAGGGCGCTCCCTCCAGAGTGCCCGCCTCGTGCTTCCTTCTTCCTGCAATGCCCCGCAGGCAAAAGAAGCACCGCGAGAGCAAAAGCCAGCAGCAGGAGCGCACGTGCGCGCAGGGTGTGCGCGTGCATGGCAGGAGCGCCCCATCCGGCTGGTGAGGCCGAAGATCACCTGAAGAGGGCCGAAGATCGACTAGTAGCTCCCGAGCTACCTAATGAGCACCCCTGGCCTAGACAAAGACCCCTTCAGGGTCGAAACGAGAGTGGATTCCTAAGCAACGTCTTCCTCGTTGGCCTCTCTACATTCAGCAAACATACGACCATGCGCTTGGCCTGGAATACCATCCATTCACGGAACTATACTTCGGATTATCCCGCATCTCGTCATATGCTCTACTTTGTGTTGTTCCTCTGGTTATATACCTCCGGGGATTACAAATTGCTTTGACGGCTCCCATTGTGGATTATAAACCCCCCCACCCCCCAACCCCAATTGGGAAGACATTTGGACTACCCGACCCAGCATTTATGGACAAGAACTATGTGATATATTTACGCCATGGAATATAGCTGCTTTTACGTAGCACGGGTAGGAGCCCAGTTTGGGCAATTCATGACATTTGTTTGGGGTTTATGCATACACAATATATTATACTAGCTGTACCCGGCACGCGTTGCTGTGCCCTATTTAGGAGATGCGAGAAAGTCTGAGTATGTAAGGGTTGGAAATGATGTTACTTGGTGGGGTCATGGCTGTGTCGTTGTGGGTTGTTCTGGTGGGTGGGATGTTGAAGTCCTGTGGAGTTGTCGGTGTGTGGTGTTCCTGGCATTCTGCAGAGCTTGTGGATATACAATGTTTTTTGTCTTTCCGTTGGCTGTGTTGATGTAGAGGTTCTGTGGTTTCCCAACTCTGGAGCACGCTACGTAGAGTTGTCCGTGGGAGAAGCATTCTGTGTCAAGGTCTATGCCACAGATTTGTAGTGTTTGTCTGTTGTCTGTGTCTCTGCTGCGCAGTGTGTTTCTGTTCTGGCGTTTGTTCTGCCCTTTTTTGTTTGATGTATGTAGCGCTGTGAGTGTGTCGTCCGATGCTGTTATTTTTATAAGGCATGGCTTGTCTTTTGGGTCAGTTTATGTCTGTGTGGAAGGAAGAAATGGTTTTTGTTTGTGGTGTTTGTAGGTGTTGTGTGTACGGGGTCCCGTAAGGTTGGTGGGATGGGTTGTGATTGGAAGTTGTGTAGTGTTGTGTGGGTAGGAATTTGCTGGAGAATTGCTCCCTCAGAGTTTGGTTTTGGCAGTTTAACCCTCAAACACCAACTGAAATCTCTCAGCATTCTATCCTAGCCATGGATGGCTCTTGCCAGCGTTACTATGGTTACAGCAGTTATGCAAATCCGCCCTTATTGGCAGCCAATCATGTTGTTCAGAATGTAGAGGCTGGGTGAGTCTTTGGCTGCCCCGGAGGATGCTGGTAAATGTAGTTTTTTTTACTCGTTGTTTTGGGGGCCTTTTAGGTTTTGGGGGAAAGTTTCTTTGCTACAAACGTACCTTGCTTGAGGCCTATTTCTGTTGGCAAGTATTGTGTTTCTACGTTGTATGGTTTCTTTGTTTGAGGTATACATCACATGACGTGAGCCCATTTATATAATAGATTGTTACTTTAAATTCACTGGTTCAGTGTTATCCAGTGATATTCAGCAACCTTCCCCGTTGACTACATAATTTCTACACATTCAGCTATTGTCATTTGTTGGTGTGTTTCTATCTTTTATTTTTAAATCAAATTCACTTTTTGATCATTGTTGCTAATATAATGTTAATTTAACCCCCTCTCTCTATATTTCAAACATGGAATGGAGGTGCTGCATCAATTGAGGTAAGGACTGGTTGTTTTTATCACCAGTCGCATTAGTCTTGGAGTTGTGCTCAGTCAAGACTCCACCTGTTATCACGCATTAATTTAGTGGGAGATTTAATAGTGTGCGTTTGAAAGCTGGCTGTGTGATTGTGTGTGTGTTTCGAATGCTGTCCAGCCTGTTTAGAGTTAAATGGATCACAGAGTGTTTCAGTGTTCCTAGTGTGGACTGTAAAATGTGTTCCTGCTTCCTGATAGGAGACCGGAATTGACTCATCACTTTGGGATGCTGGAGGCGTGCTTAGGACTGATCACAGGAGACTGCCATCGCCATTACTCTTCTGAGGATGTTACCCAAGCAATCGGATGTGTTTGCTATGTGCTGCTGTATATATTGTAAATCAGGGCTGCCCAGGAAGTCGATCGCGATCGACCAGTTGATCCCAGGACCGAAGGAGGTCGATCCCAATGGGATGGGGTGCTTCTTAGAGGGGGCGGAGCCAGCCCGCGCCAAGCCCCGCCCCCTCTCTGGCTTCGGCACTCCCAGCAGCTGCTCCAGGTTTGTAGAGGGTAGGGCCAAGCCAGCCTTGTGCTAGCCATGTCACCACAGGCTTGGCATTGCCATCCTCAAGCCTGGAGAAGCTGCTGGGAGCGCCAAAGCCAGAAGGGAGGGGGAGGGGCTTGGCGCAGCCTGGCTCCGCCCCCTGTGGCTTCCGCTCTACCAGCAGCTTCTCCAGGCTTGACAATGGCAGTGCCAAGCCAGCCTTGCGCTAGCTATGCCACCACTGGCTTGGCATTGCCATCCTCAAGCCTGGAGAAGCTGCTGGGAGCGCCAAAGCCAGAAGGGAGGGGGAGGGGCTTGGCACGGCCTGGCTCCACCCCCCCTGTGGTGCCCGCTCTACCAGCAGCTTCTCCAGGCTTGAGGGTGGCAGTGCCAAGCCAGCCTTGCGCTAGCTATGTCACCACTGGCTTGGCATTGCCATCCTCAAGCCTGGAGAAGCTGCTTGGAGCTCCAAAGCCAGAGGGGAGGGGGCGGGGCTTGGTGCAGCCTGGCTCCGCCCCCCTGTGGCTTCCGCTCTACCAGCAGCTTCTCCAAGCTTGACAATGGCAGTGCCAAGCCAGCCTTGCGCTAGCTATGGCACCACTGGCTTGGCATTGCCATCCTCAAGCCTGGAGAAGCTGCTGGGAGCGCCAAAGCCAGAAGGGAGGGGGAGGGGCTTGGCACGGCCTGGCTCTGCCCCCTGTGGCTTCCGCTCTACTAGCAGCTTCTCCAGGCTTGACAATGGCAGTGCCAAGCCAGCCTTGCGCTAGCTATGCCACCACTGGCTTGGCACTGCCATCCTCAAGCCTGGAGAAGCTGCTTGGAGCTCCAAAGCCAGAGGGAGGGGGCGGGGCTTGGTGTGGCCTGGATCCGCCCCCTCTGGCCAAGCCCCTCCCCCTCCCCTCCCTTCTCCAGCCTTGAGGAGGTCGGTAGATCTTTCTGACTTGGTTTTAATATAAGTAGCTCGCATGCTGAAAAAGTGAGAGCACCCCTGGTGTAAATAAACTACTTAATTGCTTTATGAATGCAATTCTTCAGTACTTTTATCACCGTTGCCGTGCGGAGCGCGGACAGTTTGGGTATGGGCCCAGCAATGCCCCGTTCCGCTGCGCTGAAATTTACGGTGATTGATGGACATGATGCACACAATTTTTAGAGATGTTTATATGGGGAAAAGTGCATCTTACACTTGAAGACATATGGTACGTATATGGGGACAAGAAATGTAGTGCTAATCTTCTGCTGCTGCTACCTATCTGTCAGCCGTTCAAAACAATGATACTTGGAAACGAAGAGAGCTGATTTCATATACATGATGATATAGGAGTTTTATGGCCCAGGATCTCAACCCTTTCAATCTTTCTCCATTATTCTTAATCACCTGACATCTAGCATGCACTCTTCTCTGCATTCAGAAAACAAGATCACCTGAATTGTGCGTAAAGGCGCACTGGCCAATGATGGAAATGCCTGAGCAGTTGGACCAATTATCTAGAAGGCCAGTGCGATGGGCCACAGGTAAAAGACAAATCCAGAAATTGCTGTAAAGATCTAAGAGGCTGGAATGACACTACTGTTGTCAAGACTATTGTATTTCCCCCCACAAGGATTGTGTTACTGAGATGATCTCTCAAACCAGGGGTGCCCAAACTAAGGCCCGTGGGCTGGATGAATGACCACATAGGTAATTTACCTGGCCCCACTAGGCCCGGATTACCCATAAGGCCACCCTAGACCGTGGGGGGCCAGATCAAGGACCAAAAAAAAAGTTCAAGCAAAACCGCAACGTGCGGCATCTCTCTCTCTCTCTCTCTCTTGGGGAGGGAGGGGGAGAGAGCTGCGAGGGGGCGGGGGAGGAGGGAATGGCGCCCCCCGTCACGATCACCCCTGCCCCCTTGTCAAGGAAGGAGGGTGCGAGGGATGATGAGGCGGAGGGAAGCCCCGCCCCCAGGGCTGCTGGCGCCTAGCGGGCATGCGTGCATGGGAGGAGGGCGTCTCTTCCTCCTCCGCCGTGTTCTTGGCGAGGAGGAGGAAGAGGCGCCCTCCTGCCGCGCGCGCATGCCCGCTAGAGGCTCCCCGCGGCTCCTCCCTCCCTCCTAAAGCCACCATGCCGGCCTAAAAAGGGCGATCTTCAGCCACTTCTCAGGCCGGCGTAGTGGCTTTAGGAGGGAGGGAGGAGCCGCAGGGAGCCTCCCCGAGGCTCCTCCCTTTCTCCTAAAGCCACCATGCTGACCTGAGAAGCGGGCGAAGACCGTCCTTTTTTTTTCAGGCCGGCGTGAGGAGGAAGGGGCGGAGCCGCGGAGGAAAGCCCCGCCCTTGGGGCCACTGCTGCGCATGGGCGGCATTGGCTCCGGGGGGTGGGGCTTTCCTTCCTCCTCACGCCGGCGAGGAAGAAGAGGCGGAGCCGGGTGCGGGGGCAGAGCCACGGGCGGGGCCAGAGCCACGGGCGGGGCCAGAGCCACGGGCGGGGCCGGAGCCTTTGGCCTAGGGCACCAAAAGGGCTTAATCCGGCCCTGGGCCCCACTATAGACTTTAGACTTAGGGTCATCCTAAGTCTGAAATGACTTGAAGGCACACATCAACAATCTTAATTAACTTGACTATTTCATCAACCGAAAGCAGGCTCACACTTCCCATTGACATATTGGCAAGTTTATGTTGGTTTAAATTGTTCTTCATTTTAAACACTGCATTGTTCTTTCATTTTTTTTTGCACTACAAATAAGATACGTGCCGTATAGTCCGGACACCCCAACCCCCAAAACAATCAGAGGGACCATGAAGCAGCCCTCTGCTTAAAAGGTTTGAGGACCCCTGTTTTAAACTCTTACGCATCAAATTGGGTTCCAAGATAAAGTGATTAGATTTGGTTCACGGCGAAATGACTTAAGGCAGTGTTTCCCAACCTTTTCTGAGCCGAGGCACACTTTTTACATTTACCAAATCCTGGGCCACACCACCAACCAAAATGACACAAAATGACACTCTAACACAGTCATACATATAGTTAATATGTTTTTAAATGTATTTATACACTCAGTGTGAAACCTGGGCCTGTTTCGATGAACACAACATAGATATCCTGGCAGGAATGGCAGAAAGTCAAACACTTCCCACACAGAACCCACAGAACCAAGAGAAAATGCTATAAGAGTTTGGTGGGCATTGACCTTGAGTTTTGGAGTTGTAGTTCACCTATATCCAGAGAGCACTGTGGACTCAAACAATGTTGGATCAGGACCAAACTTGGCATGAATACTCAATATGCCCAACTATGAATGCAGATGGAGTTCAGGGGAAATAGACCTTGACATTTGGGAGCTGTAGTTGCTGGGATTTATAGTTCCCCTACAATCAAAGAGCATTCTGAACCCCACCAATGATAGAACTGGGCCAAACTTCCCACACAGAACCCCCAGGAGGCAAGAGGAGGTCTCTACTTGGGGAAAGGGAGGCGGGTCTTCCCAATGCATGGAGAGGGAGAGACCAAGTAGACAACGGGTGGGAAGGGGGCCTTTATTGAGGTAGGTTTCTTAGGGTTTTTATACTTCAACACACTAGACTCTCCCCCCCTCCCCTCCTGGAGGTTCCAATTTCCCACAGCACACCTGATGATCGCTCACGGCACACTAGTGTGCCCCGGCACACTGGTTGGGAAACACTGACTTAAGGGCAAGGCTGCGTTCAGTAGTATTCTCTGAAGATGAAAGTATGTACATCTTGAAAAACAACGTCTAAGTTTAAGTATCTTATCCCTTTTCCCGGAAAATCCATGCAAGCGGTATGGTCCTTGTCACAGCACTTTTTCCATTCAAAATCTTGATTTCAATAGAACGATCAAGCCAGAGCCAAATGCATTCACAAAGTGTGGGTAAGATCCCTGAAGACGCTGGGTTTGAATTTTGGGTTTCGTTTTGGCTGGTTCAGTTTGGTTAGAGTTTCAATTCCTCCTCGGTTATGGGAACGGAGAAAGCCAATAGGGTCAAAGGCTTTGACATCCTGACAATGATGCATTCACTGGCAGTACACCCGATGGATCCCTACCTGTGACTGCACGTTGGCTCCAACTTGGGCCCCTTGGTAAGAATCCCCATTGAGTGACTGCACGCTCATGAACAAATCTCCAGAGTTTGACATGTTAAAAGAACTGGAAGAACCTGGAAAGGAAAGAGTGAGGCACCTGAATCATAGAGAGGAAGAGGATCAACCATATGCCTGTCAGCCAAGAAGAAACAAAACAAACGTCATGCAAAGCAACCCCAAACAGGAAACAAAACAATCAGGTTAGTACATGGAGGACAGAGCAAGCAAAATCAAAATAGGGGGTAAAGAGAGACGGAGAGTGCATGGCCAGAGCTGTACATATTACATTTTATGAAATACTAGCTGAACCAGGCCATGCGCTGCTGTGGCTTTTTCTCTTTCCTGTGTCCCCCAGTCTATATATATGTGTGTTTGTGTGTGTATGTATGTATGTATATATATGGATTTGTGTCTATGTGTACCTATGTGTGTGTATGTGTATATGTATATGCGTGTATATTTGTGTACTTATGTATATGTGTGTTTTTGTATATGTATATGCGTGTATATGTGTAGATGTGTGTAAGTACAGATGTTTGTATGTATGTGTGCATGTGTATATTTCAGTGCATGTATATGTGTGTATGTGTGCATGTCTATATGTACATAGGTGGGTGCATGCAGTGAAGACCAACAGTAACATCGCTGTTAGTCCCTCCCTTCCTTCTTTCCTTTCCCTCCTTCCTGCCATCCCTCCCCTTTCTGTATCAGTTCTTGCTCCCCTTGTCCCCCTTCCTCCATTCCCTCCCTACCTTTTTGCCTTCCTTTGTGCCAGTCCCCTCACCAGCTTCTATCTCTTGGATTGCCTTTTATTACCTGTCTGTTTTGCATAATGCCTATGAGTGGCCAACACCACCACCAACATTCCGACACTCTAAACTGCCAGGTGGGGGGGGGCTCCCAGCCTACATTCTAACTGAGGGAGTATTTGCATAATGCCTCTAATTGGTCAGCTCCACTAACATTCCGACACTCTAAACTGCCAGGGGGTGGGGGGGCCTCCCAGCCTACATTCTATCTGAGGAGTATTTGCATAATGCCTCTAATTGGTCAGCTCCACTAACATTCCGACACTCTAAACTGCCAGGGGGGTGAGGGCTCCCACCCTACATTCTATCTGAGGGAGTATTTGCATAATGCCTCTAATTGGTCAGCTCCACTAACATTCCGACGCTCTAAACTGCCAGGGGGTGGGGGTGGGGCTCCCAGCCTACATTCTAACTGAGGGAGTATTTGCATAATGCCTCTAATTGGTCAGCTCCACTAACATTCCGAGGCTCTAAACTGCCAGGGGTGGGGGGGCCCCAGCCTACATTCTAACTGAGGAGTATTTGCATAATGCCTCTAATTGGTCAGCTCCACTAACATTCCGACGCTCTAAACTGCCAGGGGTAGGGGCTCCCAGCCTACATTCTAAGGGCGTATTTGCATAATGCCTCTAATTGGTCAGCTCCACTAACATTCCGGCCAGGGGGTGGGGGCTCCCAGCCTACATTCTATCTGAGGGAGTATTTGCATAATGCCTCTAATTGGTCAGCTCCACTAACATTCCGACGCTCTAAACTGCCAGGGGGGGGGGGGGCCTCCCAGCCTACATTCTATCTGAGGGAGTATTTGCATAATGCCTCTAATTGGTCAGCTCCACTAACACTCCGACGCTCTAAACTGCCAGGGGGTGGGGGCTCCCAGCCTACATTCTAACTGAGGGAGTATTTGCATAATGCCTCTAATTGGTCAGCTCCACTAACATTCCGACGCTCTAAACTGCCAGGGGGGTAGGGGCTCCCAGCCTACATTCTAACTGAGGGCGTATTTGCATAATGCCTCTCATTGGTCAGCTCCACTAACATTCCGACGCTCTAAACTGCCAGGGGTGGGGTGGGGGCCACCTACATTCTATCTGAGGGATTTTGCATAATGCCTCTAATTGGTCAGCTCCACTAACATTCCGAGGCTCTAAACTGCCAGGGAGTGCTCCCAGCCTACATTCTATCTGAGGAGTATTTGCATGATGCCTCTAATTGGTCAGCTCCACTAACATTCTGATGCTCTAAACTGCCAGGGGGTGGGGGCTCCAGCCTACATTCTAACTGAGTGAGTATTTGCATAATGCCTCTAATTGGTCAGCTCCACTAACATTCCGACGCTCTAAACTGCCAGGGGGTGGGGGCTCCCAGCCTACATTCTATCTGAGGGAGTATTTGCATAATGCCTCTAATTGGTCAGCTCCACTAACATTCCGACGCTCTAAACTGCCAGGGGGGTGGGGGCTCCCAGCCTACATTCTAACTGAGGGCGTATTTGCATAATGCCTCTAATTGGTCAGCTCCACTAACATTCCGACGCTCTAAACTGCCAGGGGGGGGTGGGGGCTCCCAGCCTACATTCTATCTGAGGGAGTATTTGCATAATGCCTCTAATTGGTCAGCTCCACTAACATTCCGACGCTCTAAACTGCCAGGAGGTGGGGGTGGGGGGCTCCCAGCCGACATTCTAACTGAGGGAGTATTTGCATAATGCCTGTAATTGGTCAGCTCCACTAACATTCCGATGCTCTAAACTGCCAGGGGGGTGGGGGCTCCCAGCCTACATTCTATCTGAGGGAGTATTTGCATAATGCCTGTAATTGGTCAGCTCCACTAACATTCCGACGCTCTAAACTGCCAGAGGGAGGTGGCGTGGGGGATCATGGGAATTGTAGTTCATAATGTTTTTTTGGATTTGTGGCCATTGGCTCTTTTTGGGGCGGGGTGGTGGTGGTGTTTTGGTAAACATACCTCGTAGGGTTTTCTGGGTATGTGGGCTGTTTTTGTGTGTCTGCCTTGTGTGGTTTCTTTGTCTATAAGACTGGAACCACCACATGAAGGATTTTATATATATAGATAATAAAATGAAGTTTTTCCTCTAACAATTAGAAGTTAAGCATTCCTTATTTTATGTGCACTGTACGTAACATTAGTTATTTGATATGCACTGAAAGGCAGTCCGCTTACTCTAAAAAAGAATGCCCATTAATGTGGATGTGTGTGGAAGAGATGTGCAGGAAATGCCATATCTCTACCGGTTTCACGAAGGGTGCCAGTGACAACTCACAATGAGTCTCTCTGAGGATTTGACAGGGTAGCAAAATGCAGCATGGAAAGAAAAGCTGCAGTTACCTACACAGTGGCACCCAGAACATGCAAAACGTGCCCTTGGTTGGACAGAAGAGAAAATGGGCCCAAAATAGGGTGCATTTCTCTTACTCCTTTGTCCACGCTGTTTCGGAATCACAGCCAGAACCTCAATTTTATCATGCGCACGTTATCTCAACAATCTTAATCCCTACATGGGGCTGAAAAAGACATCCAAGCACAACTTCCTTTCCATATAACTTCCCTCATACGCCTTAAAAATGGAAGCCTAATCTGAGTGCATGAGATAGGCTGGAAGGGATTATTTTGAAATTTTCGTGCAATTCAGCAGGTTAAGAATGAGAAAGCTTCATATGCAAGGATTAGTTCTCAATACATTAGGCTTGAAGAAAGAGGCTTAAAAGGTCCAGGTCAGAACCGCTGCGCTGTGATCATGCGACATTCACCATTGCTTCCTCACAGAACTCAGAGTGACCATGTCCTTTGACAGTAATCTGCAACCAGAGCTTCTCTGGAGTTTCAATGGCACTTTGTTTTGGAAACAATTTTAGTTAAATCCTCATTATTAAAGTGAGAATTATCTGAAAGGTAATGATTTCTCTGATGCTTCCCTATCGTTGCCATTCTATGCCTTCAAGTCATTTCTGACATGGTGATCCCAGGGAAGGCCTGCACAACATACCAGGTGTTTGAGACTCCAAATCCCAGAAGCTCTCGCTAACTATTCCAATGGCTAGAAATTCTGGGAGCTGAAGTCCAAAACACCCAGAGCACTGTTTTTCAACCTTTTTTTGAGCCGGGGCACATTTTTTTACATTTACAAAATCCTGAGGCACACCACCAACCAAAATGACACAAAATGACACTCGAACACAGTAATACATAGAGTTAATATGTTTTTAAATATATTTATACACTCAGTGTGAAACATGGGCCTATTTTGATGAACACAACATAGATGGAATGGCAGAAAGACACAAACTTCCCACACAGAACTCCCATAACCAAGAGAAAATACTATAAGAGTCTGGTGGGCATTATGCTATGTTGTTGTTTCTTTTCTATCCAGAATCACAATGTTGGAAGGAGGCTCACCCCTTTAAGGTCCCTCAAACAGGCATGGGAACACTTTGGCCCTCAGGGTGCTTTGGACTCCAACTCCCACCATTCCTAACGGCCTGAGGCCCTTTCCTGCTTAAGTGGCTGAGGGGGGGGGGGGAGGAAAAGAGCATGAGGCTGCTAGGAATGGTGGGAGTTGGAGTCCAAAACACCTGGAAGGTCCAAGTTTGCCCATGCCAGCTTTGGACAGAGACCTCTTCCTCCCCCTCCCCCTTCGCGCCCTTTCTTCCCCCTCTGAACAAAAACTTACTTTTTCTTCTACACTGCCACTTCCGCCGCCATTTTGATCTGAGGGGGCAGCGTGAGCGTGTTCAGGAGGGGAGGGGGGAGGGAGGAAGGCGTGACCCGTGCGGGCGCTACTGCGCAGACTCGCCCCAGAGCAAAGCGAGCAGAGCGAGGCTGGGAAGAAGGGAGCCCGAGTGGAGAAGAAAAAGTGTTCGGCAGGAGGGGGGAAAAAGGGGATTGGAGGGTCCAATTCTCCACGGCACACCTGAGGATCGCTCATGGCACACTAGTGTGCCACGGCACACTGGTTGGGAAACACTGACCTAGAGGACCACAGGTTGTGCAGGCGTGCCATAGGGTGAACCTATCACTTTATTTCTTAGGCAAGACATGGGATACCTCCACACAGTCATTAATTGTTTATTTATTTAATTAAAACATTTATATTCTGTCCTTCTCATCCCGAAGGGGACTCAGGGCGGAGGATGACACACACACACACACACACACACACACACACACACACACACACATATATATGTCGTCCTCCACCCTGAGTCCGCCCTGAGTCCCCTTGTAAATTAATAGGTGTGTTTTTTTTGTTCCGGCATTGAATGTTTGCCATATATATGTGTGTGTGTGTGTGTGTGTGTGTGTGTGTGTGTGTGTGATCCTCCGCCCTGAGTCCCCTTCGGGATGAGAAGGACAGAATATAAATGTTTTAATTAAATAAATAAACAATTAATGACTGTGTGGAGGTATCCCATGTCTTGCCTAAGAAATAAAGTGATATTAATAGGTGTGTTTTTTTGTTCCGGCATTGAATCTTTGCCATATATATATATATATATATATATATATATATATATATATATATATATATATAATATGTCGTCCTCTACCCTGAGTCCGCCCTGAGTCCCCTTGTATATTAATAGCTGTTTTTTGTTCCGGCATTGAATGTTTGCTATATATATATATATATATATATATATATATATATATATATGGCAAAGATTCAATGCCGAACGAAAAACCACACCTATTAGTATACATAAACATTAGAATTGATTATGTCCACTTTAAAATCAATTATAACCTGGTCACACACTGAGTTCACTCCTGACGTTATTACACGATAAATATTAGGGCTGTGCAAAATTTCGATTGTCCATCATGCGACAGATCTAATCGTTAGATCTGTACATGTGACTCTGATATCTGAAGCACAAGTGTTGCCCACACCAAAAATTTAAGAATTGAAATTTTCACCTGTCATTTTTTCGTAAGTTAAATAATGCCGTAACTCTCTGTGACGGAGTTATAATTCACAGAGCAACCAAGCACTTCTGGGAGGCGAAGCCAAAAGTGTTGCCATGCCTCTCAGCCAATCAGGTCTGGGGGCGCGTGCGGGGGGGGGGGGCAGCAGCAACCATTGCTCTTTAAATTCCCGATTGCCATGCTACAGACTCTATTTGTGATCAGGCAGGGAAAGTTAAAAGAGCTCTGCAGCACCAGGCTGGGTTCAGTTTGCACTGCAGGAAGGGTAGTATTATCGGTAGGCAGGCACTACGCCGGAGAGAGAGAGAGAGAGAGAAGGAAGGATACTAGCTTACTAAGTTTTAGCTTCTTTAGCTGAGGCTAACTTGAGTCCGTGCCGGAGAAAGGAGAGAGAAGCTTTGCATCCTGTATGCTAGGCACGGACAGGCACTGCTTGCTTGCTTTGCTTATTCTTTTTTGGGGTGGGCATCTATTCCCTTACTACTGTTTTATCTTTTGCTGCGTTTTGAGGACTGCTGGGCTGCTGACTGCACTGCCGATCTATTTGTGTGCATTAGAAGCCGACAACGCATCACACAACACCACCATCACCCAGGCCCGGATTACCTAAGGCCACCTAGGCCATGGCCTGGGGCGCAAGCCAAGGGAGCGCAGTTCACACGGACCAAAAAAATGTTGGAACAAAACCGCAACACTCGGCAGGAGATGACTCTATCTCTCCCTCGGGGAGTGGGGGAGAGCACTGTGAGGGGGCGGGGGGAGGGAATGGTGCCCCCCCTCACCATCGCTCCCGCCCCCTTGTCAAGGTAGGAGGCTGCAAGAAGGAGGCGGAGGGACGCCCTGCCCCGGGGCCACTGCCGGGCATGCGGAGGCTCAAGCGACTCTGCCTCCTGCGCCATGTTCCTGGGTGCTGCGCATGCCCGGCAGCGGCCCCGAGGCAGGCTTTCCTCCGCCTCTCCTCGCGCGCACACTCTTTCGTTGAGTCAAGGAAGGAGGGCGCGCGGCGCCATGAGGAGGAGGAGGCGGAGGGAAGCCCCGCCTTCGGGGCCGCTGCCTCAAAGAAGGAGGGTGTGTGGCGTTTGAGAAGGAGGAGGTGGGGGGGTGCGGTGCGGTAGAGGTTGGTTTGGGGGCGTAATTCCAAAGTGTGGCCTAGGGCGCCAAAAGAGGTTAATCCGGGCCTGCCATCACCCCCAGACTGACATAGCAGCTAAAAGATATAATTTTTGGACAAAAAAAAATTCCCCCAAATTGAGGGAGAGTTAAGGCTTGTCTGCTCTAAGACCCACTGATTTGTCTTTTGGCCAGTCTGCGTATCCACAGAGCCCCTTCTTGAAGAGCGAGTTGATTCTCTTTACAGGCCCGGATCAGGCCCTTTTGGCGCCCTAGGCCAGGGCTGTCCAACTGGCGACCCTGGGGCCGTACACGCCCCCAGCCTGTTGGCTCCGGCCTCCGCTATGCCATTTTTAATTTTAAAATTTAAAAGGCGGCCGGGGGGGGGGGAGGGGAGGCGGGGCAGGGAGGAGGAAGTGAGCCAGCTCCTCCTCCCTGCACGCCCTCTTTTTTCTCTCGCCGGCGCCGATGCAAACCGGTTTGCATCGGAGCCGGCGAGAGAGGGACAAGGGGTGCAGGGAGGAGGAAGAGAGCTAGCTCCTCCTCCCTGCACCGCCCTCTTCTTCCTCTCTCCGGAGCCGATGCCTTGGAAGGGAGGGGTCCCAGCGCTCCCTCCTTCCAAGGCATCACGGCAGCGCGCCCAACTCCCCGCCAGCCTGGATGGCTGGCGGGGAAGCGAGAAGCGGCTCCGCTTCCCCATGAGCCTTCAGGTTTAGGGAAGGGTTTTCCTCGGCTCCTGTGTCCCTCTGCTCAGAGAGACACAGGAGCCGGCGAAAACCCTCCTCGAAGCCTGGAAAAGGCTGGTGGGAGAAGCGAAGCGCCCTTCGCTTTCCCATCAGCCTTCCAGGTTTGGGGAAGGGTTTCGCCCGGCTCTTGTGTCCCTCTGCTCAGAGACACAGGAGCCGGGTGAAAACCTTTCCTGAAGCCTGGAAGGCTGGCGGGGGAAGCGGCGGCGCTCTCGCTCTCCCACCAGCCATCCAGGCTTGGTAGGGTTTCCTGGGTGACGTTAGGCTGGGTGACGTCAGCGCCACCCAGCCTAACGTCACCCAGGGAAACCCTCCTGGAAATGGGCGGACCGTGCAGAGGCCGGCCACGCCCCGGAGTGGCCACGCCCGGGAGCGGCCACGCCCGGAGCGGCCACGCCCCCGCCACTGACGCCTCTGCGGCCCCCCAGGTGATCAGTGACACTCTTCCGGCCCTGGGCCGGAAGAAGATGGACAGCACTGCCCTAGGCCAAAGGCTCTGAGTCTGCCCCCACCCGGCTCCGCCTCACCCCGGGTCTGCCCCCACCCCCAGCTCCGCCCGGCGCAAGAAGCAGGAAACACAGGCTGGGGGGCGTGAGCCGAGGAGGGAGAGAGATGCGTGCGAGAGAGAGAGAGAGGCAGGGAAACACAAACACACAGAGAGACTGGGCGCGAGCCGGACAGGGGAGGCAGGGAAACAGACTGGACGCGCTAGGAGGTGGGGCGGAGCCGGGGGTGGACGGAGCCAAAGGTGGGGCAGAGCCGGGGGAGCAGAGGGTAGGGGGCGCACGCACCGTGCGCATGCGCCCTTTTAAAAAATGGAATTTTTGGATTTTTAGGGGAATTTTAAAAAACCTTTTTTGGGGTCCAGACCTGCTGCCCTCAAGAGGTGCTGCCCTAGGCCATGGCCTAGGGGTGGCCTTATGGGTAATTTGGGCCTGCCTCTTATCAACTTTTCACTGTACAGTTTTCACAGCCATGTGTAGAAATCAGAAATATAATAGCATGGGCAATCTTGACTCTGGTAACTACTGATGGTCTTTACATCCCTGCAGGGCCGTAGCCAGTTTTTGTTCGGGGGCTGAGTTTGGATTCAGGGGCTGAGACTGGGTGGAAGAGGGTTTATCCTAGCAAACCTTTTGTATTGTTATCCCAATAACTCCCATGAAGGTGGGATATAATGAGCATAGTGATCAGATCATGATATGAATAAACATAACAGTTTAAATAATGTACCAGTAAGGCTCTCTCGAAGGACCACCTGAGAATTTCCGGGGCTGAAGCCACAGCCCCCACCTGGCTACATGCCTGCAATCTCGTGGGATATGGCTAGTTCCTTTATACCTGTTCTTCAACATCTTAATTTTATTTAGATTTCTTAAAAGACCATTATATCTAATTTAATGTTATCGTGGCAATTATTTTTCTTATTCCACGGTCACCATTCCTTTGCACTCTCTTTCTTAACGTCAACTGTTGTACTTGCTCTTTTCTCCTGTATTATGGTATCATCAGCATATCGTATTGTTGATATTCCTTCCACCAATTTTCGCACGCCCTTTCTTCAAGTCTAATCCAGATTTGCTGATGAAATATTTGGCATGCAAAATTATGTAATGGAGATATAGTGATAGAATACAACTTTCCTTTGCCAATTGAACTTTCTGATTCTCCATATTCAGTCCTGACCGGAGTCTTGTCCTGAATATAGATAATTGCATACACATCAGTT
>JARBWK010000005.1:164012329-164402329 GCA_030556195.1 Anolis apletophallus
TAGTTATTTGATATGCACTGAAAGGCAGTCCGCTTACTCTAAAAAAGAATGCCCATTAATGTGGATGTGTGGGAAGAGATGTGCAGGAAATGCCATATCTCTACCGGTTTCACGAAGGGTGCCAGTGACAACTCACAATGAGTCTCTCTGAGGATTTGACAGGGTAGCAAAATGCAGCATGGAAAGAAAAGCTGCAGTTACCTACATAGTGGCACCCAGAACATGCAAAAACGCCCTTGGTTGGACAGAAGAGAAAATGGGCCCAAAATAGGGTGCGTTTCTCTTACTCCTTTGTCCACGCTGTTTCGGAATCACAGCCAGAACCTCAATTTTATCATGCGCACGTTATCTCAACAATCTTAATCCCTACATGGGGCTGAAAAAGACATCCAAGCACAACTTCCTTTCCATATAACTTCCCTCATACGCCTTAAAAAATGGAAGCCTAATCTGAGTGCATGAGATAGGCTGGAAGGGATTATTTTGAAATTTTTAAAATGCAATTCAGCAGGTTAAGAATGAGAAAGCCTCATACGCAAGGATTAGTTCTCAATACCTTACGCTTGAAGAAAGAGGCTTAAAAGGTCCAGGTCAGAACCGCTGCGCTGTGATCATGCGACGTTCATCATTGCTTCCTCACAGAACTCAGAGCGACCGTGTCCTTTGACAGTAATCTGCAACCAGAGCTTCTCTGAAGTTTCAATGGCACTTTGTTTCGGAAACAATTTTAGTTAAATCCTCATTATTAAAGTGAGAATTATCTGAAAGGTAATGATTTCTCTGATGCTTCCCTATCGTTGCCATTCTATGCCTTCAAGTCATTTCTGACATGATGATCCCAGGGAAGGCCTGCACAACATGCCAGGTGTTTGAGACTCCAAATCCCAGAAGCTCTCGCTAACTATTCCAATGGCTAGAAATTCTGGGAGCTGAAGTCCAAAACACCCAGAGCAGTGTTTTTCAACCTTTTTTTTTGAGCCGCGGCACATTTTTTACATTTACAAAATCCTGAGGCACACCACCAACCAAAATGACACAAAATGACACTCGAACACAGTAATACATATAGTTAATATGTTTTTAAATATATTTATACACTCAGTGTGAAACATGGGCCTATTTTGATGAACACAACATAGATGGAATGGCAGAAAGACACAAAACTTCCCACACAGAACTCCCATAACCAAGAGAAAAATACTATAAGAGTCTGGTGGGCATTATGCCATGTTGTTGTTTCTTTTCTATCCAGAATCACAATGTTGGAAGGAGGCTCACCCCTTTAAGGTCCCTCAAACAGGCACGGGAACACTTTGGCCCTCTGGGTGCTTTGGACTCCAACTCCCACCATTCCTAATGGCCTGAGGCCCTTTCCTGCTTAAATGGCTGAGGGGGGAAAAGGAAAAGAGCCTGAGGCTGCTACCGTGTTTCCCCGAAAGTAAGACAGCGTCTTACTTTCTTTCCCCCAAAAAGTCCCCTACGTCTTACTTTTTCGGGCACGTCTTATATAACCCAAGACGTTGCCCCGTCGCCCACGCCCGCCGCCACGCCGCAAACCGGAGGTGTGCCACACCACACCCACACCTCCGCGGCACACCTCTTCGCCAGGGCTCCAGGCAAGGGAGGGGGGAAAGGAGCCAGGGGCGGGAGGAAGCAGCGACAGCGTCACTGTGGCTGCGATCCTGCGCCCTGGTTCCCTTTCCCTCCCCTGCTTGAGGAAAGAAGGAGAGGAAAGGAGCCAGGGGCGTGGTGAGGATCGCAGCGTCACAGTGACGCGTTGCCGCCTCGTCCCGCCCTGGCTCTCTTCCCCCACCCTTGAAGGGAGGAGGAAGAGCCAGGGGCGGGAGAAGCGATGACGCGTCAGTGGCTGTCGTCTCTCCTCGCCCCTGGCTCTCTTCCTCCTCCCTTCCAAGGGTGGGGAAGAGAGCCAGGGCGGGACGGCGATGACGCCGTCACAGTGACGCGTCGTCCCTTCTCCCCGCCCCTGGCTATCTTCCTCCTCCCTTCCAAGGGTGGGGAAGAGAGCCAGGGGCGGGAGAAGCGATGACGCGGTCACAGTGACGCGTCGTCCCTTCTCCCGCCCTGGCTCTCTTCCTCCTCCCTTCCAAGGGGGTGGGGAAGAGAGCCAGGGCGGGAGAGCGAGACGTCACAGTGACGCGTCGTCCCTTCTCCCCCGCCCTGGCTCTCTTCCTCCTCCCTTCCAAGGGTGGGGGAAGAGAGCCAGGGCGGACGGCGATGACGCGTCACAGTGACGCGTCGTCCCTTCCTCCCCCGCCCCTGGCTATCTTCCTCCTCCCTTCCAAGGGTGGGGGGAGAGAGCCAGGGCGGGAGAGCGATGACGCGTCACAGTGACGCGTCGTCCCTTCTCCCGCCCCTGGCTATCTTCCTCCTCCCTTCCAAGGGTGGGGAAGAGAGCCAGGGGCGAGAAACGATGACGCGTCACAGTGACGCCCGTCCCTCTCCCCGCCCTGGCTCTCTTCCTCCTCCTTCCAAGGGTGGGGAAGAGAGCCAGGGGGGACGACGATGACGTCACTGTGACGCGTCGTCCTTCTCCCCACCCCTGGCTCTCTTCCTCCTCCCTTCCAAGGGTGGGGGAGAGAGCCAGGGCGGGACAGCGGCAACGCGTCACTGTGACGCTGCGATCCTCACCACGCCCCTGGCTCCTTTCCCTCTCCCTTCTTTCCTCAAGCAGGGAGGGAAGGAGCCAGGGCGCAGTGGAGGATCGCGTCCCACAGTGACGCGTCGCTTCCTCCGCCCCTGGCTCCTTTCCCCCTCCCTTGCCTGGAGCCCCCTGGCGAAGAGGTGTGCCGCGGAGGTGTGCCAGAGGTGTGCCGGGGAGGTGTATTCTTGGCGGGCGGCGGGCGGCGGACGAGGTCGTCTTATATACGGGGTATGGCTTATATAAGCCGACCCCCCAGACACCCCCGATACGTCTTACAATCGGGGGTGTCTTACTTTCGGGGAAACACAGTAGGAATGGTGGGAGTTGGAGTCCAAAACACCTGGAAGGTCCAAATGTGACCATGCCAGCTTTAGACAGAGACCTCTTCCTCCCGCTTCCCCTTAGCCCTTTCTTCCCCTCCTGCCCAACACTTACTTTTTTCTACACTGCCACTTCCGCCGCCATTTTGATCCGAGGGGGCCGCGTGAGCCTGTTCAGGTGGGGAGGGGGAGGGAGGAAGGCGTGACCCCGTCGGGCGCTACTGCGCAGACTCGCCCCAGAGCAAAGCAAGCAGGCGAGGCTGGGAAGAAGGGGAGCCGAGTGGAGAAGAAAAGTGTTCGGCAGGAGGGGAAAAGGGGATTGGAGGGTCCAATTCTCCACGGCACACCTGAGGATTGCTCACGGCACACTAGTGTGCCACGGCACACTGGTTGGGAAACACTGACCTAGAGGACCACAGGTTGTGCAGGCATGCCTTAGGGTGAACCTATCACTTGATTTCTTAGGCAAGACATGGGATTCCTCCACACAGTCATTAATTGTTTATTTATTTAATTAAAACATTTATATTCTGCCCTTCTCATCCCGAAGGGGACTCAGGGTGGAGGATCACACACACACACACACACACATATATATGTCGTCCTCGACCCTGAGTCCGCCCTGAGTCCCCTTGTATATTAATAGGTGTGTTTTTTTCGTTCCGGCATTGAATGTTTGCCATATATATATGTATGTATGTATGTATGTATGTATGTATGTATATGTATATGTATGTGTGTGTGTGTGTGTGTGTGTGTGTGTATATATATATATATATATATATATATATATATATATATAGCAAACATTCAATGCCGGAGCAAAAACACACCTATTAGTATACATAAACATTAGAATGATTATGTCCACTTAAAATCAGTTATAACCTGGTCACACACTGAGTTCACTCCTGACGTTATTACACGATATATATTAGGGCTGTGCAAAATTTTGATTGTCCATCATACGACAGATCTAATTTGTTAGATCTGTACATGTGACTCTGATAGCTGAAGCACAAGTGTTGCCCACACCAAAAATTTAAGAATTGAAATTTTCACCCGTCATTTTTTCGTAAGTTACGTAATGCCGTAACTCTCTGTGACGGAGTTATAATTCACAGAGCAACCAAGCACTTCTGGGAGACGAAGCCAAAAGTGTTGCCATGCCTCTCAGCCAATCAGGTCTGGGGGCGCGTGCGGGGGGTGGGGAGGGGGGGCAGCAGCAACCATTGCTCTTTAAATTCCCGATTGCCATGCCACAGACCCTATTTGTGATCAGGCAGGGAAAGTTAAAAGAGCTCTGCAGCACCAGGCTGGGTTCAGTTTGTACTGCAGGAAGGGTAGTATTATCGGTAGGCAGGCACTACGCCGGAGAGAGAGAGAGAGAGAGAAGGAAGGATACTAGCTTACTAAGTTTTAGCTTCTTTAGCTGAGGCTAACTTGAGTCCGTGCTGGAGAAAGGAGAGAGAAGCTTTGCATCCTGTATGCTAGGCACGGATAGGCACTGCTTGCTTGCTTTGCTTATTCTTTTTTGGGGGTGGGCATCTATTCCTTACTACTGTTTTATCTTTTTGCTGCGTTCAAGAGGACTGCTGGGCTGCTGACTGCACTGCCGATCTATTTGTGTGCATTAGAAGCCGACAACACATCACACAACACCACCATCACCCAGGCCCGGATTACCCATAAGGCCACCCTAGGCCATGGCCTAGGGGCGCAAGCCAAGGGAGGCGCAGTTCACACGGACCAAAAAAAATGTTGAAACAAAACCGCAACACTCGGCATGATGACTCTATCTCTCCCTCGGGGGAGGGTGGGGGGAGAGCACTGTGAGGGGGCGGGGGAGGAGGGAATGGTGCCCCCCCTCACCATCGCCCCTGCCCCCTTGTCAAGGTAGGAGGCTGCGAGGAGGAGGCGGAGGGACGCCCTGCCCCCGGGCCACTGCCGGGCATGCGGAGGCTCAAGCGCCTCTGCCTCCTCCGCCATGTTTCTGGGTGCTGCGCATGCCCGGCAGCGGCCCCGGGGGCGGGGCTTCCCTCCGCCTCCTCCTCGCGGCGCACACTCCTTCGTTGAGTCAAGGAAGGAGGGCGCGCGGCGCCGTGAGGAGGAGGAGGTGGGGGGGGGCTGCGGTGCGGTAGAGGTTGGTTTGGGGGCATAATTCCAAAGTGTGGCCTAGGGCGCCAAAAGAGGTTAATCCGGGCCTGCCATCACCCCCAGACTGACATAGCAGCTAAAAAAGATATAATTTTTTGGACAAAAAAATAAAATTCCCCCAAAATTGAGGGAGAGTTAAGGCTTGTCTGCTCCAAGTCCCACTGATTTGTCTTCTGGCCAGTCTGTGTATCCACAGAGCCCTTCTTGAGGAGCGAGTTGATTCCCTTCTTACAGGCCCGGATCAGGCCCTTTTGGCGCCCTAGGCCAAAGGCTCTGAGTCTGCCCCCACCCCGGCTCCGCCTCACCCCCGGGTCTGCCCCCACCTCCAGCTCCGCCCCCACGCGAGAAGCAGGGAAACACAGGCTGGGGGGCGTGAGCCGAGGGAGGGAGGAGAGCGTGCGAGAGAGAGAGAGAGAGAGGCAGGGAAACACAAACACACAGAGAGACTGAGGCGCGAGCCGGACAAGGGAGGCAGGGAAACAGACTGGGCGCGCTAGGAGGTGGGGGCGGAGCCGGGGGTGGGCGGAGCCGAGGGCGGGGGCAGAGCCGAGGGGAGCAGGGGGGGCGGCTGTGGCAGGCGCTTACGCCACCCTGCGCATGCGCCCTTTTTAAAAAAATGGAAAAAATTTTGGAAATTTTTTGGGGAAATTTTAAAAAACCTTTTTTGGGGGGTCCGGACCTGCTGCCCCCTCAAAGGTGCCGCCCTAGGCCATGTCCTAGGGTGGCCTTATGGGTAATTTGGGCCTGCCTTCTTATCAACTTTCTTCACTGTACAGTTTTCACAGCCATGTGTAGAAATCAGAAATATAATAGCATGGGCAATCTTGACTCTGGTAACTACTGATGTATCTTTACACTCGTGCAGGGCCGTCACGAGGATTGTGGTTCGGGGCTGAGTTTGGTTCGGGGGCTGAGACTGGGTGGAAGAGGGTTTACCCTAGCAAACCTTTTGTATTGTTATCCCAATAACCCCATGAAGGTGGGATATAATGAGCATGGTGATCAGATCATGATATGAATAAACATAACAGTATAAATAATGTACCAGAAAGGCCGTCTCGGACCACCCTGAGAATTTCGGCTGAAGCCCCCTTACAGCCCCCCACCTGGCTACATGCCTGCACTCGTGGATATGGTCTAGTTCCTTTATACCTGTTCTTCAACATCTTAATTTTATTTAGATTTCTTAAAGACATTATATCTAATTTAATGTTATCGTGGAAATTATTTTTCTTATTCCACTGTCACCATTCCTTTGCGCTCTCTTTCTTAACGTCAATCGCTGTACTTGCTCTTTTCTCCTGTATTATAGTATCATCAGCATATCGTATTGTTGATATTCCTTCCACCAATTTTCGCACGCCCTTTCTTCAAGTCTAATCCAGATTTGCTGATGAAATATTTGGCATGCAAATTATGTAATGGAGATATAGTGATAGAATACAACTTTCCTTTGCCAATTGAACGCCTTCTTGATTCTCCATATTCAGTCCTGACCGGGGAATCTTGTCCTGAATATAGATAATTGCATGCACATCAGTTTCTTTAAGAGTAAACTATAGTTTTCATGAGCTCAACAATTAAAGACTTTGCTATCTGTATACCTTAATAAAGCGGAATGTTTGTATGTATGTATGTATGTATGTGTGCGGAGGGCGGATATGTGGCAGCTATTTGCATAAAGTCCTTTGATTGGCCAGCCTTGTCACTCCAAAATTCTATTAGCCAGCATCCCAGAATCCAGGCCTCTACATTCAAACAACACGATTTCTTCCCACTGAGGGCAAACATGTGGCAGCTATTTGCATAAAGTCCTTTGATTGGCCAGCCTCGCCACTCCAAAATTCTAAGGCACCAGACAGAGGGCATTGATTGCCATTGATTAGCCAGCATCCCAGAATCCAGGCCTCTACATTCAAACAACAGGATTTGGATATGTGGCAGCTATTTGCATAAAGTCCTTTGATTGGCCAGCCTCGCCACTCCAAAATTCTAAGGCACCCAAAAGAGAGTTTAGGACAGGATGAGCCACGAATGATGGGATTTGCACTACCTTCACCCAATTAACTTCCCAGAAAACACTGTAGCCCCTACAAATCACAAACCAGGCCCAAAATTTACAGTACGGCTTCATTAACTTGATTTCCCTGACTAGGCCTCAGTTAATGGGACATTGTGTATGGCCTGAATTAACAGTAACCAACCTTGGCACACTGAGCCCCTATGACCCATGATTCATTCTACTGCAGTTTGGAGTAGGGAGGACCATGGATGATGAGACTTGAAGTACCATCACAGGTTATGAGATTTGTAGTACTTTCAAACTCTTCATTCCCCACAAACCAAGGCGGCCCTGAACCACAAGACCAAACTTGGCACATAGTACCCCCATGACCCACACTCCATCCTACTGCAGTTTAGAGGAGGATGGACCATCAAGGATGGGATTTCAAGTACCTCCATTCACTTCCCAAGCCCGCTGTGACCCTCATCCAGTGCATAATCATGACCACACTTGGCACAAAAAGCCCCCATGACCCAATGGACGTCCTGATGCAGTTCGGAAGGCGGACCACAGATGATGGAACTTGAAGTACCTCCACTCATTTCACCAGACCATTGCCACATCCAAACACTGATCAAGACCAAACCACACAGAGCCCCCATGACTCATTCTACATTCTGGTGCAGTATTGAGGAGGAGGATGGACCACGAATGATGGGACTTGAAGTACCTCCACTCACTTCCCAAGACTGCTGCGACCCTCATTCAATGACTAATGAAGACCAACTTGGCACACAAAGCCCTCATGACCCACTCTACATCCTGGTGCTGTTTGGAGGGGGATGGACCATGGATGACGGGACTTGAAGTACCTTCACTCACCTTCTGAGACTACTGCGACCCTCATCCAATGAATGATCAACACCAAACGTGGCACTAAGAGCCCCCATGACCCACTCTACATCCTGGTGCTGTTGGGAGGGGGATGGACCATGGCCAATGGGACTTGCAGTACCTTCACTAACTTTCTGAGACCACTGCAAGCCACATACACATCTAATAGGAACCAACCTTGGCACACAATGCTTTCCTCAAATAACCCGGGCACCGCCGGGTCCTCAGCTAGTCACCTATAAAGCACAGGCCGGTTTTCTTCTGAAATTCTTTTATTGTGCTACATTATTTATTTATTAATTATTTGGACTTGTACGCGGCCACTCCCCGAGGGCTCGGAGTGGCTTACAGTCAAGTAAAAACACACAGAGGTAAAAGCATACATATTAAACTAGCTTAAAGAAAGATTTCCAGCCTAGCAATCAAAGGCTAGTCGGAAAAGGAGAGTCTTGCAGGCCTTGCGGAAGGAGAGAAGGTCCTGCATGGCCCGTACATCGCTAGGAAGAGTGTTCCATATTGATGGCGCCACTACAGAAAAGGCTCTGCGCCAGGTCGATGTAAGACGGATTGCTTTGAAGGTCGGCACTTCAAGGAGGTTCATTTGTTTGGAACGGAGTGACCTCTGGGGTTGGTAGGGGAAAAGACAGTCCTTCAGAAACAGCGGCCCCAGACCATGCGAGGCCTTGAAAGTTAACACCATCACCTTGAAGGTGATCCGGTGCTCGCCCGGAAGCCAGTCGCCAGGAGGTGGTTCCGACCGGACCGGCTGTCCTATCTCGGTGTCATCGCTAGACATCATGGAGATCTTGGCATGCGCCCAGGGCCCTCCCCCCGCCGCCGTAGCTTCTTGGGGGCAGCAGGGTGGACAGGTGAGGGTCTACTGAAAATAGCGGACGACCTTGAAGACGCGGGAACAAACTGGATGTCTTCGCCCTCTAAAGACAGGAAGTCTATGATGAACTCACAGGAGAAGCCATGTAAGTGACCCCGGAAGCGGAAACGTCGCCGAAAGAAGAGGAGCATCCAAGATCCAGCTTGCGGCCCCTCAGAGGAGTGCCTGGAAACCTCCCAGGCCACCCAGCAACAGAATAGGCTGGTGATCCACCGTGATCACAGCGCTCCTAGGACTTTAAAGACCTCGGCTGGACCACCATGGTGGAGGAAGCCTAGAGTGTTCAAGTCAAGGACGTTCTGGGGTCTGAGCTCTGGAAGCTGGAGCAGATCGGGCACCACTAAGTCACTGGGTCCAGAGGGTATAGATGGTTCCCCTCCCTCTGGCCTAGAGGCTTTCCATGACTTTCTGGGAGCTCCACAGCTCCCCTCCTTTGACTGTGTGACAGATCTCACTGTCAGACGATCCTCTCAGCCTGCGCGGGACCTGAGTTTCACCCCAGACCTACGTTTTGCTATTGATCTCTTTAAATGTCATATTCCCCCTTCACTCCCCCCTGTCTATGTAATCACTAGGGTTGGTTATCTCCTATTTACATTTATTTGAAATTCTTTTTTTTCTTATTTAAAATTATTTCCTTACTTTACCGACCCTCAGGCCCTAACCCGGAAGTATAATTTCTTTACCGAACCTGGGATGGCAATTAATCTTTAATTTTTGTAATAGATCGTATTTTCCCCTTCTCCTCTCGCCAGCTCAGAGATTCTTCTAACAGGAATATTTATCTCCTCCACAATTGCTTTTCAGGGTCACTTACAGACATCAGAGTCCTGTTCCTGCCTTCGGCCAGCTCCCAGGAAAAAGGAAACGTGCGCGAAAGCTTTGTCGAAAACCACAGACCCGAGCAATCGATTGCCAGAGAGAATGGATCAGATCCATTGCTCTGGCAATCCAGTGCTCGGGTCTGCGGTTTTGGCAAAGCTTTAGTTCGTTCCTCTTTCCTGGGAGAAGGCAGAAGGCAGGGAAAGATTCTGATGTCTGTAAGTGACCCTGAAAAGCAATTTTGGAGGAGATAAATATTTCTGTTAGAAGAAGCTCATACTTTATCTGTGCATTTCATTTGCATTAACTGATTATTTGTTGATATAGCTTGCTTCTATGATGTTATTAGTGATGTTTAGGACTGATCCAGGCTTGCCCTCCATTCTTCCCTCCCAGCTGAGGTCACGAATAATAACGAATATTTGTTATTAATAACGTTTTAATCACGAACTTTTTGGAATTTTTTTGTAAGTATTTCAATTACTAATTTTAAAAATCCCCCCCCCCCATTAGTAGTTTAGAACCAATTTTTTTTATTGATCAACCACCCCTAGTAATCACCTTTCTTTTCTGTTTTGCTGTTTCTGTTATGTGTCAAACTCTGTAAACTGCTCCGAGCCCTCGGGGAGTGGCGGTATAAAAGATTGAAGCATACATAAATAAATAAATAAATAAAATTTTAGCCTCTCTGAAAAATTTGCCTGTTTTTAAACGGGAGAAGTTTCAGGAAATCGCCTGTTCATTAGATTAATATATCAACATAAAATAAGAGTGAAGATTGAGATCATCCTTGATTTAAGACAAGTTTTTTACTTCTAAAAATAAATTTGACCAAAAGATTTATGAAAAATCAACAAGCTTGTCTGTGTTGTCAAAAATGAGATCACCCCTTATTTTCTGTCTTATTAATAAGTGTGATAAAGATGAAATACTCATGACTGTAAAGACTTTAACCCAAATAATAAAATACTAAGGGTGAAACAGTCCATATTCCAATGCAGAGATAAGAAGTAAGCCATTTCAAGTAATTTATATTATCTGCTGGTAAAATATAATAACATAATTCAAACAAATCTTTGTAAATGATAAAAATAGAACAAAAAAGAAAGAAAGAGAAGGAAGAGAAGATATAGTACAACAGACTGATCAGAAATTATCAGTTCAAAAGTAGGAAAGGACAATAACAACAATAAAGACAACAAAGGAATTGGAAGGGGAAAAAACAAGTGGTTTCCCATAAACAGACTATTTACATAGATGTGACTGAAATAGGGAAGTGGGTGCAGACTTATCTTCAGATTAAGGGAAAACAAAGAATTTCACACAGAACTGCAGAGGGGAAAAAAGATATTGAAGCCTTTAGGTTTTCCTCAAACAGACAAGCAAAGCCTACACTAACTGCAGGAGAGCCCATTTTGATGTTAGAAACAGGCTAAAACCAAATAGGTAACCCTCTTGTACAAGAAAAATACTGAGAATGGACTGAGATAAATGAACTGTGAACTCTAGAAGAATTAAAATAAATGGTTTTTTTCTTATGTAGGGGCGTACATTGGTGAAATAAGAACATTGAGAATGAAGGGGTAATAATACAGTAAGATAATATAGAGAAAATACCGAAATACAATAAAATCCATCTAGAGTATAGGAAAAAAAAGGAAGATATTGAAATCTATCGATGTATATAATAAAACTCAGTGTTTGGGGTGGTGCGGTGGGAGGAATATGTGCCAGCGTTTCGATTGGCTGCCACTATGAGATTATTTCCATATATGGCTCTGATTGGCCAGCCTCAGAACTCCAACATTCTACGGCCCCAGACAGAGGGGATTGGTTGCAACTGAAATGGTATTTGCATAAAGGACTCCAATTGGCCAAACACATTCCAACATTCTAAAGTGACTCAGAGGGAAAAGTAAAGGCCTCAGGTAGTCAGCCACTGCGGCCCACAGCAATGACGGATCAGGACTAAACATGGCAAACAAGGGACCAATGGCCCACTTCACAACCTGGTGTGGTTTAGGGCAGGAGGGGCCACGAATGATGGGATTTGCAGTACCTTCACCTGATTCACTTCCCAAACAACACTGTAGCCCCTATAAATCACAGACCAGGCCCAAAAACTGACAGCAAGGCTTCCTCAACTTGGTTTTCCTGACTAGGCCTCAGCTCATGGGATATTGTTAGGCTTCCACAACTTGATTTTCCTGACTAGGCCTCAGCTCATGGGATATTGTTAGGCTTCCACAACTTGATTTTCCTGACTAGGCCTCCAACAATGGCAGAACAAGACCAAATTTGGCACACAGACTCCCCCCCCCCCCCAAGATGCACCCTACATCCTGGTGCAGTTTGAGGGAGGATGGACCATGGATGATGGGACTTGCAGTATTTTAATTCACTTCCTTAGAGCACTGAGGCCCACACCAATGACGAATCAGGCCCAAACTTGGCACACAGAGGCCCAATTTACAAACCTGCTGCAGTTTACGGCAGGATGGCTCACAAATGAAGGAATTTGCAGTACCTTCACCCAACTCATTAATAAAAAGTAAAATAACTTCTCCCTCTTTAGTTGAAGCATAAACCTGGATTGTGGGTTTGCTGAAGTTTTGTTGATATTGTCTGGAAAGACTTTGCATGATATCCCTGCCTGCTGTTGCTACATCTCTCCTCACTATTAATGTTACTCCATTTCTTTGTAGATTTTCATTGCATGAGTAAAATGTTGCATAATTATGATAATATAATAATAATATAATAATAATAACGGTTTTCATGGTAAAAAACATTAAAAAGTGATGTACTGGTGCCATCTTCTGCACAGGATTAATACTAGCTATGGTGACACTCTTGTTTTTTTCCCTGAGAGATCCTCTGCCAGTGTCACCTCCCACTACAGCTGCTGTTGGGTAATTGCTTGGCACATTTAGAAAAAGCCTGTCTGACATGAGACACCCTATCAGTAGCAGTACTACCAGAAGCATAGCTTCTTGTCTCACAGCAGCACAGCACAGAAATATAATGCCATAGTGGGGAGTATAATTTATTTTATCAATACAGAATCATTTATATTCGTATTGCGTTTTCAATGTCTTCTCTTTACTATAACCCACCACTGCTACAATCCATACACTAGCACTGAAACTAAAATGTCTTAAAGTAAGTATTATGATGCTCCAAAGGGTTACGGCAGACCTCGAAGAAGAAAACGGCATATATATACGCTATCGTACTGATGGTAGCTTGCTCAACTTAAGCCGTCTGAGGGCTCGCACTAAGACTCTAAACTATCTAGTCCGTGAGCTACTTTTTTTGCTGACGATGCCGCCCTTGTCGCCCATTCAGAAGCAGCCCTGCAGCGCCTCACATCCTGCTTTGCAACAGCTGCAGAGCTGTTTGGGCTGGAAGTCAGCCTGAAGGAAACGGAAGTCCTCTACCAGCCCGCACCACAGGAAGAACACCATCATCCCCACGTCAGCATAGGCAAATCTGTGCTTAAGTCCGTTCAGCAGTTCACCTACCTGGGAAGCATCATCTCTTCAGACGCCAAGCACAGATTAGCAAAGGCACAGAGTGCATTTGGAAGGCTTCACAAAAGAGTCTGGAGCAGGGGTGGGCAACTATTTTTTCCAAGGGGCCACACGAGAGCCAAATAATATTATGGAGGGCCGCACCTAAAGGCGGAACTACATGCTAAGATATTTACTATATATTACATCATTAATATTAACATATTAATATATCAAGAAATATTCATATATTATTAGTATTAATATCATAATTATTATATTATAGTATATATATAAGCTTATATTGAAAAGTATCATCTAACTTCATTATATTAAGATTGATAAAAGAGATAGATCACAGATTAGCAAAGGCACAGAGTGCATTTGGAAGGCTTCACAAAAGAGTCTGGAGCAACAAGCATTTGAGGCAAAGCACCAAAATCAGTGTGTACAGAGCTATAGTACTGTCTATTCTCCTCTATGGGTCTGAAACATGGGTCAACTATCACCAACACCTATGACTCCTCGAACGCTTTCATCAGCGCTGTCTTCGCTCAATCCTAAATATACACTGGACCGACTATGTGACGAATGTTGCTTTCCTTGAGCAAGCAGGGGTCACCAGCATTGAGGCCATGCTATTGGGAACACAGCTGCACTGGGCAGGGTGCGTCTCTAGGATGGAGGACCACCGCCTCCCAAAGATACTACTCTATGGTGAACTAGCCATGGGTCAGCGCAAGAGAGGCGCCCCAAAAAAGGACTTCCTGAAAAAACATCTCAGGCTCAGCCAGATTGATCACCAACTATGGTCCACCCTGGCCTCACATCGGGAGGCATGGGGACGCACTATCCACAATGCTGCGGCCTCTTTTGAGAAGGCATGCCGAATGGGTCTCAAAGTGAAACGACAACGCAGAAAGAACCGCAACTTGGAAACAACATCACCCAAAGGAGACTTTCTGTTGTGCTTTCTGCAACCGAACTTGCCTATCTCAGATTGGCCTTTTTAGTCATCAACGCGCTGGTAAGAAGCGTGGGACGAGTCCTTCCTAAGCATCTTCATTTGCGAAGTAATGCCGAGAGAGAAGTATTATCACAGTTAAAATATCGTCACTAAAAGATGTTTTATATGGTGAAAAAGGAATTATTTCAGGTAATTAAAAATCAATTTAAATTTGGAGCAAGGTTAAATGAAGAGATCTAGTTCTGTTTAATTTGCTTAATTTGCTGATGGATTAGACACTTCTTTAGGTCTGCAACAAATACGCCGTATGTACAGTTGGGTTAGGATAAAGCAGCACTTTGCCAAGGAGTATTGATTGACACTCAAAGACAGAGGATGAAAGAGGGATGATGTCAGAGTTGGGGGGAAAAACTGGGTTTTGAAAGTAAAGGAGAAGGAACCCAAAACGTGGAGTGAGAAGAATTTAAAACTGATTTATTAAAGGAGATGGGGAAAGGCACTCTGTCCAGATCAACCGGGTCCAATTTCCTTCTGTTAACAGGTAGCAGGAGGTGAGCAGTCAATCAGGAGGTTAATAAGCTTAGATCAGTCAATTAATTCCGATGGTTGACAAGAATGTCACACAATTTCTGAGATAATAAGCACATTTCCAGTATGAGTCAACAAGAAGAAAGTTCCATATTTTTGCTTGGCTCTGAGACCCGAAAGTTAGTAAGGACAGCTACCAAGGGAGGATCCCGTGCATAAACAGAATCCAGGCTGCTACTACCGTGTTTCCCCGATAGTAAGACACCCCCGATTGTAAGACGTATCGGGGGTGTCAGGGGGGTCGGCTAATATAAGCCATACCCCGAAAGTAAGCCGTACCTCGTTGCCACGCCGCCGCCGCACCGCCGCCACAACCGGCCCTTCAGCCACGGCACACCTCCGCGGCGCACCTTTCTGCCAGGCCTCCAAGGAAGGGAGGGGGAAGAGAGCAAGAGGCATGGCGAAGCAGCGCCGCATCCGAGTGACGCACCGCCGCTTCGCCGCCTCTTGCTCTTCCCCCTCCCTTCCTTCGTCCAAGGTGTGCGCGGCGGATGGGGCCGGTTCGGCAGGGGCAGCGTGACGGCGGCGGCGGCGGCGTGGGCGTGGCGGCGACGGGTGCGTCTTCGTTTATATAAGACGTACCCGAAAGTAAGACGTAGGGGGACTTTTCGGGGGGAAAAGAAAGTAAGACGCTGTCTTACTTTCGGGGAAACACGGTATTAGATGAATCCATACATAGGCTGAGGCCCGGATTATCCATAGGGCCAATCTAGGCCATGGCCTAGGGGCACAAGCCGAGGGGGGCGCAGATCACGGACCCAAAAAAAGTTATAAAATAATTTTAAAAATTGCACTGCGATTGGCTCCTGCCGCCTGGTGCACAAAAGGAGGCGGAGCCAAGGCCGGGCTCTGTGGAGGCAGCACTCGTGCTCGCCGCGTCAGCCTCAGCCCATCCATCTACGCCGCTGCTTCTCAGCCAGTGCTTCTGCGCCTGAGGGGAGGGGGTGCCTGGCCTGGTTCGGAGCGGCTTCCTTCGCAGGCTGCTGAGGGAAGAGGAGGCCACGGGAAAGAAGGGCGGCGTATGGCGTGGAGGCCGGGAGGGGAGCCTGAGGCGGAGGAAGGCCCCGACTCTCTGCAGCTGCACGCAGGGGCGGTCCGTCCATGTAAGCAACCTACGCGGCCGCGTATCGGGGGTGTCAGGGGGGTCGGCTAATATAAGCCGTACCCCGAAAGTAAGCCGTACCTCGTCGCCACGCCGCCGCGCCGCCGCCACAACCGGTCCATTGGCCGCGGCACACCTCCGCGGCACACCTTTCTGCCAGGCCTCCAAGGAAGGGAGGGGGAAGAGAGCAAACCTCCCTGCTGCCTGCAGCAACTTCTGAGCATGCGCGGAGATTTTCACGCATGCCCAGAACCTCCGGAGCGCTCTCCCTTGCCGTGTGAAACGCCCCATGGGAGGGGCTGGCAGCGGGCACCAGGAAGCGCTAGGAGAGGCCTTCAAAGGCCCCTCCTCACGCTTCCTGGTTTCTCCTGCCAGCCCCTCCCATGGGGCGTTGCACAGGGCAAGGGAGAGCGCCACCCGCCCTCTGCAATGCCCGTGGGAGGGGCTGGCAGGGGGAGCCCGGGAGAGCGAGAGGAGGGGCCTTCAAAGGCTCCTCTTTGCGCTTCCTGGTTCCCTCTGCCAGCCCCTCCCACAGGCAGGGGGAACCAGGAAGCGCGAAGGCCCTTCCTCGCTCTACAATGCCCCGGACGGGGAGGTACCGCTTCAGAAAAATGTTTTTTGGGGAGGGGCGCCAAAGTAATGTTTGGGGGGGGGAACACTGTTTTTGGAGGGGGGCGCCAAAGTAATGTTCGCCTACCATTGGAAATTACCTTGGACCGCCCCTGGCCGCACGTGGGGCCGCCTCTGAAGCCACTGCCCTGGACGAAGAGCATGCTCTGGACCCAGAATGGCTTTCCCCGTCCCTTTGGGACTCGGCTCTGCGGCACTCGCTCGCCCTCCTCTGCCTCCTTCCCAAGGGGTAACAAACTCTCTCCCCGCCTCACAAAGGGGTCCGTTCCCTTCTCTTCAGTGCCAGCGTGCGCGCACCTTTCCCCTCAGCCCCATTGGCACATGACGGGAAGGATGCGGCGTCGTGAGGCGGAGGGGGGGGGAGGTGGGGGGTGCGGTAGACGTTGGCTTTAAAAGGGGGCGTAATTCCAAAGTGTGGCTTAGGGCGCAAAAAGCTGTTTATTTATTTACTAGCTGTACCCGGCACGCGTTGCTGTGCCCTATTTAGGAGATGCGAGAAAGTCTGAGTATGTAAGGGTTGGAGTTGTTGTTAGTGAATTAGGTGTGTTATGTTTGTGCCTCAGCTCTTTGCCTGCAGTCCTTCGGGTTTGACTTGTACCATGGCCAGGACGGATCAGCTTGGGAGGGCTTGCCCTGTCAGGGGATCTCTATCTTCACAGGTGCGTCCAGTGTCTGTTGGGGGACTGTTAAAAATCCTTTCCGTCTCCTTTTGAGCCACCTTTCTCAAGATCTTCATGTCTAGCTTACTTTCTGCTCCTCTCTTTTTCAAGATGCCCTGCTCTGTGTCGTTTGCACCCATTGGTCGATGTCCGATGAGGCTTTGCTCATGGGCAGGCCATCTGAGGGAGCTCTTCCAGCGCTGGGCAGCAGAAGGTACTTGGTGATGACCTCCATCCCTTGGAGCCAGCATATAGAGGGGCTGGAGCACCCTCCTTGGCAAACCCCATTGTTGCTGGATGGTCCTCTTATTAATGTGGAATTCCAAGCCACTGGAGATCTTTTGGGAAAGGAAGAAGAGCTCCCCTTGAAGGGTGTTGATCTCCATCATGGTCTTCTGATTTGAAAGTGTTGGAGGAGGCTCTGGCAGTCATCTGACAGTTTGGTATGGGTCGGAATGTTTGTGTTGGCTGGCCAGTACAGCAGTTATGCAAATCCGCCCTTATTGGCAGTCAATCATGTTGTCAGAATGTAGAGGCTGGGGGAGTCTTTGGCAGCCCCGGAGGATGCTGGGAAATGTAGTTTTTTACTCATTTTTTGGGGCCTTTTAGGTTTTGGGGGAGTTTTTTGCTACAAACATACCTTGCTTGAGGCCTATTTCTGTTGGCAAGTTTTGTGTTTCTGCGTTGTAAGGTTTCTCTGTTTGAGGTAGTCTTCACATGACGACTGTTCCTTTATATATATAGATTATTTATTTACTTTGCTTCTAGACCGCCTCTCTCAGCCCGAAGGCGACTCGAGGTGGTGTGCAAATGGCAAGAACTGCCCAAGACAAACATATCAACAATTATCAATACAATTCCATCATATACAAATTAGCACTTAATGTTAAAAGTCTTGACCTAAAAATTACACGATAAAATGACAAATATTGTGAAATACATTTCTTAGAGACCTTAACTGGTTTTATTCTGGCTATGTTTATTTCTCCCCGTGCGTAATGGGCCTTCTTCCTCAACACAGTGACAAAAACAAGCTTGCCTCCAAAACTGTACTTCAATGAAGTGGGGAAGCCAAATCTAGCTCTATGATAAGCATGACTGCATACTCTGGCATGCGCTCCCCAAGGAGATCAGACAAGCCCCCACTCCGGCAGTCCTTAGGAGGAGCCTGAAGACGTGGCTGTTCCAACGTGCCTTCCCTGAATGAAGTAAATGACACCCTGCCCTGTCCATTCTTTGCAAAGTCCTCGGAAGCACATTAATTACCTGTTGTATGTCTGCCCCATAGTATCCTTGAAGCCTTCCGACTCTATGCAAACTACCTCTGTCTGCACTCAGTGTTTATTCGCTTTAAAATTTTTAACATTCACATTTGGCCCGCCCAAAATGGTTTTAAATTGTCTGTTATTGCATGTGTTTGAGTTTTATTGATTATATTGTTTATATCTATCTATTAGGCATGGTTTCGAATCCAAAAATGGCGATTCTAAAATCAAATGGGGGGGATTTTTTTTGATTAGTAAAAGAAAGACTTACAAAAAATTTTCCAAAAATTTCTAAAATGTAACTTAATTACTAACGAAATTCGTTAGTAGTTCGTATGCCAGAGCATGCGCATTCAGATGGTTTTGGCCTACAACTCCCAGAAATCCTAACAGCTGGTAAATTGGCTGGGATTTCTGGGAGTTGTAGGCCAAAACTGAATAAACCACACTGAATTCTAGATGGGACTCTCAAATAGGAAGGAGGGAGGGAGGGAGGGAGGGGTATTCTATTCTTGGAAGCAGCAAAAAAAAAGGAGGAAGAGCCCCCCCTCGCTCCTCGCTGCCTCCCTCTCACCCCGATCCTGAGGGAGCGAGGGCCCAAGTTTGCCCAGGCTGAGAGGAAAAGGAAGAGGCCTGAGGCTGTGAGGAATGGTGGGAGTTGAAGTCCAAAAAACGTACCTGGAGGGCTGAAGCTGGCCCCTGCGATGGGGCATGGCAGCAGAGCAACGGGGAAGAGAAGGAGGGGGGGGGGGAAGCCTGGAGGACTACACTTTCCAGAATGCATTGCCTACCTAGCAGCAGCGTCAGTTCCAGTTCCCCATAGAAATGCGGGGAAAAGAAGAAGCTGAATGAAGGCGGAAGGAAATGAGGGGGGAGAAGACAGGGAGAAGTGAGTAGTACAATAATTAATTAATTAATAATTAAGAATTTATTACGATCATAACGCAAATTGTTGGCCTCAAGGACCGTAAAAGGAAGTCTACTTCCGGGTTCGCGGCAGCGATCCGTAAAAGCTCAAAAGTCCCATTACATACGAATCTCTTACGAATCCTTTTAATTTCCGTTTCATTTTTCTCATGCCTACTATCTATCTATGTTATCTATGTATATAATAACAGTCAGTGTTTGCAGGCGGTGGTGCGACGGGAGGAATATGTGCCAGCGTTTCGATTGGCTGCAACTGTGGGATTATTTGCATAAAGGGCTCTGATTAGCCAGCCTCAGAACTCCAACATTCTACGGCCCCAGACAGAGGGGATTGGTTGCCACTGAAATGATATTTGCATAAAGGACTCCGATTGGCCAACCACATTCCAACATTCTAAAGTGACTCAGAGGGGAAAAGGAAAGGCCTCAGGCAGTCAGCCACTGCGGCCCACAGCAATGACGGATCAGGACCAAACTTGGCACCAATGGCTCACTTCACAATCTGGTGTGGTTTAGGGCAGGAGGGGCCACGAATGATGGGATTTGCAGTACCTTCACATCATTCACTTCCCAAACAACACTGTAGCCCCTATAAATCACAGACCAGGCCCAAAATTGACAGCAAGGCTTCCTCAACTTGATTTTTCTGACTGGCCTCAGCTCATGGGATATTGTTAGGCTTCCTCAACTTGATTTTCCTGACTAGGCCCCCAACAATGACAGAACAAGACCAAACTTGGCATACAGACACCCCCCCCCCCCCCAGGTGCACCCTACATCCTGGTGCAGTTTGAGGGAGGATGGACCATGGATGATGGGACTTGCAGTACTTTAATTCACTTCCTTAGAGAATGTGGCCCACACCAATGACGAATCAGGACCAAACTTGGCACACAGAAGCCCATAAACATCGAATAGGAACCAACCTTGGCACACAATGCCTTCCTCAAATAACCCGCCGGGTCCTCAGCTAGTGTGTGTGTGTGTGTGTGTATACTGTATATATATACTGTATATATACTATTGTTTTGTTATTATGTGGTATTGGGCTTGGCCTCATGTAAGGTGCCCCGAGTCCCTTGGGGAGATGGATGCAGGGTATAAATAAAGTTAATAAATAAATAAATGCTTGTGGTATTCAAACGTTCACTGTTTCCATGTTGAGGTGTAAGAAAAGGGCATTTTGGGATGTCTGGAGCAGCCTTACATGTTTTCATGGTATAGAAAATTACTACAAAATTACCAAAGCCCTCAGTGGCACAGAGGGTCAATCCCGTGTGCCAGCAGGACTCAAGACCGACAGGTCGGAGGTTCGAATCCAGGGAAAGTGTGGATGAGCTCCCTCTGTCAGCTCCAGCTCCCCAAGTAGGGACATGAGAGCAGCATCCCACAAGGATGGTAAAACATCAAAAACATCTGGGTGTCCCCTGGGTAACGTGCTTGCAGACAGCCAATTCTCTCACACCAGAAGCAACTTGCAGTTTCTCAAGTCGTTCCTGACACGAAAAAGAAGAAAAAAAATCCCTAAAGCATATAATAATACACTTTATTTATATTCCGCTCTTCTCACCCTGAAGGGGACTCAGAGTGGATTACAGGTTCACATACTTAGCAGACAATCCCTGCCGTTTCCACATACACACATATAGACGAACAGGGGCAAACTCTGGCCACCAGGGGGAGCTGACACACTCCTCATCTCTCAACATTCCGAGCATCCCTGTAGTTCCTTCCGCATTACTCAGCGTTCCTGGAGTTGGCCATCCAGTCCAACCTCCTTCTGCACCTGGGCGGCGTCAGGAGTCTGCGGGGCGGGACTGAACCTTCCTCCCGCCCTGCCTGCGATCTACCAGGACGCCCTACGCGATCTACGAGTAGGTTGCGATCTACCTAATGAGCACCCCTGATCTAGATAATCCGCTTCATCCAGGAACCTTTGGAGTTGAAAAGCCAACATGCGCCCAGAAATAGAAGATTGGAGACGGATCTGTAGTTGTCAAGTGCAATGGGGTCTGGGGAAGGTATTTTGTAGAAGAGTTCTTACCACAGCCTCCTTGAGGCCTGCAGGTTCCCTATCCTAATGCAAGGAGGCATTGGTCACTTTACTGACCCCCCAGTCCCCCTCTGGCCTGTTTGATGAGCCAGGATAGTGCAATGTTCTAAAGCAGGGCTGCCCAACTCGCGGCCCGGGGGCCGTATATGGCCCCCAGCCCCTTCCCTACGGCCCCCTAAGCTTTTAAATAAATAATAATAATAAAAAATTAAATTAAATTTTTAGAAAAATTACCCACTTACGGGTTTCGGAGCAAGTATCGCGAGACTACAGAAGCCACATGGGATTTCGCTCTCAACGCGAAATCTCGCCTGCGTTGAGAGCGAAATCCCGTGCGGCTTCCGTAGTCTCGCGATACTCCTGTTGCCGAAATCTCGGCTACTTAATCCCTGCGGCCCACGCAGACGTGGTTTGTACCTTCCCGGCTGCTGCCTCGGTCGGTCGTCGCCTCTGCTCGTGGTCCGGCTGCTCCTGGATCCCGCGCGTTTGGGAAGGTAGGCTAACCTTTATGTTATTATTATGTAATTGTGTATTTGAATGCCCCCCCTGCATTTAATGTTAGTAAAATATTATATTTGACTGTATGCATGCCTCTTATGAGTAGTAAGCCGGGGGTGGAGCCGGGGGCAGACCCTACGGCCCCCCAGGTCATCAGTGACCGGAATTCAGGTCCCTGGGCCGGTAGAAGTTGGACAGCCCTGTTCTAAAGCACATGTGGTGGCTCTCACCTTCCCAAGGATCCTGTCTACATCCTCTGGCTGCACAAACTGAAAGGTATTCGTCCACACTGGAGAAGCAGGAGCCAAGTTTACATCCACCAGAGCTGCATCAACTGTGGTGTCTACGTCAACGTGAATCTGAGCAATGTTATCTGCATTATCGGTGGACAAGTTCATTGCAGCACGGTGTTACATGGGTTACATTTTCTAGATCCCTAATTACCTGAAACATCTCTACTGGTCAGTTTTGTGCTGCAGCAATAGTGCTATTTTCCCTGTTATTATGCCCCACAATAGCCCTCCGGGTAAATTTTTGCCTTTTTCTGGTCAGAATCACTCTGAGTTCTCTGACACTGATGCTCTAGTCCCCGTCCCATGCGCTTCATTGCAGCCATTATTTTATTATTTATTTATTTACTTCATTTCTATCCCACCCTTTCCACCCCGCAAGGGACTCAGGGCGGATTACAATGTACACATTACATTTAGACACACAAACACACAAGACAGACAGAGGAAATTTAACATCTGGCCACCAGGGGGAGCTGTCGCACTCCTTCATTCCTCAGCGTGTTTCCTGGAGATCTTTTTTATGCCCTCGTACATCAGTTAAATTTAGCCTCCCCACTAAGTGGAACCTTAATTTCCTACTTGACAGATGCAACTGTCTTTCGGGTTGCAAAGGTTGACAACAGGCTACACAATAGGTCGAGAGCCCACCTCGACCCGGGCAGGCCTCGAACTCATGACCTTCTGGTCAGTAGAGCTCTTATGCAGCTGACACCCAGCCAGCTGCACCACATTCCTGGTGCTAGTTCTTTAGTGAAGCGAGGGGCTAGTTTAATTCCACCTTGTGAGGGGAGGCAATCGTATCTACCATTCAGGCCATTTCCCTCTTCCAGAGATCGATCTGGGCTTTGACAGGATCACCTGCACGGGTAGTGGGAAATTCCCAAGAGCCACCAGGAATCTATTCAGATATATCAGCCTCTGTGGGTGGACCATCTTAATGGGTTCCCCATCCCTGCAAAGGTTCTAAGCCCCATCAAGCCTACACCTGACCAAATAGTGATGTGTCCCTGGCCCGGATTACCACCTTTTTGCACCCTAGGCCACACTTTGGAATTGCGCCCCCTTTAAGCCAACCTCTACCGCACCCCCCCCCCCCATCATTTCATCCACTCGTCCCCCTTAGGGCCCCGCATCCAGCTCTCCCGGTGTGGCCCCACTAGGTCCGCCACAGGAGTTTCCCTCTCGGCAGGCACTATGGATGTAGGCATGGGGGGGGGGATTAACCTCCTTCCCAATGCCGGGGCTTGAGGCACTTGGCTCCTACCCAGTATCAGGGATTGAGCATGCATTGTAGTCAGAAGCTGTACCGATGCCGCGCTTCTCCCCAATACCGGGTCTTGTCTCTTCTCCCTGTACTGGGGTTTGCGCATGTGCCGTACGGCAGGTCTTCTCCAGTAAGGAGGAGTCTCCTCCTTGTGTTGGAGGAGGCACACCAGCGTTCATGGTGTTAGGGCATGCGCAGACTGCGCACTGGAGTTTCCTGTGCTTGTACTGAAGGAGCCAGCAAGTGGATGCTGTTGGCATCGGGGGAGTAAATTGTTCCTCTTGTCGACGCCAGTGTCGAGAGCCCCTGCGCATACGCTGTTTGCACAACAATAGCAGAGGCAGGAGCTGGTATTCCGGAAGGGGCAGGGGCGCCGCCGAAAAGGAGGACCTCCGGTATCCTTCCTTCCTCATCTCCATGCGCATTGGGTTTTTATTTGTTTCAACATTTTTATTTTTATTTTTTTGGTCCGTGATCTGCGTGCCTCCATTCAAAACACAAGGCCTAAAGTGTGTCCAGCAGCATGTGCAGGGACAGATTTATTTATTTATTTATGTATTTATGGCATTTTACCCCGCTCTTCTCAACCCCCGAGGGAGGGGGGACTCAGAGCGGCTTCAAGGAGGCACGAGTTGATGCCTACATCACAATCGCAGTATAAAAACACAATATAAAACCCTCCAGCATTTGACACTAAAATACATTAAAATACAATTATATTCACACATCCTGTGCATTCACCTATGTTCAAAACAGTGTTCCGTCCATAAAAGCATTGAGCCCTATTCACCAACTTTCCATTAAAACTACTAAAGTGCTGTCCTGGGCTCCTATGCGAACGCCTGGTCCCACATCCACGCTTTCACTGGTTTCCTGAATGTCCGGAGGGAGGGATGGATCGTATGCTGCTCGGGAGCGCATTCCACAGACGGGGAGCCACCACCGAAGGCCCTCTCCTCGTCCCCACCAGCCGCACCTGGGAAGCCGGCGGGAGCGAGAGCAGGGCCTCCCCGGATGATCTTAAAGTACGAGGTGGGACGTAGCGGCAGATGCGTTCGGACAAGTAAGCTGGGCCAGAACCGTATAGAGCTTTAAAGGTCAACACCAGCACTTTGAATTGAGCCCGGAATTGGACCGGCAGCCAGTGGGGTGGTATGCTCCCTGTATGTAGCTCCAGTTAGTAGTCTGGCTGCCGCCTGTTGGACTAGTTGTAATTTCCGAACTGTCTTCAAAGGCAGCCCCACGTAGAGCGCGTTGCAGTAATCTATTCGGGATGTGACCAGAGCGTGGACGACCGTAGCCAGATACAACTGGGGCAGATCCATGGTTGAACAGGGGATGGGCGGTAGGTACACCAACCGAATATTCTGTCCCGGATCCCCACCTTTACGGAAACACACTCAAATCCTGCAGACCTCATCAGAGGGATGTTTTCCAAGGAGACGTCATGGGAGTTGGATCTTACTCTAACAGTGGTGATGAGACCGTGTGTCCTTCACTGCAGTTGTGGACGGCAGATGTGTTTACATCATACAGGGCAAACCAAGGAGGAATCCGCTCTTTATAAGATCACCCCCTTCCAGCATCTCAAAGTCAATATTGAGAAAGCTGCTCCATTTTACCAAATGGTAGGGCAAACCTTGGCAAACAAATAAACCTAAATTTTGAAGGCTGACTGTTAGGTAATAATGAATTACATAATGAATGTGAATTTATAAGTGACAATTCATTTCAAAGAAAAAAAATTGTTAATGTTTTCCCAATAATAATAATAATAATAAAATTTATTTATATTCCGCTCTTCTCGCCCCGAAGGGGGCTCAGAGCGGATTACAGGTACACCTACTTAGCAGACAATCCCTGCTGTTTCCACATTACAGACATATAGACGAACAGAGGCAAACTCTGGCCACCAGGGGGAGCTGACGCACTCCCCTGGAGTTCTTTACTGGCCTCATAATTCAGTCAAAATTTGCCTCCCCACTTAACGTGGTACCTTTATCTCCTACTTGACAGATGCAACTGTCTTTCGGACTGCAAAGGTCAACAGCGGACTACACTGAAAGGTCGAGCACCCACCTCGACCCAGGCAGGCCTCGAACTCATGTCCTACTGGTCAGAGAGATCTTATGCATCTGACACTTAGCCAGCTGCGCCACATTCCCGGTGCCACTCATCAGGGGGATGTTTTCCTGGTATTTCACTGCAACCCTAACTCCTTGCCTGAATGGCAGCTGTTTTGCCATTCACTGACCTGGCAATAAGCAGCACAATTGTCAGTCCCGGGGGGTGGGGTGTTGGGGTGACTCTGTTATTAACTCTGCCCGTTGGGTGATATGACCATCCCCCGTTTCCATTTTGCCCTCTGACCTGTATAACGGAGATAGCTGCACCCTGAAAACCATGGTGCCCTTACCTTCCTTGAGGTAACAATCCACTGGTGCCAGCCCTCACCTTTCCTCGTTGTTTGTTTTGTGAATTTTATCAATATTTTATCCAGTAATTATTTCGTAAAGGTATTTCTAAAATCCCGCTCTGCCCCTCTACACAGCGCACAAGCCAGCCTGAACTAATCTGATTGTTGAGAAACTAACACGAGAACAACAATGCCACATATTGGGAAAAATAGAATACATTTATTCCATTTACTAACAAGAAAGCCTATAATGATGTTGACAGAACAAAAATACATAACATAAGGGAAGTTTTACAAAGGAGACACAGATGATGGAGTGACTATCACTAACCTAGGAAAGGGTTCGGAAAATACACATATAAATAATATGATAAAGAGTTGCATTGAAATATATTTACTAATGTGTATTTCTAGTTCATTATAAAAAATACAGCTTATATGTGAGAAGGGCCTGATAACCACTGAATGTGTTGTGTTATTGGTCAGGATGACCCAGTGATAAATATCTTCCACCACGAAGACACTGAAACTCTACATAGGAAATCTTTCTCCTGAGCAGGCCCGGATTAAGACCTTTTTGCGCCCTAGACCACACTTTGGAATGACGCCCCCTTTCGCGCACCGCCACTCGGGCCCCGCCCCCCAGAGGGAGTGACGCCAATTGGGCTGCACTCCTCCTCCCTCCCTCCTTCTGAGACCACGGCGAGTTGTCCCAGCGGCAACTGCTCGGCGCCCTTCCACGTGGCGCCCCATTCACGCAGCGCAGCTGCCGCTGCCTTTGGGACAGCTCGCCATGGTCTCAGAAGGAGGGAGGGAGGAGGAGTGCAGCCCGAGAGACGTCATTCCCTTCGGGGGTGGGGCCTGAGCGACATCACTCAGGTCCCGCCCCCGGAGGGAGCGACGTCGCTCGAGCCCCACCCCCGGAGGGAGTGACGTTGCTCAGGCTGCCTCCTCCTCCCTCCCTCCTTCTGAGACCACAGCGAGTTGTCCCAGCGCAACTGTTCAGCGCCGGTGGCGCCCCATTCACGGAGCGCAGCTGCCGCTGCCTTTGGGACAACCCATGGTCTCAGAGGAGGGAGGAGGACGCGTCACTCGGGCCACTCCCCCCGAGGGAGTGATGTTCTCGGCCCCGCCCGGAGGGAGTGACGCCGCCCTGCCCCCGGAGGGAGGCCTTGGCCCCACCCCAGAGGGAGTGACGCCGCTCGTGCCCCGCCCCGGAGGGAGGCCCTCGCCCCCCGCCCGGAGGGAGTGACATTGCTCAGGCCCCGCCCTCGGAGGGAGTGACGTCACTCGGGCCCCGACCCCCGGAGGGAGTGACGTCGCTCAGGCCCCGCCCCCGGAGGGAGTGACATCACTCAGGCCCCGCCCCTGGAGGGAGTGACCTCACTCGGGCCCCGCCCGAAGGGAGTGACGTCGCTCAGGCCCCACCCCCGGAGGGGGAGTCGCTCGGGCCCCACCCCAGAGGGGAGTGACGTCACTCGGGCCCCGCCCGGAGGGAGTGATGTTGCTCCCCCCCCGGAGGGAGTGACATTGCTCAGGCCCCACCCCCGGAGGGACTGACGTCGCTCAGGCCCCGCCCCCGGAGGGAGTGACATCACTCAGGCCCCGCCTCGGAGGGAGTGACGTCACCAGGCCCCGCCCCCGCCACCCCGCCCGGAGGGAGTGACGTCGCTCGGGCCCCGCCCCCGGAGGGAGTGACGTCGCTCGGGCCCCGCCCCCCGGAGTGAGTGACATTGCTCAGGCCTCGCCCCCAGAGGGAGTGACGTCGCTTGGGCCCCGCCCCTGGAGGGAGTGATATCACTCGGGCCCCGCCCCCGGAGGGAGTGACGTCACTCGGGCTGCACTCCTCCTCCCTCCCTCCTTCTGAGGACATGCCAAGTTGTCCCACAGGCAGCGGCAGCTGTGCTGCGTGAATGAGGCGCTGCGTGGAAGGGCGCCACGCAGCTGCCGCTGGGACAACTTGGCGTGAGTCATCGCCATATTTTTTGGGCCTTGATCTGGCGCCCCCCTCGGCTTACGCCCACAGGCCACGGCCTTGCTGCCCAAATGGATAATCCGGGCCTGCTCCTGAGAGAATCAGTAATTCAGGGGGAATATTACCCATACGAAAGTCCTCAACACATTCCTCTTAATTACAAAGCACAACCATAAAGCCTTTGGAAACAAAACCAGACAGGAACAAAAATATCTGAAATGCCCCCAAAGCGAACAAACCAAAAAGGAAACTAAATTGGAAAAAAAAACCAACCAAGATATGTACATTGATTAAAAAAACAACAACCGAACAAAAAACAAAAACGAAAACCCCATGTAAAGGAAAAGAAGGATAACAACCCAAAAGAAAAAAAACTAACCAGCTGAATTAGGAGTTGAGGGTGAGTTAGCTTGGCTTCCATGGGCTGACACATTTGTAGCAGTGACAGCCGTTTTGGCAGCATAAATATTGGCTTCCTCTTGAAATTTACCTATGTTCTTCTTGTACCGGATTCGCTTATTTCCAAACCAGTTTGATACCTAGAGCAAGTTTGGAAAAAAAGACAAAAAACAGTTAATAAAGAAAATCAAATACGCAACCAGGGTGGGATGCCAAGAGGAAGGGGAGGAAAGAATGGCAGGATCATTAAAGCATGCCCGTTAACAGACAGACCCATCAAGGGATAACATTTCCACATGCATATTTGCATTATAGTGCCATGGATTTTTAAAAATGTTTTCTAGTGCTTGATACTTCAGACCAGTGGGGTCAAACTCCTCTGACTCTTTTGGATTTCAGCTCCCGGAGTTCCTGACCATTGGACAAGATGACCAGGGCTTCTGGGAGTTGGAGGCACAAACATCTGGAAAACCACAAGTTTGATGCCTCTGCTTTAGATCAGTGATTTTCAACCAGTGTGCCGCAGAACACTAGTGTGCCGTGAGAGATTATCAGGTGTGCCGTGGGAAATTATTTTCGAACTTCATTCATATATAAACTATAAGGCGCATCTGTCCCTTTAAGAAATGGAACCATAGCACTCTCGCATCACCTAAGAAGTGACGCGGGAGTGCTATGGTCGCGCCATCTTGGATTGGCTCAGACGCGGCTAAGTAAACAAAGTTAGAGTTAGTGCTGCAGCTGCGCGTCAAGTGACAGTGGCAATTTGGGATCACATCAAAACAAGCAAGTGACAGTGATGGAGAAGTTTTTGAGAAGTTTCACACTAAGCTAGGGTGCTTCTGGAAGACTGAGTGTTAGCTCAGGGAAATAACTAGGTTAGTTAGTTGAAGACTACTCATGTCTAGTTTTAATATTAGAGTGAGGGAGTTTGGAGAGACAAGTTTTGAACTGTCTAGTTTTGTAACTAAATTAAGAAAGCAATCTTTAGCAACCAACACGCTCTAGTACCATTCTGTTTAACCGTTACGCATTTGTGCTTTAAGATCTGCCTGTTGAGTTAATAAACATTCTATTTGTTAACTTTACAAGAAAGCTTTCAGAGTGCCTCATTACCTCAGTGTGTGCCAGTTCCAGCCTTCCCACATTCCCAGTCAAAGGGGAGAGATTTTACCTCAGCAAGCCTCTTAGTTTACCTTCAGATTAGGAGCCTAGTTTAACTGTTATTTTATTAGAAATCCTAAAATCAATTTTTAGGTTGGTGGCAGCGTCCAAAGTGGTTAAAGCCTCTCAGTTTATAGCCCAAGTCGTCACAACATCCCTTTTGGCTTTTTGTATTATAAATCAAATCAGGAAAACTTGAAAAAAATCCAGTTTTCAGCCCCTCCTTCGAGAGAAATGTTTGAAAAGCTTTAGTGTATGATCTAAAGCACTGATTTTCAACCTTTTTTGAGCCATGGAACATTTTTTTACATTTACAAAATCCTGGGGCACTTCTTTAGTGGTTCCATGCAATGTTTAAACCAGTGTTTCCCAACCTTTTTTGAGCCGCGGCACACTTTTTACATTTACCAAACCCTGGGGCACACCACCAACCAAAATGACACAAAATGACACTCTAACACAGTAATACATATAGTTAATATGTTTTTAAATGTATTTATACACTCAGCGTGAAACCTGGGCCTGTTTCGATGAACACAACATAGATATCCTGGCAGGAATGGCAGAAAGACACAGACTTCCCACACAGAACTCCCATAACCAAGAGAAAATGCTATAAGAGTTTGGTGGGCATTGACCTTGGGTTTTGGAGTTGTAGTTCACCTATACCCAGAGAGCACTGTGGACTCAAACAATGTTGGATCAGGACCAAACTTGGCATGAATACTCCATATGCCCAAATGTGAACACAGATGGAGTTCAGGGGAAATAGACCTTGACATTTGGGAGTTGTAGTTGCTGGGATTTATAGTTTCCCTACAATCAAAGAGCATTCTGAACCCCACCAATGATAGAACTGGGCGAAACTTCCCACACAGAACCCCCCCGGAGGCAAGAGGAGGTCTCTACTTGGGGAAAGCGAGACAGGCCTTCCCAATGCATGGAGAGGGAGAGACCAAGTAGACAACGGGTGGGGAGAAGGGTGGTTGTAATTTTGTGCCTTTATCGAGGTAGGTTTCTTAGGGTTTTAATACTTCAACACACTAGACTCTCCCCCCCCCCCCTTTTCTGGAGGTTCCAATTTCCCACGGCACACCTGATGATCGCTCACGGCACACTAGTGTGCCCCGGCACACTGGTTGGGACTACTTATTAGCTCCTTCATTGTAAATCATGTAAGAAGATCTGTTCTCATAAATACATAATAAGGCAAAAGAAGTTTTGCACAATATACATGACTAGAAACTTTGCCGAGACTTGTTTCGTTAGAAAAGTGCTCAGCATACATTTTGCACATCAATACATACAATCAGGGGCGGATTAATGCACTCGGCAGAGTAGGCGCCCGCCGAGAGTGCCAGATCCGCAGGGGCGCACCGCCGCCGGCTGGAAACTCTGCCCTGCATCTGCTGTGTTTCCAGCAGACGCAGAGGTGGAGTTTCCAGCATGGGTGGAGGCTCCAACTCCACGCATGCTGGAAACTCTGCGCCGGCTGGTAACTCAGCCTGTGCGCCTGCTCCAGGTTTGGTTTGAGGGGTTTTGGCCTACAGCTCCCAGAAATCCCAGCCAGTTTATCACTGTTAGGATTTCTGAGAATTGGGGGCCAAAGCATCTGGGGACCCCAGGCTGAGAACCACTGGCTTACAGTCACGGAGTTCTTCCTAATGTTCAGGTGGAATCTCCTTTCCTGTAATTTGAACTCCTTAGCAAAAGCAACGAGGCTTAGTGGAGGCTATAGCCTAGAATTCCCATTAGCAATTATTTTCTTGTGAACATGTTCTGTCTGCGTTTCTATCATAGAGCTGGAACCGACCTCAAGAGCAATTTAGTCCAACCACTGATAATACAGGTCCTTCTCAAAAAATTAGCATATAGTGCTGAAGTTCATTATTTTCCATAATGTAATGATAAAAATTAAACTTTCATATATTTTAGATTCATTGCACACCAACTGAAATATTTAAGGTTTTTTTTTTGTTTTAATACTGATGATTTTGGCATATAGCTCCTGTATGGTTGGATGTGTCCTTCGAGCCTGTACAATTGATTTTTCTGGTGGAGTGCACCGTGCACAGATCTGGCCTCACCCTTTAAACCAGGGTTTTTCAACCTTTTTTGAGCCGCGGCACATTTTTTACATTTCCAAAATCCTGGGGCACACCACCAACCAAAATGACACAAAATGACACTCTTAACACAGTAATACATATAGTTAATATGTTTTTAAATGTATTTATACACTCAGTGTGAAACCTGGGCCTGTTTCGATGAACACAACATAGATATCCTGGCAGGAATGGCAGAAAGACACACACAAAACATATTAATACTAACCCAAAATGACACAAAATGACACTCTAACAAAGTAATACAGTAATAGATATAGTTAATATGTTTTTAAATGTATTTATACAATCAGTGTGAAACCTGGGCCTGTTTCGGTGAACACAACATAGATATCCTGGCAGGAATGGCAGAAAGACACACACAAAACATACTACTAACCCAAAATGACACAAAATGACACTCTAACACAGTAATACAGTAATAATATAGTTAATATGTTTTTAAATGTATTTATACAATCAGTGTGAAACCTGGGCCTGTTTCGGTGAACACAACATAGATATCCTGGCAGGAATGGCAGAAAGACACACACAAAACATACTAATACTAACCCAAAATGACACAAAATGACACTCTAACACAGTAATACAGTAATACATATAGTTAATATGTTTTTAAATGTATTTATACACTCAGTGTGAAACCTGGGCCTGTTTCGATGAACACAACATAGATATCCTGGCAGGAATGGCAGAAAGACACACACGAAGGTCTTGCTCAACACTTGGGAATTATAGTTCACCCGCAATCAAAGAGCATTCTGAACTTTACCAATGATGGAATAGAATCAAACTTCCCACACAGAACTACCATAACCAAGAGAAAATACTATAAGAGTTTGGTGGGCATTGACCTTGAGTTTTGGAGTTGTAGTTCACCTATATCCAGAGAGCACCGTGGGGGAGGAGGAGACATGGGGCGAGTCTGCGCAGTAGCGCCCGCACGGGTCACGTCTTCCCCCCTCCCCCCTCCCACAGAAGCGGCAGCGTGAGCAAAGCGAGGCAAAGCGAGCAGAGCGAGGCTGGGAAGAAGGGAGCCCGAGTGGAGAAGAGAAAGTGTTGGGCAGGAGGGGGAAGAAAGGGGATTGGAGGTTCCCATTTCCCACGGCACACCTGATGATCGCTCACGGCCCACTAGTGTGCCACGGCACACTGGTTGGGAAACACTGCTTTAAACCAAAGGTTTGTCTGCCAGGGCCTAGCAAGCTTGGACGGTGGCAGCGAGGTCCTCAGGTCGTAGGTTTGGTTCGAGTTTCCTTCTCTTAGATGGTTGACCTTACAGGGTTAGACGAGCACCATCTGCCCAGGTTTGAAATCAGAGTTTTCCTTTTCTTGGGATGGTTGCCAAAAGGCTAGAGAGCCCATCCTGCCCGTTGACGCTCTTTGTCAGACCCTTCGGTTGTGACCTGTCTGGCATGGGAGGCCCTACCGGTGGCTATTATGCCACCGCAGCATGGCTCACAACTTCATTAGGGTACGCAAGCCTCTCCCCCACTGCAAGGGGGCGCCAATGGAGAGGTTATCCCAATACCCCCATGCATATGGGATATATTGAGCATGGTGATCGGATCATGACATGAATAAACATAGCAGTTTAAATAATGTACCAGTAAGGCCTTCTCTCGAACCTCCTTGAGAACTTCGGAAGGGGCGGGGGGGGGCTGAAGCCCCTCAAGCCCCCCCCCCTTCCCGGCTACATGCCTGTGCTACATCCACAGTATTCCTTTCAACTTCCAAACTTGTAGACACACACATCCACACACACAGACAACGTTAGTCTGGTAGGACTTCTTTTTGATAAACTCATATTGATTTTAGTGAGCATGGCATTCTTTTCTTACTGCTTACAGATGGCATGTGTAATTATCTGCTTTAGAATATTTCCTGGTATTGATGTCAAACTGACTAGGTATTTATTTATTTACTTTATATTCCGCTCTTCTCACCCCAAAGGGGACTCAGAGCGGATTACAGGTACACATCTCTCTCTCTCTCTCTCTCTCTCTCTCTCTCTCGGCATTACTTCGCGAACGAAGATTCAGGAAGGACTCATGCCACGCTTTTTACAAGCGTGCTGATGACTAAAAAGGCCAATCTGAGATAGGCAAGTTCGGTTGCAGAAAGCACAGCAGAAAGTCTCCTTGGGTGATGTTGTTTCCAAGTTGCGGTTCTTTCTGTGTTGTCGTTTCTCTTTGAGACTCATTCGGCGTGTCTTTTCGAAAGAGGGCGCAACATTGTGGATAGTGCGTCTCCATGCTCCCGATGTGAGGCCAGGGTGGACCATTGTTGGTGATCAATCTGGCCGAGCCTGAGATGTTGTTTCAGGGAGTCCTTATTTCTCCTTTTTTGAGGCGCCTCTCTTGCGCTGACCCGTGGCGAGTTCACCATAGAGTAGTATCTTTAGGAGGTGGTGGTCCTCCATCCTAGAGACGTGCCCTGCCCAGCGCAGTTGTGTTGTCAATACCATGGCCTCAATGCTGGTGATCCCTGCTTGCTCAAGGACAGAAACATTCGTCACATAGTCGGTCCAGTGTATATTTAGGATTGTGCGAAGACAGCGCTGATTAAAGCGTTCGAGGAGTCGTAGGTGTTGGCGATAGGTGACCCATGTTTCAGACCCATAGAGGAGGATGGACAGTATGATAGCTCCGTACACACTGATTTTGGTACTTTGCCTCAGGTCCTTGTTGCTCCAGACTCTTTTGTGAATCCTTCCAAATGCACTCTATGCCTTTGCTAATCTGTGATCTATCTCTTTGTCAATCTTGGAGTCTGAAGAGATGATGCTTCCCAGGGAGGTGAACTGCTGAACGGACTTAAGCACAGATGTGCCTATGCTGACGTGGGGATGATGGTGTTCTTCCTGTGGTGCGGGCTGGTAGAGGACTTCCGTTTTCTTCAGGCTGACTTCCAGCCCAAATAGCTCTGCAGCTGTTGCAAAGCAGGAGGTTAGGCGCTGCAGGGCTGCTTCTGAATGGGCGACAAGGGCAGCACCATCAGCAAAAAGCAGCTCACGGACTAGATAGTGTAGAGTCTTAGTGCGAGCCCTCAGGCGGCTTAAGTTGAACAAGCTGCCATCAGTACGATAGCGTATATATATGCCGTCTTCTTCTTCGAGGTCTGCCATAGCCCTTTGGAGCATCATGCTGAAGAAGATTGTCAATAGGGTTGGTGCAAGAAGACAACCTTGTTTCACTCCGTTAGTTATGAGAAAGGGCTCTGAGAGAGCATCGCCATATCTGACTTGACTGCGCTGGCCCTCATGTAGCAGGATAATCATTTTGAGGTACACATACTTAGCAGACAATAGACATACAGAAATACATACTTAGCAGACAATCCCTGCCGTTACCACATAACACACACATATAGACGAACAGAGGCAAACTCTGGCCACCAGGGGGAGCTGACGCAGGTAGTAATTGTTTGGCTCTTCTTTCTCCCATTTTTGAAAACGGGAGCAACATTTACCCTTCCCTAGTCTGGATGTATTTCATCTGGCCCTGGAGAGAGGAATTAATTTAGATTAGCCAAATATTCCTGAACTGCCTCTTTATTTACTCTGTGCTGCATTTCCCCATCTGCATCCTCTGACTCATCTTCCCCAAGCTCAACACTGTTAACCTCTGGGGAGAAGACGGAGGCCAAGAAGGTGTTGAGCCTGTACACAGTGGGCCTACCATTTCCTTATTCTTCTGTTTACTGCAGACATAACAACAAAGCATTTTTATTGTTTTTAACCTTTCTAGCCAGCTTTCACTTTTCTATCTCCCCACACATGCATTATTTAAGTACTCAGGCTAGATTGGAGGTCTTTAGCAGATTCCCACAATGATTCTCCTGTTCTTTCCTCCCTCGTTTTTATCTTGATACTCTCAACTGGATTTTAGTCATGGATCTCCTCACAAGTATTAACATATTTGACATATAATGTTAGTCCCCATCCTTTGCTGTTTGGTCAATTTCTCAGAAATAGGTTTATACCCCTCTATTACAACATTCCCATACTTGGTTTGTTGTATTAAGAGTTTGAGTTCATCTTATTTATTTCCTATGCTCTGAGCATTACTGTAGAGACACCAAAGACCATGAGCTATTCTCCTAGTTGCGCAGTAGGCCTGGGCACTCATGGTTTTAAATGGTTCTAAAGTACTTACAAAACCAAAGTTCTGGTGGTGAACACTAGGTGGCACTGGTGCTTTGCTTCTACAGTGTTGCTAAAGTTCTGGTGGTGAACACTAGGGGCGCTGGTGCTTTGCTTCTACAGTGTTGCTAAAGTTCTTTGGTGGCGCTGGTGCTTTGCTTCTACAGTGTTGCTAAAGTTCTGGTGGTGAACACTACAGTGTTGCTTAGTTGGTGGTGAACACTAGGTGGCGCTGGTGCTTTGCTTCTACAGTATTGCTAAAGTTCTGGTGGTGAACACTAGGTGGCGCTGGTGCTTTGCTTCTACAGTATTGCTAAAGTTCTAGTGGTGAACACTAGGTGGCGATGGTGCTTTGCTTCTACAGTGTTGCTAAAGTTCTGGTGGCGAACATTTCAGAACTCTAACAAAACTTTCAAAATGTCGTTATAAATGGCAGTTCCTAATTGGTTCTGTCTTAAAAATCACCAATAATGAAATAATAATGAAGTTTTGAAAGTTTTGTTAGAGTTCTGAAATGTTCATCACCAGAACTTTAGCAACACTGTAGAAGCACAGCACCAGCGCCACCTAGTGTTCACCACCAGAACTTTAGTTTTGCAAGTACTTTAGAACCATTTAGAACAGGGGTGGGCAATTATTTTTTCCAAGGGGCCACACAAGAGCCAAAAAATATTATGGAGGGCCGCACCAAAAGGCGGAACTACATTCTAATCTACATAATTTATTTATTTATTTATTTATTATATTTACTATATTTTACACATCATTAATATTAACATATTAATATATCAAGAATTATTAATATATTATTAGTATTAATATCATAATTATTATATTATAGTATATATATATAGACATTATAAAATATTGAAATTATAATATAATATTACATTACATTATATTATCTATTATATTATAAAATTATTATAATAAAATTATTATAAAATAATAATAAAAACCACTAAAATTAAATTAAATTAAATTCAAGAAGACAAGGTGCGAACCAAGATGGAATGGCCCAATGGACCCAGCCCAGAGGATGGCAAAGCAGACCCAGCTGTCGCCACAGCAGACAGCAGAGCAGCACACGATAGGACGCTGCAGGCCTCTGCCCACTCTCACCCCCAGCCGTTCCCCAGCTGATCGCCCTGCTATGGAGAGCCTGCCATCCCTGGAGGCAATCCGGGCCTGCAGGGGGAGCAGTCGGCGATCTGAGGTGGCTGATCACCCTGGCGACCCGGAAGACGATCAAGTCGTCTGGGTCACCACAGCGATCAGCTGCCGTAGGTCGCCGAATGCTCCCGCTGCAGGCCCGGATCGCCTCCAGGGATGGCAGGCACTCCAAAGCCGCTGCTCCTCTGGCCTGTCTGCCGACACAGGCCCCACAGAGCCCGCGATCGGATGGCGGCATCGGCACCCCTTCCTCTTGGCCCCGCCTCTGACGCCCTTTTCAGGGGCTGGACAGAATCTGCTGTCGGGCCACATCCGGCCCGCGGGCCATAGGTTGGCCGCCCCTGATTTAGAACCATGATTGCCCAGGCCTACTGCGCATTTAAGGGTTTTTTTTTACTAACTGCTGAGATTTTGGGATATCATTGCCTGATAAACACCTGCCTTCATGCATACGGTCTCCAACCCCCATCTAACTCAGTTTAAATCCCTCCTGATCATTTTTGTTACGATATTTAGCAAAATGTTCCTGCCAACTCCTGAGGGATGCAACCGATCCCTTGCTAGAAGTCCAATTTCATGAAACCTCATAACATTCTCCCAAAAACCCCAATTTGTTTCCAGTGGTATCACCTGCGAAGCCAGTTATTTTCCTATATCATTCTTATCTCTGTTCCTGGGCGGTGCCCTTGAACTGGGAGGAAAGACAAAACGACCCGTGTACCAAGGTGCTCCAGCTTCCTATCTATAACCTCAAAATCTTATGTGATCACCTTGCACTATCATTGGTTTCCACATGGACCAAAAAGAAGAGTTGATTATCTGTAAGCTTGACAAGCCTTGTCAATTTCTCTATTAAATCACTTATTGTTTTTCCAGAGAGACAGCACATGTCTCAAGTCATCTTGTTAGGTCTGCAAACCAGTTTCTTTTCCCCCCAGCAGGGAATTTGGTATCACCACCATATGTTGGACGGGGTTACACTCCCCCTGAAGACACATGTTCGCAGTCTGGGTGTGATCCTGGACTCATCGCTGAGCCTGGAGCCCCAGGTTTCGGCGGTGACCAGGGGAGCATTTGCACAGTTAAAACTTGTGCGCCAGCTGCGCCCGTTCCTTGGGGAATCTGACTTGGCCACAGTGGTCCATGCTCTGGTTATATCCCGTATAGATTACTGCAACGCTCTCTACGTGGGGTTGTCTTTGAAGACTGTTCGGAAGCTGCAACTAGTCCAACGGACAGCAGCCAGGTTGATAACAGGAGCGCCATTCAGAGAGCGCACAACTCCCCTGTTGCGCCAGCTCCACTGGCTGCCAGTTTGCTACCGGGCACAATTCAAAGTGCTGGCTTTAGGCTTTAAAGCCCTAAACGGTTCGGGTCCAACTTACCTGTCCGAACGCATCTCTCCCTATGAACCATTGAGATGTTTAAGATCATCTGGAGAGGCCCTGCTCTTGGCCCCGCCTTCTTCGCAGGCGCGATTGGTGAGGATGAGAGACAGGGCCTTTCCAGTGGTGGCTCCTCGGCTTTGGAATGCCCTCCTTAGAGACATCAGACCGGCCCCCTCCCTCCTGACATTTCGCAAGAAAGTCAAGACCTGGCTGTTTGAGCAGGCGTTTGCAGATGAAATGTAACGGTTTAATTAGATCTATGGAATGACGACGATGCGACGGAAACTGATTTCAACGTGACGCTGAGGCTGCCATTGTATGTTTTTAATTGTTAATTTGTCGTTATATGATTATTTTTTGGTTTGTTTGCTTGTGTTGTATTGGAGGGCAGAGACTGCCTTGTGTAAACCGTCCCGAGTCGCCTTCGGGCAGAGAGGGCCGGTATAGAAACGTGACAAATAAATACATACATATGTTTCCTTGGAGGTTTGGCAGGGGCCGTTCTATGTGGGAACTCTTTCAGGGGCCCTGCACATTCCCTGAGGACAAGCACGGTGGTCTTTCTTGCTGTTCCATATCCTCACAGCTGCCGGGGAGAACTTGGAATCGATTATGTGGCTCCAAAATGATTTCTGATATTTCTATTTCTATGTGTTACTTTCCTTACTTTCCTCCAAGTGTCTATGTCCTTTGTTTGGAAAGTGACCTCCTCCTCCTCCTCGGAGACATGCCTTGTGCTAGGCTGCTGTTCTGCTGTGTCCAAGAAAATATCGTTCTCTCGAATATGTTGGCGTGGGGATACATGGGGCTCAAAATGCCGGATCTTCTTTTTCAAGAGGGTCACCAACTTACAATTGCTTCAGGGATAACTACCCACATTTCCCAGAACACAAACATATCACACTGATTGCAAGTGACTATGGCAGGTTTCTCACCATTCAATTTTAGCAGTATTGAGAACGGAGGAAAACTCTGGGCCATACCCTCAAACGCCACTGCAAAGCACCCTTGGTAGCTTAGAGCAGTGTTTCCCAATTGGTGTGCCATCATCAGGTGTGCCATGGAAAATTAGATTCTAATCTATCTGATGTCATGTATAAAGTTTGCTACTCTGTCTCTGGAACCTCAGCACACGGGTCCCTGTTTCTGGGAGGGCCGCGCAGTAGGGCGGACATGTTTGGGCCCGTTCCCTTCCATTCCGCTCCGGTGGGGAGCACTTCCGGTCCAGCCCAGTCCTGTTGGCGCTATGCGAGGTGTGAGTCAGAGAGCAGCGGAGTTCGAGCGCTGAAGGCAGGCAGGCAGGCAAGCAGCCGGAGGGGCGGGTAGGCAGGCAGGAAGGCAGGGAGTCAGCCAGCTAACGGGGGAAAGGAGGGAAGGGAACTCATGGGAGAAATATGGGTCTCCCAAATGCCATCCAGCCCGACCCCCTTCAGCCAAGCAGGAAGGCACCATCCAAGCCCTCCCAACAGATGGGCATGGAGACTCTGGCTATACATTAAGGTAGGCAGCATCTTTATTAAGGGCTTGGAAGAAGGTTTAGACTAGATACGGTCAAACTTTGGCCTTCCTCCAGGTGTTTAGGACTTCAACTCCAACACTGTGTCCTGTTCTGGCCACCACAATTTAAAATTAAGATATTATAATTGTATATTTACGTTACATGTAATATTGCGAATAATATTGCGATATAATTGTTATAATACAACGTGGTATGTAATTGTTGTACTGTGACAATGACATAGTATGTTGTATTTGATATTATAGTATAACATAGTATGCTATATGTATATTGTGTATACATAAAATATTGATAATGTTGTAATGTAATGCAATATAATAATAATATACTATATAACTATGTATTTTGTGTTCATCGAAACAGGCCTAGGTTTCACACTGAGTGAGTGTATAAATACATTTAAAAACATATTAACTCTATGTATTACTGTGTTAGAGTGTCATTTTGTGTCATTTTGGTTGGTGGTGTGCCCCAGGATTTTGTAAATGTAAAAAATGTGCCACGGCTCAAGAAAGGTTGAAAAACACTGGCTTAGAGTATGCTGCTCTTGTATGTCAAGAGATTGGGCCTGTAGCTACTAGGCTAGGATATGTCTGGTTTAAAATTATTCGAAATCGTTTAAAATTCATATAAAAAGTTAATTTAATGGTTTTTTGAACCACGTGCTCCAACCCGGAAGTATAATTCCCTTACCGAACCTGGGGGCCTCCATTTTTGTATTTGTCACGTAATTTACGTAATTACGTCGAATGGCTTCTTTGCCCTTAGTAGACACATGTTCTCATTGGCTAATGAAACCACCTGCGTCCCTTTAGCCAATCAGCCCCAAGGGGGGGGGGGGAGGGAAGGAGAGAGTGGTTTGCACTTTCTCCGTTCCTCCTCCCCCCTCCCTGCTGACAGGCAACGCGATAATGTGTGGTGCTTCTCAGCCCCAAGGAGGGGGGGGGGGGTGCTCCTCCACTCCTGCTTCCCTGGATGGGAAAAACATGCATCGCTGCCAGGGGAGAGGAAGATGCAGGGTTAAAGTTAACCCCCCCCCTCCTCTCCTCTCCTCTGGCAGGGGCTGTGTGTATGCATGCATACACACGCATCGCTGCCACAGGAGAAGAGGAGGCGGGTTAAGAGTAAACCCTCCTCCTCCTCTCCTCTGGCAAGGGTGCGTCTGTGTATTCCCCCCTTGATTTGCCTGTGCTTTAAACAGTTTCAGTCAGTCCTGTTTCCCTGCTTTGCCCAATTAAGAATAATAATGAATTTCATTATTAATTACGTTACAATTCAGAAATTTTTGGAAAATTTTTGTAAGTATTTCTATTACTAATTAAAAAACTCCCCCTCCCCCCATTTGTAGTTTAGAAACAATTTTTTTATGGCTCAACCAACCCTAGTAGCTACATTAAAATCTAATGGCTTCTACCCTCTCCAACTAATTCTTTGTCCCACTTCCTCTCAGCAGGTGTACTACCCTTCTGAGACCAGTTGCTTAGGTAGAGGACGTGGGGTTATGAACACCAGAAGCAACAAGGAAGCAAGCTTCCACTCCACTCACACAAATAACCACCACCATCCTAAAGTCATAATTTCGCCCAAAGGAATATCTGGGACTGGAGAGATTTGCAATACCACAAGGGGGGAGTTGCAATGTAACAATACACACAGCGAGCACTCTTTAAGTAATTAAATATCAAATATCAAGTGTAATAATATCTCAAAACATGTAACATAACGTTTATACAATATCAAATATCGAAATACATCAAGAATGTAAAGCGCCCGGGATGGGCTCCTACCCTTCAGAGGGTTAATATGGGTAAGTTCAAAGGGAGTGTAAAGTCCGTGACAGAATGGGTTTTCAAGGAGAGATTTGCAAAGGAGGTCCCGGGGTAATAATTGAGTCCAAACGCCTGTGGATGTCTTCAAACGAGACGAAAATTGAGAGCCGAATGGCAGCGAGGAGTCAAGGTGCTTTGATACTTGGACGGACTTAGTAAAACCGGAATACCATATTGTGGTGACTTCACATTTCTAAGCCGCCCAGCACCTTGACTCCTCGCTGCCATTCGAACTCTCAATTTTCGTCTCGTTTGAAGACGTCCACAGGCGTTTGGACTCAATTATTACCCCGGGACCTCCTTTGCAAATCTCTCCTTGAAAACCCATTCTGTCACGGACTTTACAGCAGACAGGCCGGAGGAGCGGCAGCTTTGGAGTGCCTGCATCCCTGGAGGCGATCCAGGCCTGCAGCCACTGGAGCACTCGGCGACCTGCGGGGCTGATCGCCCTGCGAGGCCTGCAGCGGGAAGACTTGATCGTCTTCCGGGTCGCCAGGTCGAATACTTCGCCTCAGATCGCCGACTGCTCCCCCTGCAGGTCCGGGGGTGGCAGGCACTCCATAGCAGGGTGATCAGCTGGGGAATGGCTGGGGGCGTGCCCCCTCCTCCCCATGCGCTCACTCACTCCCCTCCTTTTCCCTCCCCTCTTGCCCCCTCCCGTCCTGGGCGTGTGAGCTCCAAGCCCGGACTCACCGCTTCTCCGGGCGACGAACGGAAAGAGGAAGCTAGGCGCGAGCCCAGCTGGGACAGAAATGCGGCTGCTGCTGCCTGGAACAGAAGGACCCACCGCAGCCTCCCTTCCTCCCGCCCACCCAGAAGGAGCAAATTGCCATCAATAAACACATCTAAAGCAGTTCCCTCAGGCTCTGCTCTGCTGCGGCGGTGGCTGGGTCCGCTTTGCCATCCTCTGGGCTGGGTCCATTGGGCCATTCCGTCTTGGGATCCTTCCTCTCTAGAGGATGTCAGCCTTCATCTTGGTTTGCATCTTGTCTTTAATTTAATTTTAGTGGTTTTTATTATTATTTTATAATAATTTTACAATAATAATATAATACTATAATAAATAATATAATATAATAATGTTATATTGTACTAGCTGTACCCGGCACGCGTTGCTGTGCCCTATTTAGGAGATGCGAGAAAGTCTGAGTATGTAAGGGTTGGAGTTGTTGTTAGTGAATTGGGTGTGTTATGTTTGTGCCTCAGCTCTTTGCCTGCAGTCCTTGGGGTTTGACTTGTCCCATGGCCAGGACGGATCAGCTTGGGGAGGGCTTGTCCTGTCAGGGGATCTCTATCTTCACAGGTGCGTCCAGTGTCTGTTGGGGGACTGTTAAAAATCCTTTCCGTATCCTTTTGAGCCACCTTTCTCAAGATCTTCATGTCTAGCTTCCTTTCTGCTCCTCTCTTTTTCTAGATGTCCTGCCCTGTGTCTTTTGCACCCATTGGTCGATGTCCGAGGAGGCTTTCCTCATGGACAGGCCATCTGAGGGAGCTCTTCCAGCGCTGGGCATCAGAAGGTACTTGGTGATGACCTCCATCCCTTGGAGCCAGCATATAGAGGGGCTGGAGCACCCTCCTTGGCAAACCCCATTGTTGCTGGATGGTCCTCTTATTCATGTGGAATTCCAAGCCACTGGAGATCTTTTGGGAAAGGAAGAAGAGCTCCCCTTGAATGGTGTTGATCTCCATCATGGTCTTCTGATTTGAAAGTGTTGGAGGAGGCTCTGGCAGTCATCTGACAGTTTGGTATGGGTCGGAATGTTCATGTTGGCTGGCCAGTACAGCAGTTATGCAAATCCGCCCTTATTGGCAGCCAATCATGTTGTCAGAATGTAGAGGCTGGGTGGTCTTTGGCAGCCCCGGAGGATGCTGGGAAATGTAGTTTTATTTTTACTCGTTGTTTTGGGGCCTTTTAGGTTTTGGGGGGAAAAGTTTCTTTGCTACAAACGTACCTTGCTTGAGGCCTATTTCTGTTGGCAAGTTTTGTGTTTCTGCGTTGTAAGGTTTCTCTGTTTGAGGTAGTCTTCACATGACGGCTCTTCCTTTATATATATAGATTATAATTTCAATATATTATAATGTCTATATATACTATAATATAATAATTGTTGTGATTGAGCCTTCAGCTACTACTAGTAGTAGTATTGTGGAAGATGCTGGCTCAATAGCATCAAGCAATAGTATGGACTGAGGTGTGGCTTTGGGTGATCAGGACTCTGCAGCTGGGAGGAAAAGGGCTGCTAGTGATTCTAGTGAGGAAGGACTGGAACAGAGGAAAAGAATTCGGCAAATACTTAGAGCACCTTCTGATTCAGACACTTTCCAGGGTTTCTCTGGGGAAGAAGAAATGGGGTCAGAGGAAAGTGATACGGAGTTAGATCCAACATTGGTGCACGAAGTAAGGGATGTGTGTGGCGAAGAGTCTACTTCGGACACGTTTTGTGGCTTTGACGATGATTTATTCTGGCCTTCTGGGGGTTCAGAAACAGAGTGGGACTCTTTAAGCAATCAACAGCGTTGGCAAGAGTGGAGGCAAACACAGAGCACCGCAGCTGTTGAAAATACAGCAGCTGGGGACTCTTCAGAAGACAGTGATGTGTAAGTGCTATATAAGAAATGAGTTTTGGGGGCTGCCTTTGATGTCTGGTTCTTGTCTCTGACTCTCTTGTGTTCCTGATATCAAGTACCTTGTTCCAGTTTCCTGATACACGTGAGTTATGGGCTATTTCTCCACTTTGTTCCTGGGGTGAACTGCTATGGCAGCTCTAGCTGATGTTTGGGCAAAGGTGGGGATTCAATGTGTGCTTTTCTGTTTAGTTACCTGCCGTGTGTCCCAGAGGCGGGGCTTGCTCTCCGCTGAGTTTACGTGAGTTCCTGCTACAGAACCTGGTATTGTCTGAAATGGAGGGAGGCTGGCATTGCACTTTATGGGGGCTATGATGTGTGCTATTCATGTATACTCAGCTCCTGATTGCCTTGGATCGTCTCCTCCTTTTCGCCTGGCTTTCCCTGGCTTTGGCCTTCTGGATTGGACTTCGTGACTACTCTACTGGACGTCTACTGTTTGTTTTGGGCTGTTTTGGTTGTTTTTCCCTGGGATTTTTGAGCCGAGTTGGCTACTTTTTTGTTCGTCCTTTCTCCAGCTGTCGTGCAATAAACTTTTTGTTACCCCCTTTTACTCCTGGGCTTGGCTTCTTGGTCACTGCATCACGACAATAATTATGATATTAATACTAATAATATATGAATATTTCTTTATATTAATATGTTAATATTAATGATGTGTAATATATAGTAAATAAATAAATAAATACATTATGTAGATTAGAATGTAGTTCAGCCTTTAGGTGCGGGCCTCCATAATATTTTTTGGCTCTCGTGTGGCCCTTTGGGAAAAAAATAATTGCCCACCCCTGTACTAACTCATAAAGAATGCGTAGTTTAGAAAGATTTCATCAAATCCTACTGCTGAGCTACACTTAATCATCAGAAACAGGCTACTGCCAAAAAGATAGAAGTTTCTTATTACTTTACATGTATTAATTGGCTTACCTAATACTATGGTTTTCGTATTCTCAGTAAGATGTCTCTGAGCGCCCACAACTCACAACATAATTACCGGTTTCAGACCTTCGGCAATTGATTTTCCTCTGACATTGTTGCCTACCATTCCACAGGCCCGGATCAACCGATTGTGGCGCCCTAGGCCACACTCTGGAAGCGCCGCCCCTGCCTTAGGGGGTTGGGCCGCTTGCGGGGGGGCCCTCCCTCCTCCCTCGAGTCAGTGTCACTGAAGGAAGAGGGGGTGGGTGGGGCTGGCGCGAGCAGCGAGGAGGGGGCCTAGGACTTCCCTCTGTCTCGACCTCTCTCGCGTCAGTGTTGGTCCCGCCTCTTTTCCTTCATTGAAGGAAGAGAGGCGGGGCCGGCGTGAGCAGTGAGGGAAGGAGGAGCCAAGGGGAGCAGAGCAAGGGGGCACGGGGTGGCTGTGGATGGCGCTTCCGCCGCCGTGCGCATGTGCACTTTAAAAAAAATTGAATTTTTTTTCAAATTTTTTAAAAACTTTGGGGGGGTCCGGACCTGCTGCCCCTCCATGGCTGCCACCGTAGGCCATGGCCTAGGGTGGCCTCATGGGTAATCCAGGCCTGCCATTCCATCCACAGCTAAGCAATGCATACTGTATAGATGACACTTGAAATTCTTGATAGCATTCTATGTATCTAATGAAATAAACAATTGTCCACAAAACTCAAAATGACTTACTTTGGATAATTAATCTGCCTAACACTCATTAGAGTACTTCCTGCTGGCGCAAAGACTTCTGAATGCTTTTAGTGACTCCTTCCTTATCCTGCTTCATCATATAATCAAATGGATAAACAGATAAACAGGATTATCGAGTAGGACAGACGCCTGGGTTCAATACCTGTGAGACTGTGATACCACATTTCTTGGCTAGTTCCTCTTTGGCTTCCTCACTGGGGTAGGGGTTGCTGAGGTGGGAATAGAAATACTCATTGAGGATTTCTGTAGCCTGTTTGTTGAAATTTCTTCTTTTCCTCCTAGTCAGAAAAAAATAAGAAGGGTAACTGGCATCAGTGACATAGGAACACTATTTTATAATTGGAGAGTCCGGTTACCAAACACATTTTAGCTGTGTATACCAAGAGTCAATCAAACCGAATGGCACCGAAAGCAAAGAAAACATCTCTCTCTAATTTCGAGACCTTCTCACGTCTCCATACTTTTGATATCTTTTAATGTCAACATCAACGATACATGTGGTTTCACAAAACTTTCTACCAAAGTTCTTAAAATAACCTTAAAAGTCACTTTTCTGGTGATTATCCGAAGGTACCTTTTACTCATCATTACCAACTAAACAAGTGGCTCTATCTATCTATCTATCTATATCTATATATATAATAAAAGTCAATGTTTGTATGTGTGTGTGTGTGTGTGTGTGTATGTGTGCAGAGGGCGGATATGTGGCAGCTTTCTCATTGGCTCCCACTGTGAGATTATTTGCATAAAGGACTCTGATTGGCCAGCCTCAGAACTCCAACATTCTAAGGCACCAGACAGAGTGGATTGGTTGCCACTGAGGGAGAATTTGCATAAATGACTCTGATTGGCCATCTACATTCCAACATTCTAAGGTGACGCAGAGGGAAAAGGAAAGGCCTCAGGCAGTCAGTCACTGCGGCCCACAGCAATGGCGGATCAGAACATTGAATGGGACTTGCAGTACCTTCACTCACTTCCTGAGACAACTGTGACCCTCATCCAATGACTGATCAAGACCAAACTTGGCACATACAGCCCCCATGACCCACTCTACACCCTGGTGCCGTTTTGAGGAGGATGGTGCATGGATGATGGGACTTGAAGTACCTTCACTCACTTCCTGAGACCACTACGACCCTCATCCAATGACTGATCAAGACCAAACTTGGCAAACAGGATCCCCATGACCCACTCAACTTCCAGAGACCACTACAAGCCACATAACCAATACAATGCCTTTCTCAAATAACCCGGGCACCACCAGGTCCCCAAGCTAGTCTGGAATAAAGCTCACCGTGCATCAAGAAATCGAGACCTCAGGATCATGACGGCTTCACATGTGCTTTGTTTCAGTTGCATCTGGATGGAGCTGAATTTGCGGTGGATGATGCTCACCATCCGCTCGATCTCCTTGGGCGAGATAGGCCGGGTCCTACTCTGCTCCCGCAGCAGGTTCATCACGTGGGTAGTAAACTCATTACATGCCTGGGACAACAAGAGAAAGAGCAAGGAGAACCCTTAGGACCGGAGGAGTCTCTTGGGGATTTGCAGAACGCTGGTTGCACGAGATATTTATTTATTTATTTATTTACTTTATTTACTTTATTTATATTCCGCTCTTCTCACCCCAAAGGGGACTCAGAGCAGATTACAATACACATACTTGCAGACAATCCCTGCAGTTCAACATATGACATATAAACATGTGACATTTATCACAGTACAGTACAGTACATACATTCTGACATATTACACACATATATAGATGAACAGAGGCAAACATTCTCGCCACCAGGGGGAGCTGACGCACCCATCTCTCAGCATTTCCCAGCATCCCTTGTTGTACTTCTGCATTCCTGGGTTCTTTTTTAATGGTCTCATAAATCAGTCAAAATTTGCCTCCCCACTTTAATGTGGTACCTTTATCTCCTACTTGACAAATGCAACTGTCTTTCAGGCTGTAAAGGTCGACAGCAGGCTACACTTAAGGTCGAGAACCCACCTCGACCCGGGCAGGCCTCGAACTCATGACCTACTGGTCAGAGAGATCTTATGCAGCTGACACTTAGCCAGCTGTGCCACATTCCCGGTGGGTAAAACCCTTTCTTCTTTGTTGCCCCTTGGATATATCTATAGCAACTCTAAATAACATCTCCAGTATTTTTATTTTTAGGAACCATCAGCGTAACTCAGACTGACATTGGAATGTGCAGCAAATGCAGGTGAAATTGGAAATTAGTCAATTGCCATCAACACTAAAATAGAAATAGTGTAATTTGGTAAATTGTGATTAATTCGCTTGTCATTGAACACTAAGAGATTTATCATAAAACAGCTGACTGTAAGGACACATTTTTATTGACTGATTGAAAGGGATCTTTTGATTTTATTTTGTTTTTACAATTGGCTTCTTCCAATGCAGATTTTCCCCACATGAGTCTAGAACAGGGGCGGTCAACCTACGGCCCGTGGCCCGCATCCGGCCCGGCAGCCGATTCTGTACGGCCCGGGGAGAAGGGCGCCGGGGCGGGGCCAAGAGGAAGGGGTGTCGCTGCCACCATCCCATCGCGGGCTCTGCGAGGCCTGCATCAGCAGACAGGCCGGAGGAGTGGCGGCTTTGGAGTGCCTGCATCCCTGCAGGCAAACTGGGCCTGCAGCGGGAGCACTCAGCGACCTGCGGGGGCTTATCGCCCTGGAGGCCCGGGATGGCCCAAGGGACCCAGCCCAGAGGAATTGAGGCATGGGCTAACATCCAGGCAGGCAGAGAGGGGTTGTGAGGAGGACTATGGCCGGGCCCTGGGTCCGCCTGTTGCACGGGGCCTCCCAGGACGAGGAGCAGTACGAGCAGCAGCCGGAGCAGCGCCCTTTAGCTGCCGGAGAAGAAGACTGCTGACGCGAGCCCCATCGCCCACGATGGGATGGCGGCAGCGGCACCCTTTCCTCTTGGCCCCGCCCCTGCCGCCCTTCTCCCTGGGCCGGACAGAATCAGCTGCTGGGCCGCATCCGGCCCATGGGCCGTAGGTTGCCCAGGTCTGCTTTAGTCCCTAAATTGCCTCCAACAAATGCCTACCAATAAGTCTACAGAGTGTCCATATTTACTGTTCAGCAGCATTGACCACATACCGCAGTCAGCTCTAGTTCATTCCTACAGAGGCAAGATACAACTGCTATGCTTGCCAAATATTTGGTAACTAATGACTTTTATAGAATCAAAGAATGTTAGAGTTGGAATAGGCCACAAGGGCCACCCAGTCCAATGCCCTGCTACGCAGAAACACACCATTAAAGAACCCCAAGATCCAGTCTCTGCTCAGGAAGAGGAGAGTGAATTAACAATCGGAGGTTTGAGGATGTTACGAATCAATTCATTCCAAAGGCAGTGGCGTCTTGGTTAACCGGAACACAAGCAGACAGAACTTTAAATCAACAGGCAAAAAAAATCAAGGACATCATATGGCATATATTGCACTACTCAGGCCTATTTTATAAAATATTTCTCAAGTAAACTGGCATCTACCAATTCCCATGGGTGCCAGTTAACAGTGTGTTTACCAAACAAGACAACAATGATAACTTCCAGCTTTTTTGGGTGGGATGTCTGATAACCAGGATAAAAACTAGAGCTTTAGAGAAGCAGAGTTCATCAAGATCTCTAATATGAAAGGGCAAAGAGATAATAATTAAAATTAAGTGTGTTGAAGACATCCTACTGCTCCCAGCAGCCAAAACATCTGGTTTCTTGGGGGGGGGGGGGAGGGGTCACACTCATTGCCTCTGAAAGCACATTTTTGCCATGCTGCAGAGACTTCCTCAAAGGCAGTCTGGGAGGCACATTGCACAGCGAAGCAGGAGATATATTGTATGAAGGCATGGCCGGATGACCCATAAGGCCAACATAGGCCATGGCCTAGGGGCGCATGCCAAGGAGGAGCGCAGACCATGGACCAAAAAAATAAAAATAAAAAACTGGTCCGCGCCCCTCTTTCCCCCTTTCTCATGCCCCTCTTCACTCCTTCTCCCGGCAAAGTCTCTCGCTCTCTGGGCTCCCCCCCTCCCGGGTCTCTGGCTGGCCTGACCTCCTGGCTCCCGGGGAAGCCATCTCCATGGCGACTCGCCCGGCTCCCCCGGCGGCAGACTGTAAATTCCTGCAGCCAGAGCCGAGCGGCAGAGTTCGGGAGAGGGTGGTGGGAGGGAGGGGAGAAGGAGGAGAAGGAGGCAACTAGGAGGAAAGAAAGAAAGTAAAGAAGGAAGAGAGGGGGGAAAGAGGAGGGGAGAGAAAGGTTGTCCCAGGTCCCCAGCATGAGACCACACCAACCCAGGCTCGCTCCTGCGCTCTCGGACCAAACCGTGGGGGCCTGCTTGGCCAAAGGGAGCCGCGGGAGGGAGGGAAGGGTCAAGGCCAGGGTCTGGCTCTCCTGCCTTCGGGAGCAGCCAAACAAAAGCCGCACAAACCCCAACCTGAATCCTCCCTCGGTCTGCGGGAGCGCACGCCAAGCGGACATCTCTCTCTCTCTCTCTCTTGCTCTCTCTCTCTCTCTCTCTCGTGCGTGCCTTTGCACCCGCTGCGCTCTCCCCAAGCCTCCCGAGGAGACCTTCAGAGCACAGCGGAGCTTTCCAGCCGGTGGGAATGGGGACCTTGGAGGTGGCGGGGTGGTGCCTACTCGCCTTTCTCTTCTGCTCCGGAGGCACCATGGCGAAAGCCAGCCAAGTGTGGGTCTGAGTGGTGTGGGGGCCGGGGGCAGTAGAGGTTGGCTTAAAGGGGGCGTAATTCTAAAGTGTGGCCTAGGGTGCAAAAAGGTGTTAATCCAGGCCTGTATGAAGGGAGAATGAATCAAAGGAAAGCGGGTTTCCTGGTTTCCTAGGCTATAAGAGGGCTCTTATTGACCTCCATAGAGCTCTGGTGTTATTCTCCTGATGCAAGGTAGTCTATCAGATCGGCTTTCCTCGCGTATTTTAGCATTCTGCGACTAAAGAAGGTAGCTTGTCACACCTACAATAACATAATTTTCAACTTTTGCTTCAAGCACTTCAAGCGCACTAATGTACCATCAGAGCTCTATGGAGACATCGGAGTAAGAATGTGAAGGGTTATCCAGGCCAACAACACCTCCTGTTAGAGGCAAGAACAAGGGAAAGGCCTAAGAAGTCAAAGGACTGATTCATCTCCACTCTTCTCTTTTGTTAAAACAGAAATGAAATAGTGTGCCATGTATCATTTTGTAGAAGTGAATGAAATCAACTTATCACTCTTAAACACTTATGGCAGAAAAGCCTTTAATGATTTCTTGCCCATTTTTCTCCACCTTGTTGGCAACAGGTGGACACAGGGGCACTGATTTTGCTAAAGTGAATGCTATAATTATTGCACAGTGTTCCCACACTTATTGCAGGTGTTACGTTCCAGGACCACCTGCGATAAGTGAAAACCCACGAAGTAGGGGTATTCAAAAGAGTTGTAGTTCACCTACATCCAGAGACCACTGTGGACTCAAACAATGATGGGTCTGCACCAAACTTGGCATGAATACTCAATACAGGGAGGGAGCCCAAGGCCAGCCAAGCAGGAAGTCCCAGGAGACAACCCCCCAGCCAGGCCCGGATTAACAACTTTTTGAGCCCTAGGCCACACTTTGGAATTACGCCCCTTTAAGCCAACCTCTACCGCACACCCCCCCCCCCATCCTTTCATCCACTCGTCCCCCTTAGGGCCCTGCATCCAGCTCTCCCGGTGTGGCCCCACTAGGTCCGCCACAGGAGTTTCCCTCTCGGCAGGCACTATGGATGCAGGCATGGGGGGAGGAGCCTCCTCCCCGATGCCGGGGCTTGAGGCACTTGGCTCCTACCCGGTATCGGGGGTTGTGCATGCGTTGTAGTCAGCAGCTGTACCGATGCCGCGCTTCTCCCTGATACCGGGGCTTGTCACGTTAGGCTTCTCTCCTGTACTGGGGTTTGTGCATGTGCCGTAGCCGGCAGTTGCGCTTCTCTCTCCAGTAAGGAGGAGTCTCCTCCTTGTGTTGGAGGAGGAATACCAGCTTTCATGGTGTTAGGGCATGGGCAGACTGCGCAATGGTGTTTCCTGCGCTTGCACTGAAGGAGCCAGCAAGTGGATGCTGTCGGCATCGAGGGAATTAATTGTTCCTCCTGTCAACGTTGATGCCAGTGTCGAGAGCCCCTGCGCATACGCCATTTGTGCAACAATAGTAGAGGCAGGAGCTGGTATTCAGGAAGGGGCAGTGGCGCCGCCGAAAAGGAGGACCTCCGCTATCCTTCCTTCCTCATCTCCATGCGTGTTGCATTTTTATTTGTTTCAACATTTTTATTAAAAAAAATTGGTCCGTGATCTGCGCCTCCCCCTCGGCTTGCACCCCTAGGCCATGGCCTAGGTTGGCCTTATGGGTAATCCTGGCCTGCCCCCAGCCAAAAATTGGGCCAAAGGCCCAAAGCAAATCCGCTTCCAGTGCTACTGCGTCCCTGCCGCCGCCAACTTTGACGGCGAGGAAGGCACGCTGCCTGGTGTGGCCTTCCGCAGACCAGCCACTCGAGGGACAGCAGGGTCCGCCTCCCATTGGCTGGCCACCTCACTGGCAGGAACTTCTCCCGCCCCCTCTGCCACCATGGCAGAGGAAGAAAGGCAAGGAGGGTGGGAGTGAGGGAAGGAAAGAAGGAAGGAAGGGGAGGAGGATGGATGTAAGGGCGCAGGGAAAACCGTGAAACAGCGAGTCCGCAGTAAATGAACCGCAAAGCGGCGAGGGAACACTGTACACTTTTCCTAGCTCTCTCTGAAATGAAAAACATATGTGGCATGGGGAGCTTACATGTTTCAGGGTAGGCTCTTGTCTGTAAAAAAACCCCCCATAGATTACTTTGAGTGAAGGACTGCCTTTCTATAGGCACTTCATTTGATGAAGTTTTTGTTTTCGTGTGCCTTCAAGTCATTTCTGACTGATGGTGACCCCAAGGCAACCGTCTCCTAGGATTTTCTGGATCTCGAAGTATGTGATTTGCAGATTTCTAAAAGTCCTAGTCTCCAGAGTCATAGTACAATGCTCAAAGCACTACATAAGGCTGGCTTATGCCATCCACTTCTTTCCTTGGCTTCAGAAGGCCCAGGCTAACAAGGCTATGCCTTGGAATTCCAAAGTATTGTGTGTTTTTCCATGATAGTTTTTAGATAAGTGGTCAATGAAAGGGAAATGAGAAAGGGATTTCAAAAACAGCTATAAGTAATGTATGCAAAGGAGAAAACAAACACACCTTCAAATTCCTTTTGAGTAAGACTCTAGTATTACTTTGATAGGAAAAGTGGGAAAGGATCTAGAAAATCCGACTAATTATAGACCCATATCATTATTAAATGTAGACTACAAAATATTTGCAACAATAATGGCGGAAAGATTTTAAAGTTTCTTAAATAATTGGATCAAGAAAGACCAAACTGGCTTTCTCCCCAAAAGACAATTGAGAACAATTGAGAACAAATATTAGAAATATAGTCGACATAATAAAATATTATGATAAAAATAGTAATAATAAAGAATTGGCACTAATATTTTTAGATGCAGAAAAAGCATCTAAAAATAACTTCAACTGCTATAAGCAGTTGAAGCTCCGAGGGGCTCACCGGGCTACCATGAAATACGAGGAGGACGGGCCCGGGCGGACGGGCCGGGACTCTCAACGCAGACTCCCACATGGGAGTTTGCGGTCTCCGGTCCCCACCGGCGCCCTGGTACCGGCGATCCTGCTGGGACCTCCCTGCCTGCCCTCTTTTGATGGCAGGGTGGTGCTTTAGTGGACATCACCGCTGACATTACCCTATTCCCTCCTCACCTCCCCACCCTTTTGTTTTTCCCTGCGTGTACTGTGTATTGTGTTGTTTTGATGTTGCCATCGGGCTACTCAAACTGCTGTAAACTGCTCCGAGCCTTCGGGGAGTGGCGGTAAACAAGTTTGAAGTAATAAATAAATAAATAAATAAATAAAATAATTTGATAAAACCAATTGGGATTACCTCAAAATTTTACTTCAGGAAATTGACATAGGATTCCAGATGAGAAATGTAGTTGATGCCATATACGAAGATCAAACCGCGAGAGTAATAATAAATCAGAAAAAGAGTGAAAAGTTTGTCATCCAAAAAGAGGTAAGGCAAAGTTGCCCCCTATCTCCATTGTTATTTATATTTATGTTGGAAATACTATTAAAAATATAAGAGAAGATGATGGGCTGAAAGGTATACAAATTAAAAAGGAAAAAAAAATAAAAGTGAAAGATTTTGCTGATGACGTGGTTCTCGTTGTAGAAAATCCCATCGAACTATTAGGAAATTGGCTGGATAAAGTAGAAACATTAAGGAAAATAGCAGGTTTTAAAGTAAACAAGGACAAAACACAAATATTGGTAAAAAATATATCAGGAAAAAGGAAAAAGGCTTTCCAGGATAAATATGATATAAGGATATCTAACAAGGCTAAATATTTGGGAGTCAACTTATCCTCGAAGAACTCACAAATATTTAAGAATAATTATATTGAAAAATGGAAGGAGATAACAAAAGACCTACAGAAATGGTCAAAGTTAAATCTATCCCTTTTAGGAAGAATGGTGTGGCGAATTGCCTATATTTTGGGCTAGAAGAAGCTCAGTGGGAAAAGCCCTTTTTGGTGGGTTGGCCATTTAATGGTCTGTTTGGATGAACGGCCATTTTAAGGTTAGGTTTCCCAGGTTAGGCTGAGTTGGAGACAGCCTAGGAAAAGGGACATAGAACCTTAGAGAGCCAGTTAGGCAGTTAGGCCAGGCACCAGGGGTAAAATGTCGGTTGGAACTTTGAAAACTGACAGTTGGTGAGCAGTTATGCAGTTAGGGAGGCCACGGAACTCTGGAGGGAGTTGATGGTTGGTCTCTGACAGAGTAGGTCAGAGTGAGTTAGGCTCTTGAGAGAGTTAGCAGCTTTGTGCTGGTTTTTAGGACTCTGTGAGGAAACAGAGTCAGGTAGTTGTAGTCAGCAGATAATACCTTAGCACAGTATTATCTGGGGTGCTACGTTGATTGTAACTTGTTTCAAGCTTTGTGCAAGTTTTTTAGGTAACCACACGCTCCAACGTTTCATTGTAACCATTACGCAAAAGTGCCTGTGAATCTCTCACAAGTTGTTAAAAAAAAACTCTGTTTTTTTGTTCATCTTTATCCTTGCCTCCCGGTGTTTCAAACCTCCCTGGGTTAAATGGTGGCAGCGAAAAGAAGAGAAACCTCTTCAGTTTTTAAATACAAAAGTTCCCTGACACTTTGCCCAGCCTTAGAGACTAAGGCGAGCCCTCACCACAATCCTTGGTGGCAGCACAGTATTAAAAACAGTCGACCCCCACATTAATTGGTGGCAGTTGTGGGATAGCCTGCCCTGCCACGATATTAAAACAGCCTTTTCTCCACATCAATAAAGATGACAATTTTACCTAAAATCAACTTCCTGTTCATGACTCTTCCCATAATTAGAAATGAAAGATGCATTGAACTTTGGACGAGAGACCTCTCGAAATTCATATGGAATGGAAAAAAGCCGAGAGTAAAGATGAAATTTTTACAGGATGCCAAGGAGAGAGGGGGACTAGGGGTACCCAATTTAAGATTATATTTTGAAGCGAGTTGTCTTGCCTGGATAAGAGATTGGGTTAGATTGGAGGATAATGTATTATTAAATCTAGAAGGACACGAATTAAAATTTGGACTACATGGATACTTATGTTATAACAAATTGAAAATGGATTCAAATTTCAATAATCATTACATAAGACATCCACCAGGGGTGGTTCTATTGGTAGGCAAAGAACGCCGCTGCGTGGGGCGCGATCTGGGTAAAGGGCGCATTTCCCCGCCCACTAGACAGCATCCGGCCGATGTGAGTGAGTGGCGCACCGGGCTCCTGCTGCTCCTCCTCCTCGTGGCTTCCCTTTCCGCCTCCCGCTCCTGAGCTGATTAAGTTTCTTGTAGCCTGGACTTGGCCGCGCGAGGGGAAGGGCGCCTGCTCGCTCCGGGAACTCTTTCCTGGGGAAAAGAAGCCCTCTGAAAGGGAAGGAGCCGGAGGGAGACTTCTGGTCTGGAGCTGCGGCGTCGGTGGCGTCTTTCTGGCGCCCCTCCTCAAGGAAGGTTCTGCCTGGGAAGCCTCGCGCCAGCTGACTCGCCCACCCCCCTCTCTCTCCCTCCTCAGGCGATGGCCCCTTCCCCTCCGGGGGGTGCTGGCCCACGGCCCCGCCCTCCCTCTCCCTGCCGCTCGCAGTCGCAGCCCATGCAGGACCCAAGGCCAAGTTGGGCTCAGGATGAACAAGGCTTGCTCGGGGAGCACCTCTCACGCCGGGAAAAGAGGGCCTGGGTTGCGAAGGCGGCAGGCATGCGCGGAGTGGGGGGCCGCCAAAATAATGTTCGCTTACCATTTAAAATTACCTTAGACCGCCCCTGATATCCACTATTAAAAATTTGGAACAAATATATAGATAAAATTCCTTTTGCTGAACGGTGCCCATGAGCTCATGGATAAAGTGGGATTAAATTCATTGGGCCATATTAATTTCTAACAAACCTGAAACACACTTGGCTTCTACCGCTACTCAGGAACCTTATACACGCACATGACTGGTACCTGTTCGTATTTCTCCAACTCTGTGTGGTAGATCTGTCGAATCTGAGAAAGTTTTGCTCTGTAGTCAGAGTGCTCCACAGAGTTGTCAGAACCGGCACCCCCAGATGCTGCGGCTGCGGCGGCGGCTGCTGCAGAACCCCCTCCTTTCTCAGGTCCGGCTACCCCTTCCGCTAAGAGCATGTTGTCCAGTCTCATGAGCTGTGGGTCTGTCGGTTCCTCTTCCTGAGCCCCTCGAATACTCAACACTAGGAGAAGATACAAAACAGAAACACAGAGATTAAAAACTATCTCTAGGTTCCAGTGATGCATTTATAGTATCGTTGCCCACTCAGAAGCATTTTCCATATGCAAATTACTTACTTTGCTTTTCAAAAACTGACTTTCCTTGTCACTAAAACAAAACGAAACAAAAACATAGAAAGGAAAAACACGGCTAGAGAAAAATCAATCCAACAATCCGCTCCCAAACTGGATGATGGCCTATAAGGGAAACTCGCCAACAGGAAATACATTGGCTGCCACTTCATCTCATACTCCCCAAAAAACCAACACCGAGAGTTGTACTACATATGACCTTGAAGGCAATATCCAAGTGCACATCTTTTTTAAAAAACCATCCTCAGTTAAGCCTCTAAGTCAGTGGTTCTCAACCTTTCTAATGCCGTGACCCCTAAATAAAGTTCCTCATGTTGTGGTGACCTCCAACTATATTTTCGTTGCTACTTCATAACTTTAATTTTGCTACTCTTATGAATTGTAATGCAAATGTCTGATATGCAGGATGTATTTTCATTGTTACAAATTGACATAATTAAGCATAGTGATTAATCACAAATACAATATGTTTGGGGGACTATGGACAACGGATGATGGCATTTGCTGTATCTTCAACCGATGCAGCTCTCACTTCCACAGACCACTGAGACCCCACAAATTACAGAGCTGGACCAAACTTGGCATACAGAACCCCAATGACCAATAGAAAATACTGGAGGGGGTTGGGGGAATTGATAGTGAATTACAGGAGAGGTAGTTCACCTACATCCAGAGAGCACTGTGAACCCAAACGATTATGGATCTGGACAGAACTTGGCACAAATACTCAGTATGCCGAAATCTGAAGACTGGTGGAGTTTGGGGAAAATAGACCTTGGCATTTGGGAGTTGCTGGGGTGTTTAGTTCCCCTGCCATCAAAGAGCATTCTGAAATCCAGCAACAATTAAATTGGACCAAACTTGGCCTGCAGAACTCCCATGACCAACAGAAAACACTGGAGACGTTTGGGGAAAATAGACATTGGCATTTGGTTCTTACTAGGATGTTTAATTCCGGTCAATTTCAAGAATAAAAATAAAAATTGATACCAATAAAGTTACAAGAAGGTCTCAAAAAGGGTGTACCTTCTCCCTTGTGCGCCTTTGCCTCTAATCTACTCCTCTTGACTCCATGCAGCCCTGTGGGAAGAGGAGGAAGAGGAGCTGACCTGGAGCGCCTGGCTATTTGGCTGGCACAGGGGCCGGCAGCCATTTTGAAGAGGGGGCGGGGCTAACCGAGGTGCCTTCGGGACCCCCATAAAATGGCCCAATGACCCCCCCTGGGGGTCACGACCCCCAGGTTGAGAACCACTACTCTAAGTTCCCTTTCACACAATCTAGGCCAGTGTTTCCCAGCCAGTGTGCTGTGGCACACTAGTGTGCCGTGAGCGATCATCAGGTGTGCCGTGGGAAACTGGCACTCTCCCCCCTCCTAGCAGCCCCCTCACAGGTTTCCAAGAAACAAATTGAGCCTCTATGCTTGGAAATATTTGGGTTTTTTTTTTACTATTTTACTGGATTTTTCTAGAGTTGCCGCCCCCCCCCCCTCCCAAAGGAACTGTTTATAACAGCTTCATGACATGCATAGTGAACTGGAGGCAAGTTTCACTCAGGGTGGAATTTCACAAAGGTCCGGAGAACAAGCTCTATGAGGAGTGGCTTGAAGAGCTGGGCATGTTTAGCCTGAAGAGGAGAAGGCTGAGAGAAGATATGATAGCCATGTATAAATATGTGAGAGGAAGTCATATATATGTTGTGTTCATCAAAACAGATCCAGGTTTCACATTGAGTGTATAAATACATTTTAAAAAGTCCTGCTACCCCTTCTGCTAAGTGATTGGCCAAGTCAAGCAGGAACTAGCCAATCAATGCAAACTATAGCTTAGCTGTGCCTTTAGGCTGCATGCAAAGCTTGCAAACCTCTAGATCAGTGTTTCCCAACCAGTGTGCCATGGCACATTAGTGTGCCGTGAGCAATCATCAGGTGTGCCGTGGGAAATTGGAGTTCAGGATGCTCTTTGATTGTGTGTTAACTATAAATCCCAGCAACTACAACTCCCAAATGACAAAATCAATTTTTGACTGATGGTCCCTCCTTGGGCTAGTAGGCGTCTTGTGGCCAAATTTGGCAGCAATTTGTCCAGTGGTTTTTGAGTTAATCCCACAAATGAATATATATATACACACACAGTGAGAGAGAGAGCGAGAGAGAGCGAGAGCACAACAGCACAACATCATGTGCGTCTTTCTGCCCTTCCTGCCAGGATATCTATGTTGTGTTCATCGAAACAGGCCCAGGTTTCACATTGAGTGTATAAATACATTAAAAAACCATATTAACTATATGTATTACTGTGTTAGAGTGTAATTTTGTGTCATTTTGGTTGGTGGTGTGCCCCAGGATTTGGTAAATGTGAATCTTTACAACGATTATGTGTTTTTAACTATGTTGTAACCTGCCTCGAGCCATTCTTAATAGACTGCCATTATTACGACAGAATGCCTCATTGAGAATAATCTAGGATTGTTTCTTTGGGGGCTTTTTACCTCTCATCAACCAGCAGAAGGCAAACAGTATATTTTTTCTTTACAGATTGACTTTTTAAAAAATTGACTTATTTAAAATAGAAAAATTTAAAATTAACATAAGTTTTTCTTTGGGGAAACTGAAAATGGCAAGAGTATAAAGGAAGGTAATGGAGCAGACCTGGGCAACCTACGGCCCGCGGGCCGGATCCGGCCCGGCAGCCGATACTGTCCGGACCTTGGCTCCCTCAAGGCTTTGTCCTGAAGAGAGGGAGGCGAACTCCCATTGGGGCAGCTACAAACGTGAAGAAGCAGGCAGGTAGGCAAGCGGAGGGGAAGGGAAGTGGAAGAAGGGGAGGCGGCCAGGAGCAAGAGCATGCCTTCGCCCTCCTCCTTCCTATACTTCCTCCTCGTGTGCTCCCCCCCTCCCTCTTGCCTTGATGCTCTTTCCCTTCTTCTGTTTCCTGTCTTCCTGTTTCCTTCCCTCTCTCTTTCCCCCTTTCATTCCTTCCCCCTTCCACCACCTGAACGGAAGAGGGAAGGAGTGGGAGTGCAGCGATGGGGAGGGGGCGGGGCCAGAGTGGGAAAGGGGCGGGGCTGAGGCCAGAGTGCACGGGGGGTGCTTCCATTCCCTTCTCACCTTCCTCCTCTTCTCTTCTCTTCTGCCTCTTTGGGCAAATTGAGGATTTGTGCCAAGTTTGGTTCGGATCCATCATTATTTGAGTCCACAGTGCTCTCTGGATGTAGGAGAACTACAACTCCCAAACTCAAGGTAAATGCCCGGCAAACCCTTTCAGTACTTTCTGTTGGTCTCATGAGAGTTCAGTGTGCCAAGTTTGGTTCAAGATGGCTGAATGGCCATCTGTGAGGAATGCTTTGTGTTTTTCCCTTATGGCAGAAGGAGGTTGGACTGGATGGCCCTTGGAGGTCTCCTCCTACTCTAGGAACCCATTGTAGTTATTATTATTATTATTATTATTATCAGAGGCTGAATGGCCATCTGTGAGTAATGCTCTGATTGTGTTTTTCCCTTATGGCAGAAGGAGGTTGGACTGGATGGCCCTTGGAGGTCTCCTCCTACTCTAGGAACCCATTGTTGTTGTTATTATTATTATTATTATTATCAGAGAGGCTGAATGGCCATCTGTGAGTAATGCTCTGATTGTGTTTTTCCCTTATGGCAGAAGGAGGTTGGACTGGATGGCCCTTGGAGGTCTCCTCCTACTCTAGGAACCCATTGTAATTATTATTATTATTATTATCATCAGAGGCTGAATGGCCATCTGTGAGTAATGCTCTGATTGTGTTTTTCCCTTATGGCAGAAGGAGGTTGGACTGGATGGCCCTTGGAGGTCTCCTCCTACTCTAGGAACCTGTTGTTGTTGTTGTTGTTGTTATTAGCAAAGGCTGAATGAATATTATCATCATCATTATTATTATAATGCTCTCACTGAAATAGATTTCCAAATATTTGGCTTTTATGGCTCTCTGAGTCAAAAAGGTTCCCGACCCCTGAGGTCATGAATCACAAATGATACACATGTTCACATTTTGTTAACCATTGTTTTGTAAAATTTGAGTGAGTAAATGTCACTTCTCCTATGACAACCCCTCTTTTTCATGGCTCATAACATATACTCTTATCAGTCTTATTAATATATCAAAAATGCAATGTAGTGCCTATTATTATTATTATTATTATTAAAGAAATTCAATTGATATTATGTAGAATGTACTTCAGCCTTCAGGTGCGGCCCGCCATCATATTTTTTGGCTCTCGTGTGGCCCCTTGGAAGAAATAATTGCCCACCCCTGTAATAGAGGCTATCTAGAAAAAACCCAAGCAACTTATGTTATGGGGACAGAATTAGTGCCTCCTTCAGGGTGGAAATTGCTACTCTACGGCAAGTGATGCTGCATGAAACTGGCACAAAAAGAGTTAAGCTGCAGGCAGCGCGCTTTAAATATATCAACCAAGAATGAAAATGCCATGCCCTTTGTGTGTGGCTGGCTGGACCCTGTAGGCTGTTGCCAGTTCCGGTTGTGTCCTCGGCTCTTGCAGGTCAGCCACATGAAGCCGTGACAAGGAAGGTGGATGTCAGGCCAATTCAAGGGGACTCTTTTATTATCGGGGACATCATGCCCTCCAAACGATAAGAGCAGACAGAAGGCTGTTTATACATCCTTTGCGTTTACTGAGAAGAATACTCAGTTTATATTTTAAGATACCTCGCTTTAAAAAAATATTTTAAGTCAGTGTTTCTCAACCAGTGTGCCGTGGCACACTAGTGTGCCGTGAGCGATCATCAGGTGTGCCGCGAGAAAGGCTCTCTGCCCCCCTTCCTTCCCCCCTCCTCATGCCGAACTCCTGCTGCTTGGGAGAGGAGGAGGAAGGGCTAAGTGGTGGTGAAGAAAAAGAAGAAGGGGCCGGGGGGGCGCCTCCTTCGGCCGTTTGCCCAGCCAGCCTCCAATCCGCCAAGACTCCCGCCACGACTCTCACCCCTCGCTCGCTGAAGCCGCGCGGAGGAGGAGCCCCGCCTACTGAAGCCCGTCCACTGCTCATGCTTCTCCTCTGTGGGAGAACTGAAGCTGGGGAGGGGGAGGAGGCATGGCGCGACCTGGCTCTGCCCCCTCCCCGTCTTCAGCGCTCCCACAGCCTCGCCAACCTTGAGGGGCAGTGCCACGACAGCATTGTGCTGGCTCTGCCACCGCTGGCTTGGCACGGCCCCCTCAAGGCTGGCAAAGCTGTGGGAGAACTGAAGCCGCATGGAGGGGGCAGGGCATGGGGCCGCCTGGCTCCTCCCCCCGGCTTTGGCACTCCCTGCAGCTGCTCCCAGCAGGTCACCAACTCCCAGTGTTAGAGTGTCATTTTGGTTGGTGGCGTGCCCCCAGATTTTTTTAATGTAAAAAGTGTGCCGCGACTCAAAAAAGGTTTGGAAACACTGTTTTAAGTAATTATAAATAACAATAAGTAATATTTTATGTTCACGTTACGAAGAGTTGCAGGAATTGAAGTAAAAAACCATAATAAGAAATCATGACTCTGTTCATCGGTCTCTCACCTGAAAAAAAAAGACTACAACATTTATAGTGCAAATCCCTCTTATTGGGTCTTATAGATAAACATTTACATTTAAATCAGAATGAAGATAAAATATTTACTTATATTATCACTGTAGCCCGTATAAACATATGCAAGGTGCTGGAAATTGGAAAAAAACCTCCGAATTTGGACCAATGGCGAGATAAATTGTCGGATTATAAGAGACATGGATAAGCTAACTTTCTTTTTAAGACAAAACAATGGAAGACCAATCAAACCCACGGACGGGACTATATTTGACGAATATAGATCATAATAATGTTAATGCAACAAGAAATTTTAGAGGTAAAATAGAGATTGTCGGACTTGCGTCAAAAGGGATAGTAGTCCAGTAAATACCTCAAACTTTAATATAAGAGGTGAAACCATAACTTAGAGCTATGAGTAAGAAGTGGAGATTGCTCCCGGAGCTGACTTCACTGGACTGACCCTCCTGACGGCCGTGGGACAACTGCGCAAGCGCAGACACCCAACGAGGAGGAAGCGGAAACGGCGCCATCCCACCCCCGGCACCACTTCTGATGACTGCCGTGGAGGAGCTCTGGGAACTGGCGCTGGGGCAGTGGAGCCCACCCAGAGTGTTGTGGGGGCGACACTGACTTCCTCTGGATACGGATCCCAGCGGTGCGAGGCCCGCCACTGACGATTCCGTTCCAGAACCGCTTGGGGAGTGGGTTTCGGGAGGTGGAGACGAACGGCAACATCACAGCCTGTAGGAGGTGAACTAAAGAGGCGAACTACTCCCCCATTTATTAAGGTTGAGAACTCCCTAAACCACCCGTCTGACCACCCGTCTCGAGACTTGCCCCCTTCTCCTGAAAGACCAACTCTCCTTGGGACTCAGGGTCACCCCACAAGGTTTGGAGGTCTGGATTCTGCAGGAGAAGGTGATTCTGTAGATAACCTGGACCTAAACCATGTAGGGTTTTAAAAGTCAAAACCAACAATTTTGTACTTTGCCCAGAAACTCTTTGACCGCCGCAAATGCAGCCCCCAAAACTCATTTCTTATATAGCACTTAAACATCACTGTCTTCTGAAGACTCTCCTTGATCATGAGCACCAGCTGCTGCATCTCCTACAGCTGCTGTGCTCTGTGCAGACCTCCACTCTTGCCAACGCTGTTGAAAACTTAGAGTGTCCCAATCTGTTTCTGAACCCCCAGAAGGCCAGTCTAAGTCACTGTCAAAGCCACAGAAGGTGTCAGAATTAGACTCTTCATTACACACATCCTGTACTTCCCGAACCAATGTTGAGTCTAAATCCGTATCACTTTCCTCTGACCCCATTTCTTCTTTCCCAGGAAAACCTTGGAAGGTGTCTGAATCAGAAGGTGCTCTAAGTATCTGCCGGATCCTTTTTCTCTGTTCCAATTCTTCCACATTAGAATCACTAGGAGCTCTTTTCCTTACAGCTGCAGACTCTTGATCACCCAGAGCCTCACCGCGGTCCATACTATTGCTTTTTTTAAAAGTATACTTATTAAGTTTTCACAATAGCTTCTGTTACATATTTGAATAAGAAAGTAAGAAAGAGAAATACAATTATTCATTTAATATAATTGGTGTTGTAGTAGCTGAAGGCTCAATCACAACATTTTCCTTGTCCTTATTATAACATTCCTTTAATTGAATGTAGTGTGAAATCTGTGCAGGTAAAAGGCCTATTTAAACTAAAGGATTTAAACGGTTGACTTATATCTTCCTTTGTTTTCATCTGAATTCCACCATTCTTCTTTTCCAAAACATCTCTATATGTTGGCCACTTCGTCCATCCCAGAAGCCTTCTTTGGCCCGCTTCCAGCGGAGAAATCCACAACGGTGTTTTTAAATTATTTTTAACTTTTGTAAAATAAGATTGCAATATCATCTTGCTTTACATTTCTGTAAAATTTCTTGAATTGTATTCCAGAAAAACGCCAATGACAAATTCAATAAACATAAATAAATAAAACTACCAAGACTACCTTTGGTGAAATGTCCCTTTGATCTGAATCGCAACCCTATATTTATAAAATTGGCAACATGACTAAAATCTCAACCTGAAGGCTATAATAGATGCAATTCAGTCCCTCTCTTCTGATGAAGCAATTTTCAGAATCCAATTGTTCTCATCCTCAAGCAACGCAACAGCCGATTTCTTCATTTTCAATTAACATTTGCCTCCATCTGCTCCCTCCCCACCTCAGCCAATAGTAAAAATTACAATCAATGTAAAAAAAAACTTATTGGGATGGGACCAGGAAAGCCTAGGTATTTTTAAAGTAAGATCAGAATTTAAACTTGAGGCATTTACTCTCTTTCAGTCAATCTTACAGGGTCAAAAAAGAAAATCATCATCATCATCATCACCATCATCATCAGTTTCTCACTTGTTTAATCGCCCTCCATTAAAATGCTCCAGGTGATTTACATAAATTTATTTATTTATTTATTTATTTAAAAATACACAATACCAAATAGACTGCATTAGACAAATAACAGCTCTGCAAACAAATCCAATTATCAATACAATTTCAACATATACCATTTAACATTTAACGTTAAAAAAGGACAATTCCCATCTCAAGACAGGGGCAGTTGCATTGTGGAGAAGTCCCTTAGGTCTCTATTTGATGTCATTCTTCATTTGCAAATGCCCAGTCAATTCCTGGGGACCTTCCTGCTAAATGTCAGGAGGGAGGGGGCTAATCGTTTAAACAATTGGATTTAAAAAAATACACAATACCAAATAGACTGCATTAGACATTAAAAGCTGGGGCCAGGTCTTGAGTGCCTGAGCAAAGGGGCAGAGGTGAAGAAGGCCCAGATTAACTGCTTGTGGGCGCCCTAGGCCACAGTTGGAACATACAGTACCGCTGTTTGGAGGGGCGGGGCCGCTGGCAGGGGCGCTGAAGGCCCTCCTTCTTCCTCACTGAAGGAAGGAGGGGGTCAGAAGCAACAACAAGAGAGGAGGGCGGCGCGGAGGGACTCCCCTCCACCTCCTCGCTCGCATCGGCCCCACCCCCGCCCCTCCTTCCTTCAGTGAAGGAAGGAAGGAGGGCCGACACGAGCAAGGGGGGGCGGCGGGACTTCCCTCCTCCTCCTCCTCGCTTGCGTCGGCCCCGTCCCTCCTTTCTTCACTGAAGGAAGGAGGGGCAGGTCTGATGCGAGCGAGGAGGGGGCGGCGGGAAGCCGCGTCAGAGGCCCTAGGGCCTATGGTGCTCCGTGTGCAGGCGCAGGAGTGCCCGAAGATCGAACTTTAAAAAAATTTAAATTATTTTTGGGGTTCTGGACCGGCCACCCCCCCCCCCATGGCTGCTGCCCTAGGCCATGGCCTAGGGTGGCCTTATGGGTAATCTGGGCCTGAAGTCACGCATGGTCCTCAAGTGGGGAGGCAAGGAGTTCCACCAGACAGGGGCAGAGGTGGAGAAGGCCCTGCGCCTCGTGCTCTCGAGGCGTACTTCCCTGGGGCCTGGAACATACAGTAAGTTTAGTTGGAGGAGTCGTGGTGACCCCTGGCGGCGAAGAGGGAAGAGGCGGTCTCTGGGATATGCTGGCCCCTGACCATAAAGCGCCTTAAAGGTCAGAACCAACAACTTAAGCAGGGCCCGGAATTCCATTGGAAGCCAGTGCATATGCAACAGAGTTGGAGTTACGTGGCATCTCAAAGGTGTTTTTGCAAGTAGCCTGGCAGCCACATTCTGAATAATGCGGATCCCCCGAATAGTCGACAGGGGAAGGCCAACATACAAGGCGTTACAATAATCCAGTCTATATGTGACCGTCGCATGGATGATTGTAGCCAAGACTTCCTCTGAGAGGTAAGGTGCCAGCTGTCTCGCCTGCCGGAGATGGGAAAAGGCCTGCTTACTCACATGAGCGATCTGGGCCTCCATAGTCAACTGTGAGTCCAGGACGACACCCAAGCTCTTGACAGTGGAAGATGGATGAAGGGGGGCAGCATCGAAGTTGGGCAGGGAGGGCGCCACCCCAGGCCACAAAATCTCAGTCTTAGTAGGATTCACCTTCAACCTACTGGCACGCAGCCATCTCGATACAGCCTCAAGGCATAAGGTGAAATTGTCTGGTACTGAGGTGACTCCAGGCTCCAGCCGTAAAAGCATCTGGGTGTCATCTGCGTATTGGTGGCACTCCAGACCAAAGCTCCGCACGAGGCTGGCAAGAGGTCTCACGTAGACGTTGAAGAGGAGGGGAGAGGGAATTGCTCCCTGAGGCAGTCTTTCTCAACCAGTGTGCCGTGGCACACTAGTGTGCCGTGACGGACCTCCTGCTGTGCCGCGAGAAAAGCTCTCTGCCCCCCTTCCTCCCCCCCCTTCCTGCCGAACTCCTGCTGCTTGGGGAGGAGGAGGAAGGGCCGGGCAGTGGCGAAGAAAAAGAAGGGACCGGGCGCCGCCTCATGACCGTTTCCCAGCCAGCCTCCAATCCGCCATGACTCCCACCACGACTCTCGGCCCTCGCTCGCTGAAGCCGCGTGGAGGAGGAGCCCCGCCCACTGAAGCCCGTTCACTGCTCATGCTCCTCCTCTGTAGGAGAGCTGAAGATGGGGGAGGGGGCGGGGCATGGTGCGGCCTGTAGGTGAGCTGAAGCTAGGGGGAGGGGCGGGGCATGGCGCGGCCTGGTTCTGCCCCCCCCCGGCCCGGCACTCCCAGCAGCTGCTCCAGCCTTGAGGGGACAGTGCCAAGCCAGCATTGTGCTGGTTCTGGCACCGCTGGCTTGGCACTGCCCCTCAGGCTGGAGCAGCTGCTGGGGAGAGGTGAAGCCGGGGTAGGGTGGGGCATGGTGCAGCCTGGCTCCTCCCCTCCCGGCTTCAGCACTCCCAGCAGCTGCTCCCAGCAGGCCACCAACCCCCCAACCCGTTCTTTACTGTGTTAGGGTATGGTTTTGTGTCATTTTGGTTGGTGGTGTGCCCCCGGATTTTTTTAATGTAAAAAGTGTGCCGCGGCTCAAAAAAGGTTGGGAAACACTGCCCTGAGGCACCCCACATGAGTGTGTGTGCGGTTTTGGGAGTAGTTCCTTGTAGATTTGCAGACAAAACTGTGATTATCCTATTATTATTCACTTTTCTTGTGCTAAAGAAAAACAGAGCACTGGCAAAACTTTTCGGCACATCTGAGTACTCTCCAAAAGAGATTAAGGCATTCGCCGGTGAAACCTGCATATTCAGTAGCAGCAGAAGCAGAAAGTTCTTCATTACATTCAGGTAAACAATAATTTAGGTACTGCAGTTTGAAAAGAAACCACGCCTATTCTCTCTCTCCCTCGCTCTCTTTCTCTCTCACGCACGCTTTGCAAGAAAGTGGATAAAACCACCCATCCACAGATTGTTGAACTTCTACTGTAACAAGCCAAAGACCAAATTAATATTCAAAAGCCTTCCTTCCTCCTTTAATAGAATTTGCATCACTACTGCCATCAGATATGCCAACACATCTTCCATGATCCATTTTGAAATGCTACCACAGCAATAACTGCGCATCAGGTCTGACTGACACATCTGTCTTCCTTGTTCAGTCCTCTCCAGACTCTCCTGGAGACCGTCAATAGTCATTTAAAGGAGAAGACGGGAATGGACTAACAGATTCCAGAAATATAGGTACAGTCTGGGGAAATTTGACCACCTTTCGCAAAGCATGTAAAACCTATTTATTTAGGTGTTTAATCTTGTTTTAAATCAGTTTTTTTAATCTAATGCTGTTTTATTGTTTTATACATGATCTATCTGTAAACCGCCCCGAGCCACTGGGAGTGGCGGTGTAGAAATCCAATAAATAAATAAATCTATCTATATCTATCTATATCTATCTATATAATAAAGTGGAATGTTTCTTTGTATGTTTGTATGGATGGATGTGGCAGCATTCTGATTGGCTCCCGGCCTCTACATTCTGACAACATGATTGGATGCCAGTGAGGGAGTATTTGCATAACGCCTCTAATTGGCCAGCCAACACGAACATTCCGACACTCTAAACTGCCAGAGAGGGGCTAAGGCAAAGGTCTGAGGCAGTCAGCCATGGTGGGAGATTCAGACCAAAACACTTTGCGGCTCCCAACAAAGACAGAACAAGACCAAACTTGGCACACAGAGCCCCCATGACCCACTCTACATCCTGGTGCAGTTTGAAGGAGGGCAGACCATGGATGATGGGACTTTAAGTACCTCCAATCACTTCCCCAGACCGCTACTACCCTCATCCACTGACTGATCAAGACCAAACTTGGCACACAGAGCCCCCATGACCCACTTTACATCCTGGTGCAGTTTGGAGGAGTGCAGACCATGACTGATGGGACTTGAAGTACCTCCAATCACTTCCCCAGACCGCTACAACCCTCATCCACTGACTGATCAAGACCAAACTTGGCATACAGAGCCCCCATGACCCACTCTACATCCTGGTACAGTTTGAAGGAGGGCCCATGGATGATGGGACTTTAAGTACCAATCACTTCCCCAGACCGCTACTACCCTCATCCACTGACTGATCAAGTTTTGGAGAGCCCCTATGACCCACTTTACATCCTGGTGCAGTTTGGAGGAGTGCAGACCATGACTGATGGGACTTGAAGTACCTCCAATCACTTCCCCAGACCGCTACTACCCTCATCCACTGACTGATCAAGACCAAACTTGGCACACAGAGCCCCCATGACCCACTTTACATTCTGGTGCAGTTTGGAGGAGGGTAGACCATGCATGATGGGACTTGAGGTTCCTTCACTCATTTTCCAAGACTGCTGCAAACCTAATCCAATGACCAAACCTGGCACACAGAGCCCTCATGACCCACTATACATCCTGGTGCAGTTTTGTGTGGGACGGACCATGGATGATGGGACTTGAAGTACCTTCACTCACTTCCTGAGAGCACTGTGACCCTCATCCAATGACTGATCAAGACCAAACTTGCCACACAGAGCCCACATGACCCACTCTACATCCTGGTGCTGTTGGGAGGGGGATGGACCATAGCCGATGGGACTTGCAGTACCTTCACTAATTTCCTGAGACCACTGCAAGCCATGTAAACATCTGATAAGGACCAACCTTGGCACACAATGCTTTTCTCAAAGTGATTCATCTGTCATTTTTTCAAACATAAATACCACTTCCATGACTGAAGTGGCCAAGGAACCACAAACACTCTCTTTAAGTACCAACAAAGACATCACAATGTTTTGTATTCTTTTACAAAAAGAATTTTGTTATCTTGATACTCCTAACCACACAGTATATTATATCTTTTATGGCTGTGTTTTAACCACTCAAAAGAGTGGATTTGCCAAATTATATACAGAGTTTAAATACAATGAAATCAAAAGGAATGTATTTATTTCGTGGCATTTTTAATTAAAGTGCTGTAAATGCCTTGGCATTTTGCGATGTCTTGATGACTCTACAATGATTCTGATTGTTACCTAATGTTCATAGTAGGGTTAGAGCAGTGAGAAAAAAATACAAATTAAAGCAGTGTTTCCCAACCAGTGTGCCGTGAGCGATCATCAGGTGTGCCGTGGGAAATTGGAACCTCCAATCCCCTTTCTTCCCCCTCCTGCCGAACACTGTTTCTCCTCCACTCGGGCTCCCTTCTTCCCAGCCTCGCTCTGCTCGCTTTGCTCACGCTGCCGCTTCTGCGGGAGGGGGGAGGGAGGAAGGCGTGACCCGTGTGGGCGCTACTGCACAGACTCGCCCCAGGTCTTCCTCCCTCCCCCCCCTCCACAGTGCTCTCTGGATATAGGTGAACTACAATTCCAAAACCGAAGGTCAATGCCCAGCAAACTCTTATAGTATTTTCTCTTAGTTATGGTAGTTCTGTGTGGGAAGTTTGATTCCATTCCATCATTGGTGGAGTTCAGAATGCTCTTTGATTACGGGTGAACTACAACTCCCAGCTGTTGAGCAAGACCTTCGTGTGTGTCTTTCTGCCATTCCTGCCAGGATATCTATGTTGTGTTCATCGAAACAGGCCTAGGTTTCACACTGAGTGTATAAATACATTAAAAAACATATTAACTATATGTATTACTGTGTTAGAGTGTTGTTTTGTGTCATTATGGTTGGTGGTGTGCCCCAGGATTTTTTAAATGTAAAAAATGTGCTGCGGCTCAAAAAAGGTTGAAAAACACTGAATTAAAGAATCAAGTAGATTCTCATTGCATGTTCTGAAAACTTGTTGGCCACTAGAGGGTGCTCTTTCTTCACAAAAGAGTGGCATGCCTCCAAACACACACACACACACACACAGAGTAATAATAACAAAACGTTACAAATGTTTTTATACATGAACATTTCACTAGTTCTATTATTTCGGGTGCTATGAAAAAAAGGAAGATTCACATGTCAGATTCTTTGGTGGCTATGAACAATATCAGAATGCAAACTGCCTGGTTTGACCATATTAAACAGCTCTCGTTTGTTACGACCGCATGTATGTATGCATATATGTAGGTATAACTCTGTATACTTTTCAGTCTCAGCTGAGTGTTTTGGAGACTGATGGATATAAGTGAATTCAGTGTTCCCCAAAGGATCCTTTCCCGGAAACTGACCAATATTTTGAACATGCTGAATCTTTCAGGATCGATACACTGACCGGAGCCAAATGCCGAAAATGCACAAGAGGTATTATTAGATGAATTCTAGTTTGCCAGCAGTCAGAAGGTTTTAAAGCTTGTCATTTACAATCCACTACCAGAGACCCAATCCCAGAACTTACTGAACTAGAATTCCTGACAGGATGGTCTGGGCAGGATGCCAGAGTAAATGGAGTCAGCTCCAGAGGGCACTTGCATTCTGCTTGACGCTGGCCCCAGGAAGGACTATGTACCAATCTGGAAAAATTATCTAGCAAAGCATGACGTCCCCCTGCCCCAAGGTAGGCAAGAGAGAGAAAGAGGCAGGGTATTAGAGGGCTCTTCCGGACAGGCCTAAATCCCGAGATAAACCTGCATTTAAAATGACACCTGGGAATGCCAACAACACTATAAGCTGACAACACATGTAAAATACACAAGGTCTGCACTGTATGTGTCAATGGGGGGCAAGAGCTATCTCCCGTGGGGCCGGGAAAGAACCCCTGTGGGGAGGCGGTAAGGGCGGATCCCTCACCTCCCACCCGAGAAAAAACCCAGGTGAGCCCAGCCACCCGGGGGGGGGCACCCCCCCGGGTCCCAGATAATACAAAAAGGAAAATATCGCAGGCATGCAACCAGGGAGGAAAGGTGAGTCTGAATGGGGAATCCCAATCGCCTCCAGTGGCAAGGCTAGACTAGGTGGGGCCCAGTCCCGGTCTGCCGCAGGGGAGGCAGACATACGTGTCCCAGCAGGCGCATGGAGAGGTGGGAGAATAGTCTCTCAGGGGGTGATGTGGATGGCCTGGCGAACTCCCAAAGCCTGTGCCAGATGCAGTCAACCGGAGGCTGGCGTCCCGGAACGCCGAGAGGATCGATCCAAGGAGTCGAGTATGGATGACGTGCTCAGTGATGGCCGCATCGTCTGATGACGTGACGGAGGCCTCCAAGGCGCCGTCTATGGAAGATGACGTAGACTGATGCTGATGGAGGGCGTGAGGCGTGCCTCACGCCTGGTGGCGTGGTGACGTGTCGGGCACAGAGTCAAGCGGTCTCCTCCGCTTAAAGGGACCGTGCACTGTTGGGCCGGGGGTCATGTAGATCAAGCCCAATGGTGAAAACACTCCTGGTGTGCTCTAGCGGCAAATGAAACAAGGCCAAATGGCCGTGGGTAAGACTGGGGCCCCGTCTCGAAAATGCTCGGGAAGGGATGCTGGCGGGGAAGGCCCAGGTGTCCCCAGAGGTCCCGGGAACCAAACGGCCGACGCCCCTGCCCAAGTGAACAATAAATCAAAGTGGCAGACTTCGAGTGGAGGATTCCAATGTCGAAAGTACTTTACGGGGTTCTTTAACACATGCTAGTAGATCCCCACGTAGTTCCAAATGGAACACAAGCTGTCCCAATACAACAAAGCCAGGGATGTGATAGGAATAAACCCAGCGGTGGGGCTGGCAGCTCCCACCGCCGTGGCACACACGCCAACGGGTGATCTCAAGGTGTATCGAGGATCCACAATCCCGTTTCGCTAGTAAACAATGTTCGCTTCGTCAGGGCGTATACAATCAACAATAAAAGGTATTGGACACACTGTCAAAATGGGAATGCCACCCACCTCTCTTGAAAGCTCTGATGCATCATTTCCAGGTCCACCAGAGCAGTGTTTCCCAACCAGTGTGCCGGGGCACACTAGTGTGCCGTGAGCGGCCATCAGGTGTGCCGTGGAAAATTGGAACCTCCAGGAAAGGGGGGGGGGGAGAGTCTAGTGTGTTGAAGTATAAAAACCTTAAGAAACCTACCTCGATAAAGGCACAAAAATTACAAACCCCCCCCTCCCCACCCGTTGTCTACTTCAGTGTTTCTCAACCAGTGTGCCGTGGCACAGTAGTGTGCCGTGACGGACCTCCTGCTGTGCCGCGAGAAAAGCTCTCTGCCCCCCTTCCTTCCCCCCTCCTCCTGCCGAACTCCTGCTGCTTGGGGGAAGAGGAGGAAGGGCTGGGTGGTGGCGAAGAAAAAAAAGGGGCCAGGGTGCTGCCTCATTCGGCCGTTTTTCCAGCCAGCCTCCAATCCACCATGACTCTCGCCCCTCACTCGCTGAAGCCGCGTGGAGGAGCTCCGCCCACTGAAGCCCATCCACCGCTCATGCTCCTCTGTGGGAGAGCTGAAGCTGGGGGAAGGGGCGGGGCATGGTGCGGCCTGGCTGTGCCACCTCCCCCGGCTTTGGCACTCCCAGCAGCTGCTCCAGCCTTGAGGGACAGTGCGAAGCCCCCATTGTCCTGGCTCTGGCACCACTGGCTTGGCACTGCCCCCCTCAAGGCTGGAGCAGCTGCTGAGAGAGGTGAAGACCGGGGAGAGGTGGGGCATGGCACGGCCTGGCTCCACCCCCTCCCCTGGCTTTGGCACTCCCAGCAGCTGCTCCCAGCAGGCCACCATCCCCCAGCCATTCTTTACTGTGTTAGAGTGTCATTTTGTGTCATTTTGGTTGGTGGTGTGCCCCCGGATTTTTTTAATGTTAAAAGTGTGCCACGGCTCAAAAAAGGTTGGGAAACACTGCTCTACTTGGTCTCTCCCTCTCCATGCATTGGGAAGGCCTACCCCGCTTTCCCCAAGTAGAGACCTCCTCTTGCCTCCTGGGGTTCTGTGTGGGAAGTTTGGCCCAGTTCTATCATTGGTGGGGTTCAGATTGCTCTTTGATTGTAGGGGAACTATAAATCCCAGCAACTACAACTCCCAAATGTCAAGGTCTATTTCCCCTCCAAAACTTGGGTCAATGCCCGATCCAAATTGTTTGCTCTTATAGTGATTTTATCTTGTTTTTATCTTGTTTATGGGAGTTCTGTGTGGGAGGTTTGTGTCTTTCTGCCATTCCTGCCAGGATATCTATGTTGTGTTCATCGAAACAGGCCCAGGTTTCACGCTGAGTGTATAAATACATTTAAAAACATATTAACTATATGTATTACTGTGTTATTTTGTGTCATTTTGGTTGGTGGTGTGCCCCAGGGTTTGGTAAATGTAAAAAGTGTGCCACTGCACCAGCGCATTCTGAAGCCTTGGTAACTCTCTAATTTTATATTGTTTAAAGGGGGCAAGGGAGGGAAGGATGGCATTGCCATCCCTCCTCTGTGGGCACGATCACTGTCGAGACTGCTGATGAGATTGTGGGTGTCAATCTCCGGAGCATTCTCCACACCCAACACACCCTATTAAAAGGCCTGGATCTTGGGTCTTTGCAAGTGTTTTTTTTTAAAACCCAGAGTAAACCTGGAAATGTGGGGAGGTAGGGACAGACAGGCTTTAGACCTGTATAGATGAGGCCAGAAAGTGCTGCTGAGTCTTTGAGCAGTTGAACATTTGCTATAGTTGTGCATGTGCTTCTCAAGTCATCTGTCACTTTATGGAGACCCCATGGGTTTCAGCGGGTTTTCTTAGGCAAGGAAAACTCCGAAGTAGTTTTGTCAGTTTCTTCCGCTACCCAGTTGTATGGATGTATTACAAGTTATAATACATACATTCCACCGGGAATGTGGCGCAGTTTGTCAGATGCATAAGATCTTTCTGACCAGAAGGTCATGAGTTCGAGGCCTGCCCGGGTTGGGGTGAGTGCTTGGCCAATTTGCGTAGCTCGTTGTTGACCTTTGCAACCCGAAAGACAGCTGCATCTGTCAAGTAGGAAAATTAGGTACCACTTTGTGGGGAGGCTAATTTAACTAATTTACGAGGCCCTAAACCTCCAGGAAGTACACAAAAAGAACAAAGGAATGCGACAGCTCCCCCTGGTGGCCGGAAGCTGGAATGTTAAATTGCCTCTATGTCTGTCATATATGTTGTATGTCTATGGCATTGAATGTTTGCCTGTATATGTGCATTGTGATCCGCCCTGAGTCCCCTGCTGTAGGGTGAGAAGAGCGGAATATAAATAATATAAGTAATAAAATTAGATATGTATTCAAAGGAAATGAAAGAAACTCCAAAGAGTGCATAGTTGTTTAGAATAATGTCTGCATCTTTGGCTTTTCTTCCTGAACCAGTATGATGGTTAGGAGAGTTTAAAGACTAAGAACAGAAGCAATGTAGTTGGATGAATCTGGCTTTTTAAAGGTAGACGTCCATTTCTCCTAGCAATGGGAAAATGACACAGCGCTCCCCAGTTTAAAACAAGGCTTTTGTGAAATCTACAGCCATTACACTTGTCCATGTCTCAGATTTTTCTCCATGCTCATCAATTAACAAATCTTAGAGTAATTAAAGGGGAATATCATAATACTTAAAGAATTAATAATTAACATGGGTGTACAATGTACATGGTTACATCTCTGGTTACATATATACACTCTGGTTACATCCCGTATAGACTACTGCAATGCTCTCTACGTGGGGTTGCCTATGAAGACTGTCCGGAAGCTGCAATTAGTCCAGCGCGCAGCAGCCAGACTACTAACGGGAGCGGGGTACAGGGAGCACACAACTCCCCTGTGGCGCCAGCTCCACTGGCTGCAAATTAGCTTCCGAGCACAATTCAAAGTGCTGGTGTTGACCTACAAAGCCCTATACCAGGGCTGTCCAACTTCTACCGGCCCAGGGGCCTGAATTCCGGTCACTGATGACCTGGGGGGCCGAAGGGTCTGCCCCCGCCCCTCCCCCGGCTCCAATTTACTTACAATTCATAAGAGGCATCCATACAATCAAATACAATCTTTTACTAAGGGGAAATGCAGGGAGAGAATACATAAGGGGCATCCATACACAATTACATAATAACATAAAGGTTAGGCTACCTTCCCAAACACGCAGGATCCAGGAGTAGCCGGACCACGAGCAGAGGCGACGACCGACCGAGGCAGCAGCCGAGAAGGTCCAAAACGCATCTGCGTGGACTGCAGGGATTAAGTAGCCGAGATTTCGGCAACAGGAGTAGACTACGGAAGCCACACGGGATTTCGCTCTCAATGCAGGCGTGATCTCGTGTGGCTTCCTTAGTCTCGCGATACTTGCTCCGGAACCCAAAAGTGGGTAATTTTTAAAAATATTATTTTTTAATTTTTTTTATTTTTTTATTAAAAAGCTTAGGGGGCCGCAGGAAAGGGGCTGGGGGGCCTTATACGGCCCCCGGGCCACCAGTTGGACAGCCCTGCCCTATACGGTTCCGGCCCAGTTTACCTGTCCGAACTTATTCCCCCCTATGAACCTTCAAGAGTGCTAAGATTGTCTGGAGAAGCCCTGCTCTCGGTCCCACCACCTTCGCAGGCGCATCTGGTGGGGACGAGGGACAGGGCCTTTTCTGTGATGGTCCCCCGGCTGTGGAATTCCCTCCCAAATGAAATTAGATCTGCCCCCTCCCTCCTGACATTTAGGAAGCGGGTGAAAACGTGGCTGTGCAACGAGGCCTTCGCAGAATGAAGGAGGAGATCGCGAAGCGACTAACGTCGCCAACCACTTGATACGGACCGAATATATAGATTGAGTTGGACTTGATTTTACTTTGGTGAAAGACTTTTAAAATGTATTTATTGTATTGTATTGTAAATTTTATTGTAAATTTATGATGCTTTTAGATTTTTAATGCTATCTTTGAATACGTCTGAGTCCCTCTTCGGAGGTGAGGAGGCCGGGGTAGAAAAGTTTCAAATAAATAAATAAATAAATAAATAAATAAATAAATAAATACAAAGATAGGGGAGCAACTACAACAACTATTCATACCTTTGGAAGAGATTTCTTTAGAAAGTAACTTAATTCGGAGTTAAAATGAAGTTTTATTCCAGTTTAACGGTCACAGCTGCAATCCCAAACAATACAGTACTAAAAATGCTGGCAAGAGATTTTTCACTCTCCTCACAGAATTATAATTATAGAATTCTCTCCAGAAACTGTTCAATCAGCAGAAATCTTTAGGATAAATACACTTCAAATCTGGTTGCTACCCCAATTCTCAATGCTGTCCAAATGTCAAGGACAACAGTTTAACCTACCCACCTGATCTTGGAAGCTAAGCGGGGTCAATTCTGATTAGTACTTGCATGGGGACTAAAGTGCTATAGAATGTATTTTAGAGGAAGGAACTTGCAAAACCACCTCCAACCTAAGAAAACTCCCTCCCACCTGTCACCAAGGAGGCTGTCCAGACTTTGAACTGGTGCTTGACCGCTGTGTCAGACTGGATGAGAGCTAGCACATTGAAACTTAATCCAGACAAGACAGAGGTCCTCCTGGTCAGTGGTGGTCAATGCCTCCCTCCAGGAAGGCAACATTCCAGCGAGCTTAAAACAAGCTGTTGAAGAAACCATCCCTGGACCCCCCACTCAATTCGTCAACTATCGGCCTGTTTCCAATCTTCCCTTTTTGGGCAAAGTCTTGGAACGTGTGGTTGCCTCACAACTCCAAGTATTCTTGAAAGACACGGATTATCTGGATCCGGCGCAGTCTGGTTTTAGACCGAGGCATGGTACCGAGACAGCCTTGGTCGCCTTAGTGGATGATCTACGCCGGGAGCTGGACAGGGGGAGTGCGTCCCTGTTGGTTCTGCTGGACCTCTCAGCGGCCTTCGATACCGTTGACCACGGTATCCTTCTGGGACGCCTTGCAGAGATGGGCCTTGGAGGTACTGTTCTGCAGTGGCTCCGGTCCTTCCTGGAGGGCCGATCTCAGAAGGTGTTACTGGGAGACACCTGTTCAACCCCTCAACCTTTGTCTTGTGGGGTTCCTCAGGGCTCAATACTATCTCCCATGTTGTTTAACATCTACATGAAGCCGCTGGGGGAGGTCATCTGGAGTTTGGGAGTGCGGTGTCATCTGTACGCAGATGACGTCCAACTCTGTCACTCCTTCCCACCTGCTACTAAGGAGGCTGTTTTGGTCCTGAACCGGTGCTTGGCCGCTGTGTCGGACTGGATGAGGGCGAACACATTGAAATTGAATCCAGACAAGACAGAGGCACTCCTGGTCAGTCGAAAGGCCGAACAGGGCATAGGGTTACAGCCTGTGTTGGACGGGGTCGCACTCCCCCTGAAAACACAGGTTCGCAGCCTGGGAGTGATCCTGGACTCATCGCTGAGCCTGGAACCCCAGGTCTTGGCGGTGGCCAGGGGAGCTTTTGCACAGTTAAGACTCGTGTGCCAACTGTGCCCGTACCTTGGGAAGTCTGATCTGGCTACGGTCGTCCACGCTCGGGTCACATCCCAAATAGATTACTGCAACACACTCTACGTGGGGCTGCCTTTGAAGACAGTTCGGAAATTACAACTAGTCCAACGGGCGGCAGCCAGACTACTAACTGGAGCTACATACAGGGAGCATACCACCCTCCTGTTGTGTCAGCTCCACTGGCTGCCTGTCCACTTCCGAGCTCAATTCAAAGTGCTGGTTTTGACCTTTAAAGCTCTATATGGTTCTGGCCCAGCTTACTTGTCCGAACGCATCTGCCGCTACGTCCCACCTTGTAACCTAAGATCATCCGGGGAGGCCCTGCTCTCACTCCCGCCAACTTCTCAAACGCGGTTGGTGGGGACGAGAGAGAGGGCCTTCTCGGTGGTGGCTCCCCGTCTGTGGAACGCGCTTCCTAGTGACATACGTTCAACCCCATCCCTCCTGGCATTCAGGAAAAAAGTGAAATCCTGGCTATGGGACCAGGCGTTTGCACACTAGCACAAGGCAGCACTTTGGACTGGATTTTAATGGCAAGTTGGTGGATATGGCTCAATGCTCTTTTTATGAACGGAACACTGTTTTTAACTTAAATGAATGTGTATGATGTGTTAATGTTAATTGTATTTAATGTATTTTAATGTTGAATGTTTCTTGGGTTTTTATATTGTATTTTACTGTGTTTGTTAGGCCGCTCTGAGTCCCCCCTCGGGGGTTGAGAAGAGTGGGGTAAAAATGCTGGAAATAAATAAAAAAAAACTTTGAAAAATTCATGGGGTCATCATGCATCAATGGGCATCTTTAAGTGCAAACATTTAACTTTTTTTTGGAGTCCTTGAAACTATGGGAAGTTTTGAGTTTGGGCCTACACTATTTCACCCTTGGGGACAATTGCCTGAGCTCCAGAAAAAAAGGTTTTCATCCGAAGTCTTTACAGTAGGACCTTCATATCTACTGGGGTTTGGTTCAAGGACCTTCCACGGATACCAACATGCTGAAGTCCCACTATATACTTCTTCTTGGCTTTTCTTCACAAACGAAGATTCAGGAAGGACTCATCCAACCCTTTCTACAAGAACATTGATGATTCAGAGGTTGGATGTGTCCTTCGAGCCTGTGCAATGGATTTTTCTGGTGGAGCACAGAACTGGCCTCACCCTTAAACCAAGGGTTCGTCTGCCGGGGCCTAGCAAGCTGGGACGGTGTCAGCAGGGTCCTCAGGTCGTAGGTTTGGTTCGGGTTTCCTTCTCTAGATGGTTGACCATATAGGGTTAGATGAGCACCATCTGCCCAGGTTTGAAATCAGAGTTTTCCTTCTCCTAGGATGGTTGCCAAAAGGCTAGAGCAGTGTTTCCCAACAAGTGTGCCATGGCACACTACTGTGCCGCGAGCAATAATCAGGTGTGCCGTGGGAAATTGGAACCTCCAATACCCTTTCTTCCCCCTCCTGCCCACAATGCCCTCTGGGTGTAGGTGAACTACAACTTCCAAACTCAAGGTCAATTCCCAAGCAAACCCTTTCAGTACTTTCTGTTGGTAATGAGAGTTCAATATGCCAAATTTGGTTCAATTCCATTGTTGCAAGAGTTCAGGATGCTCTTTGATTGTGTGTTAACGATAAATCCCAGAAACTGTAACTCCCAAATGTCAAGGTCTATTTTCCCCAAACTCCATCTGTGTTCACATTTGGGCATATTGAGTAATCATGCCAAGTTTGGTCCTGATCCAACATTCAGTCCACAGTGCTTTCTGGATATAGGTGAACTACAACTCCAAAACTCAAGGTCAATGCCCACCAAACTCTTATAGCATTTTCTCTTGGTTATGGAAGTTTGTGTCTTTCTGCCATTCCTGCCAGGAGATCTATGTTGTGTTCATCGAAACAGGTCCAGGTTTCACACTGAGTGAGTGTATAAATACATTTAAAAACATATTAACTATATGTATGACTGTGTTAGAGTGTCATTTTGTGTCATTTTGGTTGGTGGTGTGCCCCAGGGTTTTGTAAATATAAAAAAATGTGCCGTGGCTCAAAAAAGGTTGAAAAACACTGGGCTAGAGAGCCCATCCTGCCCATTGACACTCTTTGTCAGACCCTTCGGTTGTGACTTGTCTGGCATGGGAGGACCTACCGGTGGCTATTATGCCGCCAGCATAGCTCACAACTTCATTTGGGTACGCAAGCCTTTTCCCCAAGACAAGGGGGCGCCAATGGAGAGGCCCATTATATACAATGGCACAGTAAACCAGTGTTTCTCAACCAGTGTGCCGTGGCACACTAGTGTGCCGTGAGCGATCATCAGGTGTGCCGTGAGAAAAGCTCTCTGCCCCCCTTCCTTCCCCTCTCCTCCTGCCGAACTCCTGCTGCTTGGGAGAGGAGGAGGAAGGGACAGGCGGCCGCAAAGAAAAAGAAGAAGGGACCGGGGCACTGCCTCCTTCGGCCGTTTCCCCAACCAGCCTCCAATCTGCCATGACTCCCACCATGACTCTCGCCCCTTGCTTGTTGAAGCCGCGCGGAGGAGGAGCCCCGCCTACTGAAGCCCGTCCACCGCTCATGCTCCTCCTCTGTGAGAGAGCTGAAGCCGGGGGAAAGGGGGCATGACGCAGCCTGGCTCCGCCCCCTCCCCCCGGCTTCAGCACTCCCACAGCTTCGCCAGCCTTGAGGGGGCAGTGCCAATCCAGCGACAGCAGAGCCAGCACAATGCTGGCTTGCCCCCTCAAAGCTGGTGAAGCTGTGGGAGAACTGAAGCTGGGGGGAGGGGCATGGCGTGGCCTGGCTCCGCCCCCTCCCCCAGCTTAAGCACCCTCACAGCTTCGCCAGCCTTGAGGGGGCAGTACCAAGCCAGTGGTGGTAGAGCCAGCACAATGCTGGCTTGGCACTGCCCCCTCAAGGCTGGCGGCTGTGGGAGAACTGAAGCCAGGGGGAGGGGGGCGAGGCATGGTGTGGCCTGGCTCCTCCCGGCTTCGGCACTCCCAGCAGCTGCTCCCAGCAGGCCACCATCCCCTAGGCGTTCTTTACTGTGTTACAGTGTCATTTTGTGTCATTTTGGTTGGTGGTGTGCCCCCCCGGATTTTTTTAATGTTAAAAGTGTGCCGCGGCTCAAAAAAGGTTGGGAAACACTGCAGTAAACTATATAAAGTAGCATAAACAAAGTTTCATTTTTGATTATTTTTTTTAAAAAAAATTAAGTAGTGGGTACGGAGGGCCAACAGTAGTCAGGAGCCACGAAAACACAATGAAGCATGCATTGTGAAAATGTCTTTTTCCTTGAAATGTGTGAGTTTGATTTTGGAATCGAGGGTGGCAGATTTCACCGACGTCTCCAAAATGACGAATTTGTTCTTTGGCAGGTCACCTTTCTATTTCTAGCTCTCAAAATGGTCTGCTGGGGATGAGTGGGGAGGGTTGGGAGTGGAACTCGAGCTCTGTTTCCCCCCCCCCTCCCCTCCCTTCCCCTCCCCCTAATATTGCATTTAAAGAAGTGGATTCGTGAATAGGAACCCCCTCCCCCCCCAGCCTCAACCGCAATTGGTCTGAGGAGGTTCTTTCCTCAACTTGCTGTAGAGATTAGATTTCCTTTCCCTTTTTTTCCAAGGGGATGTTTAAACAGGTAGGAGTATTTCAAGTAAATGATTGCAAGTTATCGAAAATAATGGGCTATTTAGTTTCTGAGGAGAGAATCCTGGCAGGCAGCTCCAAGAAGCAGCACGGGAGCAGATGGGAGTGATTAGTCTGTGATTTTAGAAAGGGCTTTTTCCTGCCTCCGCTGTGTGAAATGTGCTGTAGGAGAAAACCAGGCACCCGAGAGGACAAAGAGATGTTTACCACCACAGCCATTTTGTGTCCCGGTCTGCCTCCTGCAGCATTCTTTCCAATGGAATCGGGGATTAATGCTACAGTGCAGACAGTCACATACCCGAAGTGTTGGGAAAGTCGTCGAAACGGTGGTTGTCAAAGCAAATACTTCAGAAAATAATTGCCCTATTTACGCCCTCTAAAGTGTACAGGCTCTAGCCATATGATCCATATAGCAGTGTTTCCCAACCTTTTTTTGAGCCGCGGCACACTTTTTACATTTACCAAATCCTGGGGCACACCACCAACCCAAATGACACAAAATGACACTCTAACACAGTCATACATATAGTTAATATGGTTTTAAATGTATTTATACACTCAGTGTGAAACCTGGGCCTGTGTCGATGAACACAACATAGAAATCCTGGCAGGAATGGCAGAAAAGTAAACCACTATGGAACACCCTATAGGTAATATGCATAAAATGCAAAGAAAGATAGACACAAAATGCGTAAATGTATCATATAATGCTTTAAATCCAAATAGCATACACACTGGTGTCTGGAAAACGCCCCGGATTGGCAGAAAGACACAAACTTCCCACACAGAACTCCCATAACCAAGAGAAAATACTATAAGAGTTTGATGGGCATTGACCTTGAGTTTTGGAGTTGTAGTTCGCCTATATCAGGGCTGTCCAACTACCGGCCCTGCAGGTGTTTTGGACTTCAACTCCCAGAAATCCTAGCCAGTTTACCAGCTGTTAGGATTTCTGGGATTTGAAGGCCAAAACACCTGCAGGGCTGGCAGTTGGACAGCCCTGACCTATATCCAGAGAGCACTGTGGACTCAAACAATGTTGGATCAGGACCAAACTTGGCATGAATACTCAATATGCCCAAATGTGAACACAGATGGAGTTTGGGGAAAATAGACCTTGACATTTGGGAGTTACAGTTTCTGGGATTTATTGTTAACACGCAATCAAAGAGCATCCTGAACTCTTGCAACAATGGAATTGAACCAAACTTGGCCTATTGAACTCTCACTGCCAACAGAAAGTACTGAAAGGGTTTGCTTGGGAATTGACCTTGAGTTTGGAAGTTGTAGTTCACCTTCACCCAGAGAGCACTGTGGACTCAAACAATGTTATGTTATGTTGTTTGTTTTCTCTCCAGAATCACAATGTTGGAAGGAGGCTCACCACTTTAAGGTCCCTCAAACAGGCATGGGAAAACTTCAGCCTTCTGGGTGCTTTGGACTTCAACTCCCACCATTCCTCACAGCCTGAGGCCCTTTCCTGCTTAAGTGGCTGAGGGGGGGGAAAAGGGCCTGAGGCTGCTAGGAATGGTGGGAGTTGGAGTCCAAAACACCTGGAAGGTCCAAGTTTGCCCATGCCAGCTGTCGACAGAGACCACTTCCTCCCCCTGCCCCTTCGCGCCCTTTCTTCCCCCTCCTGCCCAACACTTACTTTTTCTTCTACACTGCTGCTTCTGCCGCCATTTTGATCCAAGGGGGCAGCGTGAGCATGTTTGGGAGGGGAGGGGGGAGGGAGGAAGGCATGACCCGTGCGGGCGCTACTGCGCAGACTCACCCCAGAGCAAAGCGAGGCAAAGCGAGCAGAGCGAGGATGGGAAGAAGGGAGCCCGAGTGGAGAAGTAAAAGTGTTGGCGATAGGTGACCCATGTTTCAGACCCATAGAGGAGAATAGACAGTACAATAGCTCTGTACACACTGATTTTGGTGCTTTGCCTCAGGTGCTTGTTGCTCCAGACTCTTTTGTGAAGCCTTCCGAATACACTTTATGACTTTGCTAATCTGTGATCTATCTCTTTGTCAATCTTGGCGTCTGAAGAGATGATGCTTCCCAGGGAGGTGAACTGCTGAACGGACTTAAGCACAGATTTGCCTATGCTGACGTGGGGATGCTGGTGTTCTTCCTGTGGTGCGGGCTGGTAGAGGGCTTCCCTCATGACTTACAGAGTCAAAATAAAGAGGAAATGTACAGGGGAAGCCTGTTTTGTAGCTATCTCCCATAATGAATGGTGGGGAACATACAGCCCCGAAGTAGTTCTCCACTTTCTTCGGACTGCCCTTCCTCTGGCCATAAAATGAGAGAATGACTTCTCCTTGAAACTTTCAAATGAGTCAATTCGCCTTTTAAACAGTTTGTAGAACACACACACCACCATTAAATATTTTTAAATATCTTTTTTTTTTCAGAATCAGACATCTGGCTTCTTTCTTTTGATGGGAGGGGGGAGTTGTGCCCCCTCCCCAAACCCCCGTTGAAGTTCTTTCCCCACTGCAGCTATACAGAAAGGTCAGCAGAGCCAAGGAAGCATATTTTCTGTTTGGTAGGGCCACACAACTGGGAGGGCTGGAGCACTAGTTGAGGTCTTCTTGGTGCCCATTTGAGTCTTGATATATAAAAAGGATGAGACTCCTCGTTCCCGACTCCGTGTCTGAAGTGAGTTCATTTTAACTTTTAAATGAAAAAAAAAAGCTGGGGGACGACGATGACTAAAATGAATATTTGTAGGCTGTCCTATGTGCTTTGCAGTGAAAATTCTCTTTTAGGTGATCCTGATCTGACTTTAGGTAGGATTAATTCAAGGAAGGGCAGGATAAGATCCAAACAGGGGCGGACCTACCTATTCCGGGGGGGGGTTAAGCGAAAAAAAATTGCGCCCCCCCCTGCGGCTCCCAAGCGCAGGTCATGCCCTGGAGCTCAGGGCGCATGTGAAAATTTCCGCGCATGTGCGCTGGCTCTGGGGCGCCTCCCGCTTTGGAACCCAGGACGCATGCGTCAATCAGTACGCATGCGTGAAACTGCACGCACGCACGCTGGCTCCAAAGTGGGAGGCGCGCTTTGGAGCCAGTGCGTATTTTTTGCGCTGCGCGGCTGCCCTTTGTACAGGCGCCATAGCGCCTGTGGGGGCTTCTGCGCGTGCACGGGGGGCTCCGCGCATGGGGAGGTGTGGGCGGAGCGCCCTGGGCGGCTGGGCCGGCGGGCCTGGTTGCGGAGGCCCCGCCAGTGTGGCGGCAGGGCGGGGCAGCGTGGGGCGGGCGGTAGGGCGGGGCCGGCGCGATGGTGCCCCTCCCAGGTGGCGACGCCCCTCCCAGGTGACGACGCCCTACACGCTTGCGTAGTCGGCGTAATGGTTAAACCGGCCCTGGATCCAAGCAGACCAATCTCACATGCAAACAAAGCTCTTGTTGCTCAACATGGGACACATAACAAATTGCAATCAATTTATCTAATGAAGAAGTTCCCATTTATGAACCAGAGGGAGATTGGCAGGTTGGAGCGACAAGAGTGAAGTTGAATGAATCCCCAGACTCTGTGAGCAAGGCCAGGGTGCTTTGTGCAAGCACGCTTGTGAGCTCCACTCAGGTGTCCATCTTCTACAGGCTAGAATACATGTTCTCAGGTACGGGAGGGGGCAACCTCATAGGAACTGGTAGCTTCCCCTGGTAGATTCTCCCCCCTCACTCCAAAGCACTAGAGTTTGACTGTAGAGTGTATTTTAGCTGAACCGTTACTTGCTGGCTTGGTTCACCACACCTGAATAAGCATTAAATGCTTGTGACTGTAACTGTACCTCAAGGAGGGAGAAGCAGTCAGAGAAGTAAACCAACGCCATGGAGTTTCATTCACTGAGAGGAACAGTTTTAAAAATAAGGAGTGTGTACGTAGCAAGCATGCATCCCACAAATCACAGACTCTGCAACCAGAACATCAGTGCCTGTAATTTAGTCGTGAGCTATCTCAGTAAGTAGATGTACATAAATATAATGACCTTCTTTTATTGTGCAATATATATTGCTTTTGAAAATTGTGTACTTCTTTTCTGAGCAACAGACCTCCCGTGATCTTTGGGAGGTCCTGAAGGCTTTTAAAGATAAAGTTGTTTAAGATCAAGTCACGGGCTTTGTGGTTGCTAACTTTGAATATGGTTTAATGGTTTCTACCTGAGAATGTAGGTGATTATGGCCAATGTTTTTATGGACTGAACATTGTTTTAATCCAGAGTGAATGTGTATGGTGCTAATGTAGTTGTATTTTAATGTATTTTTAATGTATTTTAATTGTTGAAGTGTTTTGGGGTTTATATTGTTATTATGTGGGCATCGAATTGTGCCGTACTGTAAGCCGCTCTGAGTCCCCCCTTGGGGGTTGAGAAGAGCGGGGTAAAATCCCGAAATAAATAAATAAATGTTTAATATTGTTTATATTTAATCCTGTTTTAATGTTTGTATATTTGTATATTGTAAATTGTATGCTGATGCTTTTATGTTAAGCCACTTTGGGGTATAAATAAATATAATGATAATTCCTACGCATTACATCTCCAACAGAACAGAGGCAAGAAAAACATTAAAAGGATAGAGACAGTTTCTTACTCTTCAAAATATAAAAAAAACAGCTCAATAACAACAACATTTTATTATGGTCCAAAGACCCTTATTACACTGTAGCATACAAGGTATACAGGGAAGCTCAACATGTTTCAGCCAGTTTTTAAATCAAAACTAATAATATTCACATGTGAATTTTACATAAGTAAACAAAAACAGTTTGATCCTTCTGGCGATCAGTTGAAGGCTTCTTCCAATATGCATTAACCCCTTTTGGCGCCCTAGGCCACACGATTACGCCCCCAAACCAACCTCTACCGCACCCCTCCCCTTCTTCTCCTCGTGGCGCTGCGCGCCCTCCTTCCTTAAGTCAAGGAAGGAGGGCGCGCATGAGGAGGAGGAAGGAAGGAAGGGAAGCCGGCATCGGCCCCGGGGGCAGGGCTTCCTTCCACCTCTTTCTCTTCTGGGAACGCCCTCCTTTCTTGAGAAGGAGGAGGAGGAAGGAAGGGAAGCCCCGCCATCGGCCCCGGGGGGGGGGCTTCCCTCCACCTCCTCCTCTTCACGGCGCGCCTCATGCCCTCCTTCCTTGACAAGGGGGGCGCCATTCCCTCCTCCCCCGCAGCGCTCTCCCCCGCCGTCCCCCAAGAGAGAGAGAGAGAGTTATGTTGCGGTTTTTTTTGGGTTCGTGTGAATTGCGCCCCCCTTGGCTTGCGCCCCTAGGCCATGGCCTTATGGGTAATATGGGCCTGACATTAGCCAGAATAATGTTGTGATGTGAGAGGGGAGAGGCAGGGGAGGGAGATTGTTCTCTCCTTTTCTTCCTCCCTTCTCTGATTTCTGTGTTGCACCCGATAGCATCAGTGGATGCAACAGGGAGAAGTGTCATCCCTGTCCCCAGGCTGTCCACTTCTGAACAGGAAACAGCGCAACAGTACACACCACCACAAAGTCTGAGCAAGTTTCAGAGGTTCAGGGAAGCTCTGGAGCATCTGTGACTTTAAAAAAAAATGTTAAGGGAGACAGCACTCATGCATTATGTGGATGCCGTTTAGTCCTTTAATCTCTGAACAGACTCATTTGTCCCATGTAGATGGGCCACCAGTGAAAGCTTTCATTGCACTACGTAAAACAGATGTGTTACTGTAGATGTGCTTCTGCAACCGGACACCCAAAATATGTGATTATAAACTATCCTTTATCCTCTCCCCAATGTCAAAGATGCTGAAAACCTTCCAGTTTATCGTAGGAAAGGAAGTACTGGACAGGTGTAAGAAGACTTTGTGAAAGTAACCTCTTTTTGTCATAGGCTGTACTCTAAATTGGGGAATATGGGTGTGGGAGTTATTTTATTAATTTTATTATTATTATTTACTTTATTTATATTCCACTCTTCTCACCCCGAAGGGGACTCAGAGCAGATTACAGGTACACATACTTAGCAGACAATCCCTGCCGTTTCCACATACACACATATAGACGAACAGAGGCAAACTCTGGCCACCAGGGGGAGCTGATGCACTCCTCATCTCTCAGCGTTCCCAACGTCCCTTGTTGTTCCTTCTGCATTCTCAGCGTTCCTGGAGTTCTTTAATGGCCTCATAATTCAGTCAAAATTTGCCTCCCCACTTAATGTGGTACCTTTATTTCCTACTTGACAAATGCAACTGTCTTTCGGGCTGCAAAGGTCGACAGCAGGGTACACTTAAAGGTTGAGCACCCACCTCGACCCGGGCAGGCCTCAAGCTCATGACCTACTGGTCAGAGAGATCTTATGCAGCTGACACTTAGCCAGCTGCGCCACATTCCCAAATAAACCAGTTGCTGGTAATTAGCCAATGTAGTCCAGTGATGCAATCTTAGTCTTAGCCGTGTCCCTCTGTAAGGACTCACCCATTCTGAGCAGGCCGAAGCCTGTGTTGCAGTTTGGCTCCCTGGTTAGAATAGCTGGCATCCATCTTAGGAGGGAGTTCCACAGGGCAGCCATTAGAAGAAGGTAATTGCCAGAGACAGGGGGAGTGGCTTTAGAGCTCCTCTGTCTAGATACAGTGTCTCCCAAGAGATTGGCTGAGAGCCATAGGGGAGGAGCTGAGCTGACTAGGAGGAAGAACTCCTGTCAGAAAATTTTAGTCTTGTGCTAGGCTATGGAAAAGTAACATCTAAGCCTTAGCAGTCTGTCTTGAGCTCGGCTTTGGAGAAGTAACATCCAAGCCTCAGCAGTTAGTCTGAATCAGTCTGTTCTATAGCGAAACACCTAGGGATTAGTCTGAACTAAGGGGTCAGGGAAGCTGACAGCGCTTAGGGTCAGAAGAGGATTCAGGGTGCCGCTTAGAGTTTAGAACCGGTAGGGCTGACTTGGGATAGTCAGTCAGGACACCTAGTAGTCTCTGGATATGGAGCGAAAGGTGGGCTCTGAGACTGGGAGCTAGCACGAGTCTGTTAGCTCATTCAGACAAGACTCAGGGAACTTTTTAGGGAATAGAAGTTCCAGTTTGTTAACATCTGCTCGCACTAGTTTCAACATTACTGGGACAGAGCTTTTCCAGTCAAGTTTCAGTACTGACTGGGATTGCCTTTAAGATCTAAGAAGAAGAAACCTCTAGAGAAACCATTACGCTCAAGCACATTTATTATCCAGTAACCATGCGCTCTTGTTGCCTCAATAGAAGTAAACCATTAAGATCTGTGCCTTGTTGTTAAAGCCTGTTAAAGTTAATAAACTCTTTCTTGTTAACTTTTAAGCAAGCCTCCATCGTACTGCTTTTCAGTTTTCCTCTCAGCGGGTGGTTGTATTAGGAGCCTAACTGGAAATCTTATTTAATTATAAAATCCTAATAAGAATATTAGGTTGGTGGTAGCGAGTTTTAGGAATTGGGTGTACTAAGTCGTCACACCCTCCAATATCTGGATTTGAAATGAGAACTGCTGATAAAAATGTCAAAATGATAGGCTTGCCCCCCCCTTCCCCCCAGGACAAATTGTACTATTCGACATTCGTATCCCTAGTCAAATGATTGTGTAAAGGTCTTGTGAAAATTTCTGCAGACAAGAGCATTTGTATGCATACATTTCAATACATGTTTTGTAGCCTTATATCCCATTTTCCTCAAAAGTACCCGTCTTGGTATGAAATCATCACTAATGCATGAAGGTTGCAAAGTTTGGAGAGCCAATGGATAATTTTATTCTAGTTTGTATATGACCCTGGTAAATGCTAATTAGGTCAGTTCACGTTAAAATGTGAACCCAATAAATTTCTTTGCCACCCTGATTCAGAACCGTTCTATTTTCTGTCTACTCGCCCCAGTTCTATTATTACCGTGCCAGGAATCTTCAGCCTGTGTAGATACTGCACTGGCATGCTAATGCTACCCCTGAGATGCCAGTGACCTGGTTTAAATCCAGTGCTGGCTGCATGGAATAATACACAAGGAAGGCCTGTTTTGAAACAAAGAGGCATGCTCCCTCCGCTTAAGGTTTACGCAGGGCTTCTCTGAGATCTTTTCTATAGTGGAGCCTGAGTTTAGAGACGGGTGTGACTTACATACCCTGATCGGAAAATTCTGTTGTTTAATTTTTGAAGAGGAGACAAGAGGAAAGCCATGGAATTATGTTTTCCTCACTTTTGTTGATGTGACACCAATATAATGTTCTTTAAAATGGGAAGCACCTCAAATGAATGTAGGCTTCATCTCATTTCAAGGGTTACTGAGGGCCGGTGCGGTCTGCAACAGGTTACCTGACAGAACATGGCATTGGATGTAGCTCTTGTATATTTATTTTATGATGACCTTACATTAAGCAAATCTTTTAACATCAGGCAAGCAGGAACACAAAGAGGAAACAACAAACACCTGCTATATACTACAACAAAACCATCCCCTTTTTCGATATAGAATAAAATTAAGGGCTTTTCCACACTAGCCCTACATGCAAGGTTAAACTAGAAGTCACTCCTACATGTCTAGAGCAGTGTTTCCCAACCTTTTTTGAGCCGCGGCAGATTTTTTACATTTACCAAATCCTGGGGCACACCACCAACCAAAATGACACACAATGACACTCTAACACAGTCATACATATAGTTAATATGTTTTTGAATGTATTTATACACTCAGTGTGAAACCAGGGCCTGTTTCGATGAACACAACATAGATATCCTGGCAGGAATGGCAGAAAGACACAAACTTCCCACACAGAACTCCCATAACCAAGAGAAAATACTATAAGAGTTTGGTGGGCATTGACCTTGAGTTTTGGAGTTGTAGTTCACCTATATCCAGAGAGCACTGTGGACTCAAACAATGTTGGATCAGGACCAAACTTGGCATGAATACTCAATATGCCAAAACGTGAACACAGATGGAGTTTGGGGAAAATAGACCTTGACATTTGGGAGTTTCTGGGATTTATAGTTAACACACAATCAAAGAGCATCCTGAACTCTTGCAACAATGGAATTGAACCAAACTTGGCATATTGAACTCTCATTACCAACAGAAAGTACCGAAAGGGTTTGCTTGGGAATTGACCTTGAGTTTGGAAGTTGTAGTTCACCTACACCCAGAGAGCACTGTGGACTCAAACAATATTATGTTATGTTGTTGTTTGTTTTCCATTCAGAATCACAATGTTGGAAGGAGGCTCACCACTTTCAGGTCCCTAAAACAGGCGTGGGAAAACTGTGGCCCTCTGGGTGCTTTGGACTTCAACTCCCACCATTCCTAACAGCCTGAGGCCCTTTCCTGATTAAGTGGCTGAGGGGGGAAAGGAAAAGAGCCTGAGGCTGCTAGGAATGGTGGGAGTTGGAGTCCAAAAACACCTGGAAGGTCCAAGTTTGCCCATGCCAGCTTTCAGAGACCTCTTCCTCCCCCTTCCCCTTCGCGCCCTTTCTTCCCCCTCCTGCCCAACACTTACTTTTTCTTCTACGCTGTCGCTTCTGCCGCCATTTTGATCCGAGGGGGCAGCGTGAGCGTGTTCAGGAGGGGAGGGGGGGAGGAAGACGTGACCTGTGCGGGCGCTACTGCGCAGACTCGCGAGGCAAAGCGAGCAGAGCGAGGCTGGGAAGAAGGGAGCCCGAGTGGAGAAGGAAAACTGTTCGGCAGGAGGGGGAAGAAAGGGGATTGGAGGTTCCCATTTCCCACGGCACACCTGAGGATCGCTCACGGCACACTAGTGTGCCACGGCACACTGGGTGGGAAACACTGGTCTAGACAACACCCAGAAACATCCAATTGGTAACACAAAGTAAAATTGGTGAACCCTGTTTTACCCCACTCTAAAACAATAGAGCAGCCCCAGACTCTGGGATAGTGTGGAGAGTTGGGCTGTCCACACTGAAACAGGCAATTCAAACAGGTAAACTGTACATATGGCTAACACTGCTGCTCCCTTTCCCCTGAGCTCTGCAGGGGAAAGAAGAAGGATCGGGGTCATATTGTTTTTGCCATTGTGGCCACCAAGTTCTTTGGGTAATGCCTTTGTGTCCCCATTGGGGAGGTGATGGTGGGGTACCAATAAAGTTTATTGTTATTACTATTACAGGGCTGTCCAACTTCCAGGGGCCTGAATTCCGGTCACTGATGACCTGGGGGGCCGTAGGGTCTGCCCCTGCCCCCGCCCCCTCCCCACACCCAGCTCCGCCCTCTCCCTGGCTCCGCCTCTCCCCCGCTCTCGCCCGCCCCTGCATGCATACAGTCAAATATAATCTTTTACTGAGATAAAATGCAGGGATAAGATATTAAATTATTTTAATTTAATATTAAATATATTTAATTCCATCCTCCCTCCCCTTATTTTAATTTAATATTAAATATATTTAATTCCATCCTCCTCCCCTATTTAAATTTAATATTAAATATATTTAATTCCATCCTCCCCTCTCCCTTATTTTAATGTATCCCATCTCCCCTTATTTCATCTTTAAATATATTTAATTTTATATTTAATACATGAGGGGAGATGGGGGGGAGAATGAGGAGCCCCCTGAGGAGCCCCCTGCTTCGGCCTACCTTTTCCAAACGCGCAGGATCCAGGAGTACCCGGACGACGAGAGAGGCGACGACCGACTGAGTCGAAGAAGGTCCTAATCGCGTCTGTGGGCCTCAGCGATCCAGTAGTAGAGTAGCCGAAGAGTATCGCGAGAATACGCAATCCACACGGGATTTCGCTGTCAACGCCGGCGTGATCTCATGTTGACAGCGAAATCCCGTGTGGATTGTGTATTCTTGTGATACTTGCTCCGAACCCGGAAGTAGGTATTTTTTTAAAAAAAATATTATTTATTTTATTTTTCAATTTTTATTTTTTATTAAAAAGCTTAGGGGGCCAGAGGGAAGGGGCTGGGGGGCCGTATACGGCCCCTGGGCCGCCAGTTGGACAGCCCTGTACTATTATATCCCCCCCCCCTTTCCTTGGTTGTGTAGTTGCCTTTGCTGGTATCAGCAAAGGCACCTGGTTGCACCTGCGAGCTCCCTGGAGCTCTCTTCCAGCTCCTGCAGAAACAAGAACATTCTCGGTAAGGGGAACCACCTAGCGGTGTCAAAGTGGACCGTGTGGGCTCTACCCTTGCTGATACTTTGGCCTGGGATCACAGTGTGCAGAATACTCAATTGAACTTGGGGCTGATCTGAAGCAGCAATGCTGTGGACTGGCCCTGGAATATCATATCTGTGTAGATGAGCCCTAAATATATACCAGAACTTATTCTTTCTCTAAGTGAAAGTATGTTTTTGCCTTAGGCGGAGAGGAAACACCGTGCATGGAGGATGCTACCGGGCGGTGTGTGTATCTGTCGTAACAAAGGTAGCTTCTTCCTCTGTCCACTGAAGCCTATAATAGCCTTGTCCGGCAATGAATATCGGTGCTGTTGGCTATATTTCAGAGTAAGGAACTGGCCAAACCACTTTTGAGTATTTCTTGCCTAAGAAAATGCATTGCAATTCATGATGTCACCATAAGTCCACAGGCAATTTGAAGGCGCACACACGCAAACTTTTTTGATAGCTCCCTTGCAGAATGAAATTTCCCTTGGGTTGTTAAACAATGATTGTTACCCAGGCTATGCTTATTACCCAGTCAAATCTTAAGTGTCTAATGAAATATTTGCCTCGACTATAAAATGGCTACCTGTGTACACATTATTAAAACAACCACAGAGGGAAAATATGCAATAACAACACCACCCAGAAAGTTTTGCCCCATCCCAATTTTAAATCCGGCTTCCGTATTGGCCATGGGACAGAGACTGTGCTGGTCGCCATCATGGACCAGCTCCGCTGCCAACTGGATCAATGGGGATCAGCGCTGCTCGTGTTATTGGACCTTATGGCAGCTTTTGATACGGTAGACCACGCATTGTTAACCCACCGCCTAGTCGTGACGGGAGTTAGGGGGACTGCTCTTAAATGGGTATCCTCCTTTCTCCGTGATCGGGGACATTGTGTGGAGAGGGGAGATATGGTTTCCAAGAGGTTCCCCCTAAACTGTGGGGTCCCTCAGGGAGCCATTCTTTCCCCTTTATTGTTTAACATCTACATGCGACCACTTGCCAAATTGGTGCAGAGTTTTGATCTGGAGTGTCATCAGTATGCGGATGACACCCAGCTGGTGCTGAGGATGGATGGCCGACCAGACTCTGTACCCGATTGTTTCCAACAATACCTTGAAGCCATGACTGGTTGGCTATGAGCCAGTCGGCTAAGAGTGAACCCATCTAAGACGGAGATCCTCTGGCTGGGTCATCCAGGTAGGTGTGAGCTCCAGCTGCCTGCTCTGGACAGCAAGGCACTACGCCCGTCGCACTTAGTAAAGAGTCTGGGGGTCTAGTTGGACCCGCTGCTGACAATGCAGGCTCAGGTCTCTGCTGTCAGCAGATCCGCTTTTTTCCATCTGCGGCAAGCTAGGCAGTTGGCGCCCTATCTCACCGGAAAGGACCTAGCCACGGTGATCCAAGCGACGATCATCTCGAGGCTAGACTACTGTAATGCCCTTTACATTGGTCTTCTTTTGGCGGTCATCCGGAAGCTTAAACTGGTGCAGAACGCAGCAGCGAGACTCCTGGTCGGGGTGCCAGCCAGGGCTCATATCACTCCAACTCTGCAGCGACTGCACTGGTTGCCAATTGCGCACCGGATCGTCTTCAAAGTGTTGGTTTTGACCTTTAAGGCCTTTCATGGTCTGGGGCCGGTGTACCTGAGGGACCACCTACTCCCATATGTTCCCCAGAGATCTCTTCGCTCTGAAGACCTCAATCTTTTGCAGATCCCTTCCCTGCAAACCATTCACCTGTCATCAACTAGAGAGAGAGTGTTCTCTGTGGCAGCACCTTACCTGTGGAACAGCCTGCTGCCTGAAGTTCGAGCAGTTAATGAGCTACCGGCTTTCCGGGAAGCTTGCAAAACGGCACTGTGCTGGCGAGCATTCAGTCTCTGACCACTCACTCTTGGTTACAGCGGAATATTGTTAACCTGTTTTTATTGTACTTCCTTGTGGTTGCTTGAGATGTTTTTTTTGATGTAGTTCGATACGCTGTAAACCGTCCTGAGCCAGTTGGAAAGGACGGCATACAAATCGAAATAATAAATAAATAAATAAATGGCATAAACTACATTTAGTGGATGGCTCCCTTAACCACACAAAAATGTAACGACAATCCAGAAAATGTTGGGAACAACAACACACACTTCTTCCTTTCCTCCAAAGGGTTTGTTTTCAAAAGTGATTTTCCTTTAGAGAAAAACGAGGCGCACAATTATTGCGGCATAGTCCACGTACCGGCAAAGAGAGAGTTAAGTGGACGAGCAAGAAGGGAGGAGGGTGCCTGAGGAGTCACTACCCATCAAGCTTTATTGTGTTATTTCAACTAAGCAGAGACAAAAAGACAAATCTAAGCTCCCTACTTTCATTTATAATTGAACCCAGTCCAGAAGGATGGAGCAAGCGCCATCTGTAAGGCAGAGAGTGCGAGCAGCCGGCAGAATGAAATATTCAAATTACTGTAGGCTACCTCGCATTTTAATGACAGGGTACAAAAAACTGACTTGTAAGTGAGGATTGCACAGCAACAAAAGAAAGTTGGGTCTTCTAGTGCATGTCTAAACTGAACAAAAAGGCACTTTCAGCTCACAGAGCACGGGTGTGTGGTTTTGCAACGCATCCAAAGTGGTTTACACAACAAAAGATTTCCCCCCACTCCGTTCTCTTAATTGATCAACAGGAGCAGTTTTAGCCAAGAGAGATGCATCCATACATGTGCTTGTTCATGGAGGCATAACTACATTCTCTTAAAAGCTCTGCCTTAGTTGCATACATAAAGCAGTTTTTTCCAACCTTTTTTGAGCCGCGGCACATTTTTTACGTTTACAAAATCCTGGGGCACACCACCAACCAAAATGACACAAAATGACACTCTAACACAGTAATACATACAGTTAATATGTTTTTAAATGTATTTATACACTCACTTAGTGAGATAAATTTGTCCAGGGCCCTGTTCGGCATTTGTATTTTCTTGCCGCGTCTGAGCAAGAGCTTAGGTGTTCAATTGGACCCCTTGCTGACCATGGAGACTCAGGTCTCCGTGGTCAGCAGGACGGCGTTCTTCCACCTACGACAGGCTAGGCGACTGGCACCCTACCTGTCCAGGCATGATCTGGCCACGGTGATCCAAGCGACGGTCATCTCGAGGCTGGACTACTGTAACGCCCTCACGTAGGTCTTCCCTTGGCGACAATCCGGAAGCTAGTGCAGAATGCCGCTGCTCGCTGCTGGCGGGAACGCCGGCAAGGGAGCACATTACGCCCACTCTTCGGCAACTGCACTGGCTCCCCATGGAGCACCGAATTGTCTTCAAGGTGTTGGTGTTAACCTTCAAGGCCCTGTACGGCTTAGGGCCTGCGTACCTGAGGGACCGCCTTGCCCCATACATTCCCCGAGATCACTACGTTCAGAGGAACAAAATCTGTTGTTGGTGCCAACAATCCGCTCCTGCCATCTGTCCACAACTAGGCAGAGAGCGTTCTCCGTAGCAGCCCCGGCGCTATGGAACTCCCTGCCAAGTGACATCCGGACCATACAAGACCTAATTCCCTTTCGGAGGGCGCAAAAGACCGCGCTGTTCAAAGCAGCCTTGACTAGTCAACCGGATTGGCCGACTGACTTACAGCTGTCTAATACACTGGTGTGTCGGGCCTATGGAAATGTATGCGTGTCTCAATACCTCGTGATGTGATTCGTATTGTTTTAATATTTTACAGTTTTACTGTTTTACTGTACGGCTGCATGGCCACTACATGCCGCCGGTCTTATATGTTGTGACCCGCCCCGAGCCTGCAGGGAGGAGCGGAATACAAAACCAAATAATAAATAAATAAATAAATAAAATAAATCCAAGATGGCGCGACCATCTTGGATTCTCGCGTAACTTCTTAGGTGATGCGAAAGTGCTATGCTTCCATTTATTAAAGGGACAGATGCACCTTATAGTTTATATATGAATGAAGTTCAAAAATAATTTCCCACAGCACACCTGATGATCTCTCACGGCACAGTAGTGTTCCGCGGCACATTGGTTGAAAATCACTGTACTATGAGAGATATACTCGTACATCCACAGAATTTCTCTGATCAGCCAAGCTTACAACTCTGTATAAAAAAGGGAAAAATGAATTTTGCATGCCTTGTTTTTTGAGCAGCCCAAGCTGGCTCCTAGTAACCACAGCATTTATTTCTAAGTGTGCCCAGACTTGACTGTTTCGTGATCTGTTCTAGAACCTTTCCTGGTATCATGGTTAAACTGACTGTTTAACAGCTCAGGTCCTCTCAGTGCCGGCCTTTGGCATTCCGCCATGTAAGCGGCGCGTGGGGCGACGGGTCCTGGGAGGGCGTCGCCGCCTGCGGGCGCCGCCACGCTGGCCGCCCTCCGCCGCGCCTCCTGCCCGGGAGCCAGTGCTCCCGCCGGGCGGCGCAGCCGGCGATGCAGCCGGGCGGCGATGCAGCCGCGACGGACGTCACTGCGCATGCGTGCGTGACGCACTCGCGCAGCTGCTCGTGACGTCAGCACGCATGCGCAGGTGTGCGTGACATCGCCACGCAGCTGCGTGGTGACGTCGCCGTGCAGGTGTGCGTCATGCATGCCTGCGCATGCGCGGTGACGTCGCGCGGGCTGCCGCCCAGCAGCCGGGCGCAGAAATGAGGCTCGCCTACCCCCAGGAGAGGTGAGACCGCCCCTGGGTCCTCTCTTTGCCTTTTTTGAAGACAAGGACAAGATTTGTCTTCCACCAATTTCCTGAGTCCTTTCCTGTCTTCCCAAAATTCTCAAAGGTATTTGACAGTGGGTCTGAAATACATCAGCAAGATGCTTTGTTACATTGGGATGTGTACACTAGTACAGTGATTTTTAGTGTGCCGTGGAACACTAGTGTGCCATGAGAGATCATCAGGTGTGCCGTGGGAAATTATTTTCGAACTTCATTCCTATATAAACTATAAGGCGCATCTGTCCCTTTAATAAATGGAACTATAGCATAGTGCTATGGTCACGCCATCTTGGATTCGCTCAGACGCGGCTAAGTAAACAAAGTAAACAAACAGAGAGAGACTGACAGCTGTTGAGCAAGAGCTTCATGTGTGTCTTTCTACCATTCCTGCCAGGATATGTATTTTGTGTTTATCGAAACAGGCCCAGCTTTCACACTAAATACATTAAAAAACATAGTAACTATATGTATTACTGTGTTAGAGTGTCATTTTGGTTGGTGGTGTGCCCCAGGATTTTGTAAATGTAAAAAATGTGCCGCGGCTCAAAAAAGGTTGGGAAACACTGCACTAGTAAACGTTTTCAACAACAAAACTAATTTTATTAATAAACAAAATACATGTTAACAATAAAAAGTTACATAAATATATAAAAGGTGCTTGGCTGCTGTGTCGGACTGGATGAGGGCTAGCGAATTGAAACTTCATCCAGACAAGACAGAGGTCCTCCTGGTCAGTCGAAAGGCCAAACAGGGCATAGGGTCACAGCCTGTGTTGGACGGGGTCACACCCCCCCTGAAGACGCAGGTTCGCAGCGTGGGAGTGATCCTGGACTCATCACGGAGCCTGGAACCCCAGGTCTCGGTGGCCAGGGGAGCTTTTGCGCAGTTAAGGCTCGTGCACCAGCTGCGCCCGTACCTTGGGAAGTCTGATCTGGCTACGGTCGTCCACGCTCGGGTCACATCCCGAATAGATTACTGCAACGCACTCTACGTGGGGCTGCCTTTGAAGACAGTTCGGAAACTGCAATTAGTCCAGCAGGCAGTAGCCAGATTACTAACGGGAGCTACATACAGGGAGCATACCACCCCCCTGTTGTGTCAGCTCCACTGGCTGCCTGTCCAATTCCGAGCTCAATTCAAAGTGCTGGTTTTGACCTTTAAAGCTCTATATGGTTCTGGCCCAGCTTACTTGTCTGAACGCATCAGCCGCTATGTCCCACCTCGTAATTTAAGATCATCCGGGGAGGCCCTGCTCTCTCTCCCGCCTACTTCTCAAACGCGGTTGGTGGGGATGAAAGACAGGGCCTTCTCGGTGGTGGCTTCCCGTCTGTGGAACGCACTCCCTATTGATATACAATCAACCTCATCCGTCCTGGCATTCAGGAAAAAGTGAAATCCTGGTTATGGGGCCAAGCGTTTGCACATTAGCACGACACGGCACTTTAGATTGGATTGAAATGGCAAACTGGTGGACAAGACCCAATGCTTCAATTATGGACAGAACACTGTTTTAACTGATGTGAATATATATGATGTATTTTAATGTTAGTTGTATTTTAACGAATTTTAATGCCAGCTGTAATTTAATGTATTTAATTTTAACTGTTTGGGGGTTTTTATTATATGTATGCTGTGTTGGCATCGAATCGTTGCCGTTGTGAGGCCGCTCTGAGTCCCCCCTCGGGGGGGTTGAGAAGAAGCGGGGTAGAAATGGTGGAAATAAATAAAGTAAATAAATAAATAAAAATAATACGATTCGGTTTTACACAGGGCGATGCTGGTACTGGTATGGCTAGTTCCTACACCCAATGTAGAGGACAAAAACAAATACAATTCAGGTTTTAAATCCTGTGGGAGAATACGTGGCATGGATAACTGGGGACCGAGTGCAAAAGCAATGCTTCTTCTAGAAGGAAATTGTCAGAAAGGGAAAGGCGGAGGGGCAGGAGAGAGAACTGCAAAATGCCTAATGCAACGTTAAAGCCTGCTTTCCATTACTTATTGTCTGTCGCTTGGCTGTTGGCCGTGTTAATGGTGTCTCTGACAGAGGGAGGGAGCGACTCTGAGCCACAAGCACCAGGAGTCACCTTCCCTCAGTCTCAGGCAGATCCCATTCATTAGGCAATGACCCGTGCTTCATATGCTCTCTAATGCCCTCCACTCAGAGGAGTACAGGTCAATCCACAGCATCCGGACGAGCTAAAACATCGCGCTTTGGGGAGCCCCCGAAGCTTTCAATGTCACTTTTGACCAAGTCGGGTTGTAGTCACTCAGTGAGGGAGTTTCATAAGCCTTGAGCCATGACACAGTGCAATGATATATTTAAGCAATAATGAACAGCAAGCCAGCAGTGTCTCTCTTTAAAGGAATGCTGGAAAAAAGAAGCGGCGTGTGTGCGTGTGTGTGTGTTAAAAACAACCCAGAGGAAAACACACTGTCCAACTTTCAATGACACTGGTTTGCCACATTCATGCTTCGCTTTAAAGGGCTGAATCTAGGAGAAGGTTGTTCCTTGGCAAACTCTAAACAAAAGGCAAAGTCTACACCAGGGCTGTCCAACTGGCGGCCCGCGGGCCGTATACGGCCCCCCCAGCCCCTTCCCTGCGGCCCCCTAAGCTTTTTAATAAAAAATAAAAATAGAAAAAAATTATTTTTTAAAAAAAAATCCAAAAAAGAGTGTGCATGCGCGTGGTTTTGCCCGCGTTGGGAGGGCGGGGGGAGCCCCCCGTGGCTCCTCCCTCTCTCCCAAAGCATCACGCCAGCCTCGGAAGCTTCTGAGACTGTTGTGATGCTTTGGGCGAGGGGGCGGAGCCGCGGAAGCCTCCTCGCGGCTTCGCCCTCTCCCCCAAAGCGTCACAACAGCTGTTGTGATGCTTTGGGCGAGGGGGCGGAGCCATGGAAGGCTCCCCGTGGCTCCTCCTTCTCTCCCAAAGCGTCACGCCAGCCTCGGAAGCTTCCGAGGCTGTTGTGATACTTTGGGCGAGGGGGCGGAGCCGCGGAAGCCTCCTCGCGGCTTCGCCCTCTCCCCCAAAGCGTCACAACAGCTGTTGTGATGCTTTGGGCGAGGGGGCGGAGCCGTGGAAGGCTCCCCGTGGCTCCTCCTTCTCTCCCAAAGCGTCACGCCAGCCTCGGAAGCTTCTGAGGCTGTTGTGATGCTTTGGGCGAGGGGAGCGCGCGGGCCCCTCGCGGCCGCCCTCTCCCCAAAGCGTCACAACAGCTGTTGTGATGCTTCGGCGAGGGGCGGAGCCGTGGAAGGCTCCCGTAGCTCCTCCTTCTCTCCCAAAGCGTCACAACAGCCTTGGAAGCGGGCGAAATCGCCCGCTTCCAAGGCTATTGTGACGCTTTGGGAGAGGGGGCGGAGCTGCATGGCCGGGGGCGTGGCCGGGGACATGGCCGAGTGGCCCCCAGGTGATCACTCACCAGAAGTCCGGCCCTTGGGCTGGCAGAAGTTGGACAGCCCTGGTCTACACCACTAGTAATACCCAAACAACGATGGGACTACACACCAGCAACAAATGAATATGGAAAATATCACTCAATAGTCGTAGTTGCTACTCTTAGTTATATATTGTCAAAGAGAAATTAGAGTAATTATCAAGGAAAAACCCCTACATATTAGAAACTTTTCAAAAAAAATCCAGAGTAGTCCACGTTGATTATACATAGTGAAAGTAATGTCCAGATAATAAAAGCCAAAAGTCCACGAAGGTGGAAATTATAGTCAGTCTTAGTGTACTCACGAATACATGAATCGTCCCAGTGTGCGAACTGATCGCAACGCAATGCTGGCAAAAATCCGTATTATACAATCCATAATTAATAAAGTTCAAAATAACCTCCGCACCTTTACAGGACTTGGATTACTATTATTTTGAACTTTATTGATTATGGACTGTATAATCCGGATTTTTGCCAGCATTGCGTTGCGATCAGTTCGCACACTGGGACGATAAATGGATAAAAGTAGAGAACGAAATAAATGATGGATGGGGAAAATATGGTTTATACACCAGAGATATTAATAAAATAAATGAAAAACTAACAGGACCAAGGAAGCTTGCATATGACTGTGGGCAAAAATGGCAAAAACTATGGGCATATAAATTATCAGGGAAAACTCCAATTAAGAGCATGGGCCTCCCCGAAAGGTTAGCAAAAAACTTAGAAGAAAAGGGATTAAGAAGAGTAAAAGATACGTGGAAACAAGATGGAACGATTATACATTGGCCAGAGTTTTTGGAAAAAGGGGGGAAAGAAAATTGGTTAAAATTAAGAGCGATTTGGGAAAAAGTAAAAAAAGAAGGTGCTCTGCCCACTGAAGAACTAAAGGTAGATAAATTACTAAATGCAAGAGAAAAAACAAGCAAAGGAACAGTGGCCAAAATATACAATTTAATGGTGGAAGATAAAGAGTTCATGATTAGAGCAATATGTAACAAATGGAATGGGGTTGAATCATTGCAGACACATGAAGTAGAGCAGTGCTGTCCAACTTCTACCAGACCTAGGGCCGGACTTCCAGTCACTGATGACATGGGGGGCCGCTCCGTGCCACTACGCCCCGCTCCTGCCCCCGCCCCTCCTCCTAAAGTGTCACGCCAGCCTCAGAAGCGGCGATTTCGTTTCTGAGGCTGGTGTGACCCTTTAGGGGGGAGGGCAAAGCCAAGGGGAGCCCTCCATGGCTTCGCCCTCCTTCCTAAAGTGTCACGCCAGCCTCCTCCTCTGTCCTGTCTCTCCCTCTGGCGCATCGATCAGTGCGCCGGGAGGAGAGGCAGAACGGAGAAGGCGTGCCAAAAGAGGAGGAAGGGAAGCGCTTCCCTTCTAAAGTGTCACGCCAGCCTCCTCCTCTGTTCTGTCTCTCCCTCTGGCGCATCGATCAGTGTGCCAGGAGGAGAGACAGTACGGAGAAGGCGTGCCTAAAGAGGAGGAAGGGACGCGCTTCCCTTCCTCCTCTTTAGGCATGCCTCCTCCCTCCCCTCCCTTCCCCGGCGTTCCCGATTGGTGCGCCGGGGGAGGCGGAGGAGGAGGAGGAGCCTCCCTTCCTCCTCATTAGGCCCGCCTTTAGGCCCCCGGCGTTCCCGATTGGTGCGCTGGGGGGAGAGGCGGGATGGAGGAGGAAGGGAGCGGGCGGGGCTGGGTGATGTCAGGCTCGGCGCCAGCGCCACGTCTGACATCACCCAGCCCAGCCCCCCGGAGATCGAATTTTTTTTTAAAAACATTATTTTAAAAAATTTTTTTGCAGGGTAGGCGGGGGCCCCCGGGCCGCCAGTTGGACAGCCCTGAAGTAGAGGAAATAATTGGGAATATGAATAAAATAAAAATAGAAAAATATAACCAATTAGAAAAAAAGATGATATTAAGATGGTACAGAACTCCTGAGCAACTGGCTTAGATGGTAAAAGGAAGGAATTCTAATTGTTGGCACTGTAATATTGAAAAAGGTACTTATTCACATATGTGGTGGGAGTGCTCTGAAATAAAAAAACTTCTGGCAAATGATACAAGGAAAAATACAAGAGATATTCCAGATAAATATTCAAATTAATAATGATTTGCTACTATGGGGAGTGATGGATCGTCCAAGTATAAAAACCAAATTTCAGGAGTTATTTAAGGTAACAATAAGAGCAGCCCATGTGGTGATTGCTAGAGGATGGAAAGACAAAACGAAATGGACATTAAGTAACTGGAATGATTATATGTATGATCAAGTGTTATTAGATACTACGGGAATTATGACGAATCAAGCAACAAGAACAGACAAACAAAAGGACATCACAGGTAGATGGATGATCTATTTCAACTGGGTGAAAAACGGAGGAGCCAACGTTCACGTCATGCAAAAAACACAAAGACTTTACCAGTGGCTGGATCTGCAAGATTTGTAGAAATATACTGTGGTTGAGGAGCGAGGGAGAGGGAGGGAGGGAGAGAAAAATGTAATCTATACCAGGGCTGCCCAACTGGCGGCCCGGGGGCCGTACATGGCCCCCGAGCCCCTTCCCTGCGGCCCCATAACCCACTGCAAGACATCAGTTTTATTTTTAAAAAAAAATTGGAAAAAAATCCAAAAATTTCATCCTCGGGGCGGCACGAGGGGCCCCGGGCGAGTGAGGAGGCGGAGGAAGCCACGTCAGATGCCCTAGGGGCAGGACTTCCCCGCCTGTTCCTCGCTCGCGCAGGGCAGCTCGCGGGCTTGCGCCAGGGCGGAGATCGGCGAGCCGCCCTCCGCCGTGACCCTAGCTCTTGCAGCGGCGCGCTGAAGGAAAGAAGTAAGCCGGGAGCTTACCTTCCTTCAGGCGGCCGCTGCAAGAGCTAGGGACACGGCGGAGGGCGGCTCGCCGATCCCGCCCTGGCGCCCATTCCTGGCATCTTGTGCGACCCGCCCCTTTTGGCGGGGCTGGGTGGCGTCAGGCGTGGCGCCTGGCGTCACCCGCCAAAGGCGCCACGCAGGAGCTGGGCATGCGCGCCAGGGGCGGGAGCGGCCCTGCCCCCGCGAGCAGTACGCCCGCTGCGGCCACGCCCCCACGGCGGCCACGCCCTCCCCAAGGTGATCAGTCACCTGAATTCCGGCCCTTGACCCAAAGAAGTTGGACAGCCCTGATCTATACCAATGTAATGCACTATGTTTTTATTATTTGTTGAATAAAAGACACAAAAAAATGAAGGTGAACCGTCGAAGATGGAGGTTTTGTGGCTGGGTCATCCTGGGGGGGCAGCTCCGGCTGCCAATAATGGACGGTGAGGTAGTTAGTCCGTCACCGCTGGTTAGAAGCCTGGGGGTCCAACTGAACCCTCTGCTGGCGATGGAAGCTCAGGCCTCAGATTCCGCCAGGCGTTTAATCTCTAAGGTTGCGCTTTCCATTCTGGTCCTAATCTGTTTTTATTGTGTTTTTAGCTATGTTGTGTTGTGCATTCATTGTTGTGAACCACCCTGAGCCTTTTTGGGAAGAGTGGTATATAAATCGAAATAATAAATAAATAAATGGGAGGCCCTACCGGTGGCTATTATGCCACCGCCAACATAGCTCACAACCTTAATTAGGGTACGCAAGCCTCTCCCCCACCACAAGGGGGTGCCAATGGAGACATACACGGTTTGACCTATATTTAGTCTCCACTAGTATTCCTAAATTTGTTTTCTCTTTAAAGTAAGCAAATGAAACAGGTTTATGCAAATAACTAGTAATAATCTGAAAAGGCTCAGTGCACTTGTGAAGGATAGGTGTCACGTAAACTAACTACCAAATTATTTAGTTATATCTGGACCGCTGTGTTCAGGACCAGCAAAAGTTTTCAAACCACCTGGCACAGATCATGTTGCAAAACGACAACCTGCAACATTCCTAAACTGTGTCAGGTCAGTTCCGAACTGGGAGTCTCTTATCTGGTCTGGATTAGGTTTCAACATGTTTGTGCTCATCTGTATTAAAACTGACTATAGACACTGGTTCAAAAGTTCAGCAAACTCTTTAGAATCATTAGGTAGGAATAAGAAGCGAGGCCTCCGTATCATTCTCCATACAGGATATCAGGTTGCTTTTGGAAACTGTTCAGAGACTGGAACAATGTTTAAAGGCAGCAGCTGGGCTACGGACTGGGGGTGGCTATCGGGAGAGCATCGCTCTCCTATTGCAACAGTCTCATCAATTACCTGTGTATTTCCAGATGGAATACAAAGCAGTGGTTATGACCTGTACAGTTCAATATAGCTTAGGTATAGCCTATATCAGGGCTGTCCAACTGGCGGCCCTGGGGCCGTATCGGGCCCCCAGCCCCCTCCCTACGGCCCCAGCCTACCCTGAATTTTTTTTTTAAAAAATCGATCTCCGGGGTAGGGCTGGGTGGCGTCAGCCGTGGCGCCAGCGCCGAGCCTAACGTCACCCAGCCCCGCCCACCCCTTCCTCCTCCTCCATCCCGCCTCTCCCCCGGCGCACCAATTGGGAACGCTGGGGGAAGGCATGGGCGGCCCTAAGAGGAGGAAGGGAAGCGCTTCCCTTCTTCCTCCATAGGCCCGCCTCCTCCGTCCCCCTCTCCCCCGGCGCTCCGATCGGTGCGCCGGGGGGAGAGGCGGACGGAGGAGAGGCTGGTGACCCCTTTGGCTGGAAGGGCGAAGCTGAGGAGGGCTCTCCTCAGCTTCGCCCTTCCAGCAAAGGGACACGCCAGCCTCGGGAAGCGGGGAAATCGCTGCTTCTGAGGCTGGCGTGTCCCTTTAACTGGAAGGGCGAGAGCCATGGAGGCTCTCCTCAGCCGCCCTTCCAGCTAAAGGGACACGCCAGCCTCAAGCAGCGATCTCCCCCGCTTCCGAGGCTGGCGTGTCCCTTTAGCTGGAAGGGCGAAGCTGAGGAGGGGGGAGTGCTTGGCTTTGCCCTTCCTCTAAAGGACACGCCAGCCTGGCGAGAACGCTGCTTCCGAGGCTGGCGTGTCCCTTTAGCTGGAAGGCGAGCTGAGGAGGGCTCTGCTTGGCTTTTGCCCTTCCTCTTAAAGGACACGCCAGCCTCGGAGCGGGAAATCGCTGCTTCTGAGGCTGGCATGTCCCTTTAAGAGAAATGGCAAAAGCCAAGCAGAGCCCTCCTCAGCCGCCTTCCAGCTAAAGGGACACGCCAGCCTCGGAAGCAGTGATTTCCCGCTTCCGAGGCTGGCGTGTCCTGGAAGAGCAAAAACCAAGCAGAGCCCTCCTCAGCTTCGCCCTTCCAGCTAATGGGACACGCCAGCCTCGGAGCGGGAAATCGCTGCTTCTGAGGCTGCCGTGTGCCTTTAGCTGGAAGGGCGAAGCTGAGGAGGAGGGTTCTCCTCGGCTTTGCCCTTCCTCTTAGCCGCCTCAGCCGGGCAGCAGAACCGGAGAAATTGCCGGTTCTGCCACCCTGGCTGTCACTGTAGGAGGAGGGAGGTGGGGGAGCGGGCCGCTCCTGACGGCACGTTGGCGTCACCACGTCTGGCGTCGTCACGCCCCCGGCGTCCTGCACGGCCCGCCCCTTTTCGGCGGGGCCTGGTGTCGTCAGCAAGCCTCGCCGAAAAGGGGCGGGCCGCGCAGGCCGTCCGCGTGGTGACGTCAGTCGATTTTGACGTCAACGTGCCGTCAGGTGGTGTGCCCCCTGCTCCCGGCCCCCAGGTCATCAGTGGCCAGGGCTCCGGCCCTTGGCCCAAAATGTTGGACAGCCCTGGCCTATATGAAAGACCATACCGATCTATCCAAGGTTGTCTAAGTTTTAAGATCTTTGGAGACCGACTTTCTCATAGTCCCACAACCCCCACAGGCATGTCTGGTGAGAAGAGGAAAGAGAGCTTTCTTGGGCCCCTTCCACACAGCTGTATAAAATCCACAATGAACTGGAATATATGGCAGTGTGGACTCAGATAATCCAGTCCAAGACCGGGGACAACGACTGGAGGTGGGAGGGATGGTTTCCGGGAGACTCCCATTAACTTGTGGGGTCCCCCAGGGTGCCATCCTTTCCCCACTATTGTCTAATATCTACATGCGCCCACTGGCCCAGCTGGTCTGTGACTTTGGCCTGGAGTGCCATCAGTACACTGATGACACCCAGGTGGTGCTGAGAACGGATGGCACGCCGGAGACCGTTCCCGATTGTTTCCATCAATGCCTTGAAGCCATGACTGGATGGCTGCGGGCCATTGAAGGTGAACCCGTCGAAGACGGAGATCCTATGGCTGGGTCGCCCTGGACTGAGTGGATGCCGGCTACCTACCCTGGACGGCGAGCCTTTAAGCCCGTCGTCCTCTGTAAAGAGCCTGGGGATCCATTTGGACCCATTGCTATTGATGGAGTTGCAAATCTCCACGGTATGCAAGACCACATTCTTCCACCTGCGACAGGCTAGGCGGCTGGCTCCCTACTTGTCCAGAGGCGACCTGACTACGGTGATCCAGGCGACGGTCATCTCGAGACTGGACTACTGTAACGCCCTCTACATTGGCCTTCCCTTGGCAGCAATCCGGAAACTTAAGCTGGTGCAGAATGCTGCTGCTCAACTACTGGTGGAAGCATCGGTACGAGAGCACATTACACCCATTTTACAGCAACTGCACTGGCTACCAATAGAGTACTGGGTTGTTTTCAAGGTGCTGGTATTGACCTTTAAGGCCTTGTATGGTCTAGGGCCGGTGTACCTGAGAGACCGTCTCACCCCATATGTTCCCCCGAGATCGCTATGTTCAGAAGAACAGAACCTCCTACTAGTCCCGTTGATCCACTCCTGCCGGCTATCTACAACGAGATCGAGAGCCTTCTATGTGGCAGCACCATCCCTATGGAATTCCATGCCAGATGAGGTCCGCGCCATCAAGGAACTGGCTCCGTTTCGGAGAGCTTGTAAGACATCCCTGTTTAGACAAGCCTTTAGTCTTACTGGTCCTTGAGGATAGATGCTAAGTTTAGAGTTTAATTGTAGATGCTCTGTAGATGTTTGTTTTTATACAGTATGTAGTTGTTGTATTTTATGATTTTAGTACTATTGTATTAAATTGAATTATGGATGTTTTATATGTTTTATGTAAACCGCCCCGAGCCTGCTGGAAGGAGCGGTATGTAAGAATGAAAATAAATAAATAAATAAATATTGTGGATTATCTGCCTTGATATTCTGGGTTATATGGCTGTCTGGAAGGACCCTTGGTAGTCCTATGCCATGGAACTCTCTCCTGAAGAAGTCACAGCTAGTTCAATCTTAGCTTGCTTTATGCCAGTAGACAAAGGCCGTTTTTGTTTGCTACAATTGCGATGGATATTGTCTTGATGAAGATAAAATTGGATTTTATTGCTCCTTAATCATTAAAAAAATGTATTTCACATTATTTTAGTTACTTTGTTTTAACCTGTAGTTTCTGCTGCTATGGATCGCTCTATTGGGATGTTAAACAAACAAACAAGTAAATAAGGGCGACATCTTCAGTCGAATTTTCTTGATGCCTCTAATGCAGTGTTTCTCAAAACTGTGCTCCTCCAGGTGTTTTGGATTTCAGCTCCCATAAATCCCAGGAAGCTTGCCAGCTGTTAGGAATTCTGGGAGCTGAAGTTGAAAACATCTGGAGGAGCTCAGTTTGGAAAGCTCTGCTCGAATGGTTCCATTAATAGAATCATTGAGTTGGAAGACACCACGACGGCCGTGCGGTCCAACCCCCTGCATGCAAGAAAACACAATCCAAGCACTCTTGCTTGATAGATGGAAAAATGGAAGGCAGCAGGAAAAAGGAAGCCACACAGTGCCGGCCTTTGCCATTCTGCCGACTAAGCGGCCGCGTAGGGCGACGGGTTCTGGGAGGGGTGTCGCCGCCTGGGAGGGGCGCCGCCACGCTGGCCACCCCGCCCCGCCCCTCCGCCGCGCCTCCTGCCCGGGAGCCAGTGCTGCCTGCGCATCCGTCGCCGGCGGCGCAGCCAGTGCTGCAGCCGCGCTGACGCCTCAGCGCAGCTGCGCGGGACGCAGCAGCGCAGCCGCGCGTGACATCACTGTGCATGCGCAGCCGCGCGGCGACGCCACACGCAGCCGCGCGTCTGCATCACCGGGCATGCGCAGCCGCGCGTGACGCAGCCACACAGCTGCGCGTGACGTCCCAGCGCATGCGCAGCCGTGCGTGGCGTCCCAGCGCATGCGCGGCCGCGTGATGCGGCCGCGCCGCCGGCGGCGTCCAGCAGCCATGGGGGCGCAAAAATAAGGCTCGCCTACCCCCGGGAGAGGTGAGGCCGCCCCTGAAGCCACACTACAGCTGGATTGATTCTTGCCTCTACTTAATGGTGGTGGTCATGGCCGTATTATCCATAAGGCCACCCTAGGCCATGGCCTAGGGCGGCAGCCATTGGGGAGGGGCGGCAGATCCGGACCCCCAAAATTTAAAAAAAGGTTCGGGGGTGGGGCTTCCCTTCCTCTTCGCGCCGGCAGGGCGGGGGCGGAGTCTTTGGCCTAGGCCGGCAAAAGGGCATAATCCGGGCCTGGTGGTGGTACTGAAAAACAGGCCTCTCCTGATGTTCCCAAAGCCTTGGTATGTTTGTACAGGGAGATAACGCAACCAAATAGCTTTAACCCAAGCCATATAGTTCAAATATTCTCCAAGAGAATACACAGCTGCAAATATAGGTACTTGCCCCTTTGCAATGAGACAAGTTATTTATTTATTTATTTATTTGCAATATTTCTACCCCGCCCTTCTCACACACACCCCCCCGGGGGGGCACTCAGAGCGGCTTACAAGGCAGCAATTCAATGCCACAGTGTACAATATAAAACCATAAAACATACAGCATTAAATAATAGCAGTTAATGAGTCTATTTGGTTCAGGACCGGTTACTGTGACAAACAGTAGCTCTCCGGTCTTAGCTCTTTCCCAGTCCTGCTTCCTATTTAACCAGAGATAGAGTGGACTGAATCTGGGCTCTGGGACATTCAAAACACATACTCTGTCACTGATACATAGCCAGTCCCCTATTGTTGTTGTTTTGTGCCTTTGTTTCCAACTGATCATAACCCTAAGGCAACCATAACATGAGGTTTTATGGGGCAGAGCATATAACTTTCAGAGTCCTTCCACACAGGGCCCATAATGCAGGCCCTCTTGGACTTTTGCCTAAGGCAGTGTTTCCCAACCGCTGTGACGTGGCACAGTTGTGTGCCATGACGGACCTCCTGCTGTGCGACGAGAAAAGCCCTCTGCCCCCCTTCCTTCCCCCCTCCTCCTGCCAAACTCCTGCTGCTTGGGGGAGGAGGAGGAAGGGCCGGGCGGCGAAAAAAAAAAGAAGAAGGGGCCGAGGCGCCGCCTCCTTCGGCCGTTTCCCCAGCCAGCCTTCAATCCGCCATGACTCCCGCCCCTCACTCGCTGAAGCTGCACGGAGGAGCCCTGCCCACTGAAGCCTGTCCACCACTCATGCCCCGCCCCCTCCCCCCGGCTTCAGCTCTCCCAGAGCTTCTCCAGCCTTGAGGGGGCAGTGCCAAGCCAGCATTGTGCTGGCTCTGCCACCGCTGGCTTGGCACTGCCCCCTCAAAGCTGGAGAAGCTGTGGGAGAGCTGAACCCGGGGAGGAGGCGGGGCATGGCGCGGCCTGGCTCCTCCCCCTCCCCTGGCTTCAGCACTCCCAGCAGCTGCTCCCAGCAGGCCACCATCCCCAGCCGTTCTTTACTGTGTTAGAGTGTCATTTTGGTTGGTGGTGTGCCCCCAGATACTTTTAACATTAAAAGTGTGCCGCGGTATACTTCGAAGCGAACCCTCGAAAAGAGGTCGCATTCCTTGCCCTAGACGTGGAGAAGGCCCTTGATAATCTACACTGGGACTTCTTCCAGCTCCTTATGACAAGACTAGATCTGGGCCCTCAATTTCAAAAGGCCATTGGGGCGATATATAAGGAACAGACAGCAAAGGTATGGATCAACGGTCGGCCAACGGAAAAAATTACAATACAGAAAGGGACAAGACAGGGATGTCCCCTCTCCCCTCTGATCTTCATACTCTCCATCGAAATCCTGCTGAGAGCAATCAGGTCCGATGTCCAGTTAGCAGGGCCGAAAATAGGCAAGCACTCCTTTAAGGTGAAAGCATTTGGGGACGACCTGATTTGTTTAATTGAAAAACCAGTGGATAACATTCGGCTATGGATGGAGGAAATAGAAAAATTCGGTCTATTGGCTGGACTGAAGATAAACAAAAGAAAGACAAAGATCTTAACGAAAAATATGTCCAAAAGCCGCCAAGAAAAGTTAGGAAAATTATCTGGCATGCAAGTTTCCCAGTCGATAAAATACCTCGGCATTCATATAGCAGCACAAAATTGCCATCTTTTTAAGACCAACTACGAGGATTTGTGGAAAAAGGTCCAAAATGACCTGGTAAACTGGAAAAGGGCCAACCTCTCTCTCATGGGCAAGATAGCGGCCATCAAGATGAATGTGCTGCCACGTATGTTATACCTATTTCAAAATATCCCCATCATCAAGTCAAAGGCTGTCTTTGAAAAATGGAAAAAAGATATCCTCAAGTTTGTCTGGGACTCAAAGAAAGCAAGGATCAAGTACACAAGCCTGATAGACAGGAGAGAGAGGGGCGGCCTAGACCTCCCAGACTTAAAAACTTACTATGAGGCATGTGGATTGATATACATTAAGGATTGGGTAACCCTGGGCAAAGAAGACATACTAGCCCTGGAGGGCTTTGACCTCAGAGCCGGCTGGCATGGCTACTTATGGTATGGTGAAGCGGTAACTCGGAGTCCCAGAACTCCCAAGGCAACTAGGCTGCCGTCACTAGCGAGCGCAAGGAAGAGATGACGCGACAATTTCTACTGCGATTCAGGAAACCAGCTTTATTTGCATCACATCAGCTGATGGGTCCATCCCCCTGTGCGGAAACGTAGCCGCTGGTGGACAGAACCCCGATCTGTTCCAGTGGACAGGTTTTATACAAACAATGGAGTCAACATTTAGTCCCTCCCTTCTTCATGCATGGTTACTGGCTAGTATTCATGAACCCATTTTACTCTACCCAATTAAACAAAGCATTCTTGCATCTCAATCCTATTTGCTAATAACTGTGGCGCAGTGTGAATTTCCATCATTGTTCTATGTTACTGCTCTATGTGCAAAGTGTACCCAAATCGTTACATTGCTACTGAGCCTTCACCGGTTGCCTGCCAAGTGAAAGCTTCATTTGCCATGCGCGCCTCCTAACCAATTACTTACTTTGTAAACAAACCCGCATGGTGAGAGCTAAGCCAATCACGACTGTTTATCTTTTTAGAAGCACATGGTGTTCTCTGGCTAATCACAGCCTGTGCTTGTGCACCAATCAAAGTGGATTATTCTCGTCACTACTGCTGGCAAACTATTTCTTTGTTATGCTACTCCAGTTCTATTCTAATGCATCACCTCTCTCTGACATTTCTCCTGTTAAAGCATCAATTTCTCCTTTATTGGGAAATCAAGGACAGACCCCAACTTCAAAAAGCATCCACTTCGAGCAGCATTGCTCCTCATTTGGGAGAGACATAGAGAGAGGTTCTACTCCAAAATCCCTCTGTGGGTTTCTCCTATCGAAGCACACCAAAGGAACATCCTGGGATGGAGAAAATGGCCAACCTATGAAGATCTAGCATCTAAAACCGAGGGGAAGAGACACCTAAAAACGAAGGCCCAACTACAAGTCCAGATCAAGTCCCTTTCATGGCTCCAGTTTCCACACATAAAGTCCTGCTTCAAGAAAGATGAACAGGTTGGCTTCGCAGGCAAGGAGATCTTCTGGAAGACCTTCCTGAGGAAGGAAGGAAAAGAAACTCATTTCAAAGGCCTGTTTGAAGTTATTAGAATGGTCCACGGAGACCGAACTAGTGAAATCCTGCATGATCAAATGGGCACAAAACATCGGTCGCCCAATCAGCCTGCACGAGTGGGAAAAAGTTTGGAGGAAAAAAATTAAAAGTCACCTACGCCACGGACCTCAAGGAGAACTGGTATAAGCTGTTCTTCGGGTGGTACATGACCCCACTGAAGCTTGGTGTGATGTACAAAAACACCCAGACCAAATGTTGGAAGTGTGACACACAAACTGGAACCCTCTTCCACATGTGGTGGACATGCCAAGAACCAAAGAAAGGTATCCAAACACTGGATTCACTTAAAGGATATTGTATTCAATAATTACTCCTGAGGAGTTGCAGGCAAATCAACATATCAACCCCAGTTGGGTGCCTTAAATACAACCATGTTTCAATCCCTTATAATTAGAATATCCATGTAAACAAAATATTGAGGTGGAATACACCAGAGATCCTTTCTCTAAGATTCTCGCCGCTTGCCATGTGATGCACTGTGAGGGAATCAATACTTTGGCCTTGAAAAAGACCCGGGGGTCGAACGAGGTGGGACCCCTGTACACTTGTGTCCTCGTCGGCCAGAAGACTTAGCAGACACCACCTGAGAAACCAACTCTCCACATTGGGGACGCTACGATTGGGGTTTGACGGTGTGCCTGCCTTCCATTTCCCATTGGATTACAAATACCCATCGGGGTTGGATTATAAATACCCATTGGGGTTTAGAAAACTTACTTTGCGGCGTTACTCACCTTTTCATCCCACCCAGGAACTGGGAACTTATTTTGTTTACATGGATATTCTAATTATAAGGGTTGAAACATGGTTGTATTTAAGGCACCCAACTGGGATTGATATGTTGATTTGCCTGCAACTCCTCAGGAGTAATTATTGAATACAATATCATTTAAGTGAATCCAGTGTTTGGATACTTTTTCTTTGGTTCTACAGTGACCACACCCGTTGTGTTATATTGGACATGCCAAGAAGCCACGAGATTCTGGAAGGAAATTCACATCGGCATCCAGAAAATCCTCCTTACCTCACTGGAAAAGAAACTGGAGTCCTACCTGCTAGGAATATTGAACGAAGAAGACCCCCCGGACGAGAACTCGGAACGTTTGTTCCTCTACTTGTCCACGGCAGCAAGGATGGCCTATGCAAGGAAATGGAAGGCCAAGGATACGGCCCGAATCGAAGGCTGGGAGTACAAGGTGTGGGACGTAATGAATATGGATAAACTGTCCTACTACTTAAGTGAGGCAGAAGGAAAGGCGATAAAAAGAACAGACTGGTCGCCATTCGTGGCCTACTTGAAAGCTCGAGAGGACCCTCTCCCAACAGCCCGCCCACCCTCGTGTTGCTAAGGTTATCCAGTTCAGGCACCACGCCAGATTCCAATAGTCAAAGACAATATATAAGGCACACTCTCTCCTCCCCCCTCCCAGGTTAAGACCCCCCCACACACACACATGCCCGGTACGCCAGAAGGGACTGAAAAAAGAGGCCGGAAGCCACCGAAACCCCCAAATGTCGAGTCTCCCCCCCCACACACTCCTCCCTGCCCGGTTATCTCCCTCCCCTTCCCTCCCACCCCCCTCAATCCTTTATACTCCTCACCCCCCCCAATATCAACCCCTCTCCCCTAGCACCCTCCCTATATCCGCTTTCTCCCCTCCAACCCCCACCCGAGCCCACCCTCCTCACTCCATACCCCCCCAACCTTGCCAAGTCTCTGTCCCTCCTACTTTTCCTACTATCCTATACCCAAAAATTGTTCCACCACTTTCATTGTTATTTGAAAATCTCTAATAAATATATTTACAAAAAAGGAAGAAGAAGTGTGCCGCGGCTCAAAAAAGGTTGGGAAACACTGGCCTAAGGCATCCAAACGATGCCTCAGGCAAAAGCGAATTAATTCAGGTATTGGATTCAAGTCCAAATTAGGTATTGGATTAGACCCAGGTTTCCCTGAAAAACCCGGGTCTAATCTAGTATGGTCCCTGTGGGGACTGCCCCACAGAAGTCCTGTATCAGCCTGGAAAATGCAGAGGTCTGTCGTCCCGTCCCCCAAAACCCACAAAATTTTCATGTTGAATTTTTAAATTCATCTTAAATTGTGAACATTATGTGCTTTTGCCATTTTTAATCAATCTACTGCAAAACTAGAAAATGCCTATTTTGTGTAAATGTCCAATATCACTTGAATGTTTGAAAGACACAATTTTTGTCTTCATGGTAACTGGTGGAAAGATTTCTGCAACCATTAACTCTACTTGAATAGTGGACAGGGGCGGTCCTACAAGATAGGCCAAGTAGGCGGCCGCCTAGGGCGCCATCTGGGAAGGGGGCGCCATCCTGGCCGCATGGGGTGCCATCCTGGCCCTGACGATGTTCCTCAGACAGTGCTGCAGCTGCCTGCTTTTTGACCCCGGCCTTGTACGCTCCGACGCCACTTCTGGGCACGCGCAGAGGTTTTCACGCAGGCGCAGTTGCTCCGGAGCTGAAGTTGAGTGCAGGAGCAACTGCACATGCGCGAAAACCTCCGTGCATGCCCAGTAGCTCCCTAGCGCAGAAGCCTGTAAACAAAGCACTCCCTATCGGGCAGGCAGGGAGTGCTTCCCTCCTTTGTCTCCGCCGTGCGCGTTTGCGGGGAAGGAGAACAGGATCAGTGAAGGAAGTGTAAGTGCAGGACTGGAGGAGGGGCTTTCCTCCTCCTCCTCTGTGGCCTCTTCTCTCCTCCTTCCTTTCTTCAGCTCTATATCTGTCTAGACCTGAGGGGCCTGAGGCTATGAGGAGTTGTGGGAGTTGGAGGCCAAAACACCTAGAGGGGAGGAGGAGGGCCCAAGTTTGCCCAGGCCGCTGCCTGTATTCGACCTCATTTGAACATTTTGGCTGTTTTTCTATTTACATTTTACATTGGGATCCTAATTTTGGACTTATGGGAGACTCACTCCTATGGATTATGAGGCGGGTGGTAGGTAATATATTCTGATTTTGATGCATTTACATTGCATTTCTTGTTGATTATCATACAGTTCTGCTTAATATTGTCATACAATATAATACAAATACAATATAACAATAGAATAATGATATATTTTATATTACATGTAATATTACAAACAATATTGCAGTATAGTGGTATTGTACAAAATAGTAATATGTAATATTTTATTTTACTTTATTTTGGGTTATTTGAGTTTTATAGGAGTAATGAAAATATTTAGTAGAGGATAATTTTATTTAAATAAATAATTTTATTATTTTATAATAATAATATAATAGAATGTTACATTATATTATGTCAATATATTATAATATAATTATATTGTAATGTAGTATAATATAATTATGATATAATATAGTATGAGTATGGTATAATATATTATATATACATTGATACAATATAATACTACTAATGGTATTGTGATATTATAATTGTATATTTGTTTCACATGGGGCGGCAAAATAATGTTTTTGGGGGGGGCACCAAAATAATGTTCGCCTACCATTTAAAATTACCTTAGACCGCCCCTGATAGTGGATACCAGAATTGGGACCATTCCTGCTTGCAATTACTCCACTATGGACAACGAACTCTAATTGAGTTACTTTAGTCCCTAATGGATTCCGCTAGAAAACATACAGAATTACAACAGCAATACGTGTCGAAACAATCCAGCCATTCTTCCTCTTGCAAAATTAGAGAGTAATCAATTAATAACAGCTGAATATTCTGTTACATTTAGAAGATATATGGCAAGACAAGCAAGTTGTGATGTTTCTGACAGAAATGATAAAAGTGCTCCTGACACAGCTTGGCAGATACTTGGCTCCTGCTGTGCCTCCCTCTTCATGTTTCCAAGTATCGGCACAGACACCGGAGCCAGGCCTCGTTTCAAAGGAGGAGGAATCCAAAGGGAACAGGGAAACCCTTACCACAGGCAGGTCCTCCCAGGCTTTGTTTTTTTGGGGGAGGGGAGGGGGGAGTAGGCAGACTACATGTATACAGATTCACCTGAAACACACAGAACTCCCACACAATGGAAAGATACAGATGCTTTCCTAGAACAGTGTTTCCCAACCAGTGTGCCGTGGCACACTAGTGTGCCGTGAGCGATCATCAGGTGTGCCGTGGGAAATGGGAACCTCCAGTACCCTTTCTTCCCCCTCCTGCCGAACACTTTTTCTTCCCCACTCGGGCTCCCTTCTTCCCAGCCTCGCTCTGCTCGCTTTGCCTCGCTTTGCTCTGGGTTGAGTCTGCGCAGTAGCGCCCGCACGGGTCGCGCCTTCCTCCCCCCCCCCCCTCCTGAACATGCTCGCGCTGCCCCCTCAGATCAAAATGGCGGCAGAAGCGGCAGTGGGGAAGAAAAAGTAAGTGTTGGGCAGGAGGAAGGGAAAGGGCGCGAAAGGGGAAGCGGGAGGAAGAGGTCTCTGTCGAAAGCTGGCATGGGCAAACTTGGACCTTCCAGGTGCTTTGGACTCCAACTCCCACCATTCCTAGCAGCCTCAGGCCCTTTTCCTTTTCCCCCCCCTCAGCCACTTAAGCAGGAAAGGGCCTCAGGCTGTTAGGAATGGTGGGAGTTGGAGTCCAAAGCACCCAGAGGGCCGAAGTTTTCCCACGCCTGTTTTAGGGACCTTAAAGTGGTGAGCCTCCTTCCAACATTGTGATTCTGGATAGAAAACAAACAACAACATAACATAACATTGTTTGAGTCCACAGCGCTCTCTGGGTGAAGGTGAACTACAACTTCCAAACTCAAGGACAATTCCCAAGCAAACCCTTTCAGTACTTTCTGTTGGTATTGAGAGTTCAATAGGCCAAGTTTGGTTCAATTCCATTGTTGCAAGAATTCAGGATGCTCTTTGATTGTGTGTTAACTATAAATCCCAGAAACTGTAACTCCCAAATGTCAAGGTCTATTTTCCCCAAACTCCATCTGTGTTCACATTTGGGCATATTGAGTATTCATGCCAAGTTTGGTCCTGATCCAACATTGTTTCAGTCCACAGTGCTCTCTGGATATAGGCGAACTACAACTCCAAAACCCAAGGTCAATGCCCACCAAACTCTTATAGTATTTTCTCTTGGTCATGGGAGTTCTGTGTGGGAAGTTTGTGTCTTTCTGCCATTCCTGCCAGGATATCTATGTTGTGATCATCGAAACAGGCCCAGGTTTCACACTGAGTGTATAAATACATTTAAAAACATATTAACTATATGTATTACTGTGTTAGAGTGTCATTTTGTGTCATTTTGGTTGGTGGTGTGCCCCAGGATTTTATAAATGCAAAAAATGTGCCGCGGCTCAAAAAAGGTTGAAAAACCCTGTCCTAGAACACACTAGGAACCACACTTTTAAGAATTCTCACATCATTCTTTAATATACTACTGAGTTTTCTGTATCCACAAGATGTAGTCCTACATGTGAGTGGTCCGTGGGGGAATACAGCAGTTGAGGACTGGTTAAGATGGTCCACCCCAGGAGTCTGATGGCTCCAGATGGATTCCTAGTGGCGCTTTGAGATTTCCCTGTCACCTCGGCAGGTGATTCTGTCAAAGATCTGGCTGACCTTTGGGATGTGGAAATGGCCATAATTGCTCCTGAGTGTTTCCTCTTACAGAGTGGAGCCAAGCCACCCCCTTCGTTTTGCCAGGGAATTGGCCACAATCAAGTGAGTGATTACAGAAACCACAGGGCGCTGGTGCTTTTTGCTTTTTTCAAGGGAATTTATTGTTTGGCTGCCACATTTTGAAGCTCGCTTCGAACTGCATAAAGTGGTCAGTGTAGCCGGAGCTGTAGAGACAGCTATTACTACTGCCACATCAAAGAGCAAGACATACAAAATAGCCTGTACTCTCTGTTGGCATAAGGATTTGTAGTATTCTAATGAGACAAAAGCAAAACATATTTACTTTCCAACTACCCCATTTCAACTGGAGCTGTCATTTTTCAGAGTCCAGATTCTAAATCAGTCAGTTTGGCCTCACTTTTGCTGTATTTTCTGTAAGAGCCCAATGGTTACCGGGGGTGAAATTGATCATGGACAAACATTTATGCCATGATGATAACAAAATAATTATGGTAGGTCAGTGCTTCCCAACCAGTGTGCCGTGGCACACTAGTGTGCCGTGAGCGATCCTCAGGTGTGCCGTGGGAAATTGGCACTCTCCCCCCTCCTTGCAGCCCCCTCACAGGTTTCCAAGAAACACATTGAGCCTCTCCGCTTGGAAATGTTTTTGTTTTGTTTTGTTTTGACTATTTTACTGGATTTTTCTAGAGTTGCTTCCCCCCTCGCCGCCAAGGAACTGTTTATAACAACTTCATGACATCCACAGATAAGTGGAAGCAAGTTTCACTCAGGGTGAAATTTCACAAGGGTCTGGAGAACAAGCTCTATGAGGAGTGGCTTGAAGAGCTGGGCATGTTTAGCCTGAAGAAGGGAAGGCTGAGAGAAGACATGATAGCCATTAGGCATGGTTTCGAATCCAAAAATGGCGATTCTAAAATCAAATGGGGGTTTATTAGTAAAAGAAAGACTTACAAAAAATTTTCCAAAAATTTCTAAAATGTAACTTAATTACGAACGAAATTCGTTAGTAGTTCGTATGCCAGCGCATGCGCATTCCAGATGGTTTTGGCCTACAACTCCCAGAAATCCTAACAGCTGGTAAATTGGCTGGGATTTCTGGGAGTTGTAGGCCAAAAACTGAATAAATCACACTGAATTCTAGATGGGACTCTCCAAATAGGAAGGAGGGAGCAAAGGAAGGAGGGAGGGGGTATTCTATTCCTGGAAGCAGCAAAAAAAAGGAGGAGGAGCCCCCCCCTCGCTCCTCACTGCCTCTCTCTCACCCCGATCCCGAGGGAGCGAGGGCCCAAGTTTGCCCAGGCTGGTCATATACCTACATTCCATGCATATGCAATAATACAGCAGTAATAACAATGGGTATAAGAAGAGGTAAAATTCAAACAGAAGTATTCTGACTCTGGTCCCTCCTCAAACTGCAAAAGGCTCTTCTCTGAGCCCGGGAAAAGGCAAAACCCCGGGCACAGCATTTGCTTCCTGGGTGCACACACATACATATTCTTTGGGGGGATTTGCTGCATAATCTTCTCAATGAGCCCGGGGTTCTGCAGCAAATCCCCCCCCCCCAAAGAATATGTATGTGTGTGCTCCCAAGCAGAAAACGCTGGCTTTTCCCGGGCTAATTTCCCGGGCTAATAAGAGAAGAGCCCATTTGCACCGCATGAGGAGAGACCAGTCAGAATACTTCGGTTTGAATTTTACCTCTTGTTATTGTTATTACTGCTGTATTATTGCATGTGCATGGAATGTAGGTATGACCAGTTGGATTACTTATAATATTAGGCACTTACAGTAGCATTCATTGTATTATACATTAGGTTGGTTTTCTGACCCCAATACTCTTTGATGCTTTAGATCCTGGCAGGCAGGAGAGGCAGGGAAGCCTGGAAAAAATGTAAACAGAGAGGTTTACTCAGAAGTAAATCCACAAAGGAGGGCCCTTCATCCAAAGTGCCCTCCTTTGCAGATTTACTTCTGAGTAATCCTCTCTGTTTACATTTTTTCCGGGCTTCCAGCCGAAAGAAGGAGCGAGTTTAGGGCTTGCCTTGCCATAATACTTATTGGCAAGGGAGGCGGGAGGGTGGTGAGAGAGAAGGAGGGTGCCCCCCCTTATGACCTAATAACGACACTTAAGAAAATCCTGGCCCCCGAAGTTCTGTAAAGAAAGTCCACTTCGTGGTTGGCGTTCCAGGTGCGGAAATACTCGAAAGTAGCATTTCTTACGAATTTCTTACGAAACGAATCATTTTCATAACTTTTTTCTCATGCCTAATAGCCATGTATAAGTATGTGAGAGGAAGTAATTTATTTATTTATTTATTTATTTATTTATTTATTTATTTATTTACTCGAACTTCTAACCCGCCACTCCCCGAGGGCTCGGGGCAGTTCACAGAAGGTGTAAATACAAAAAACACGTGAGTAACAAACAGGACAATACAACAACATCAAGAGAAAGGGGAAAGGCGAAGGGCAGGGGGAATAGAGGCATGGGTGTGGCATGAAGTGCCCAGGCAGACCTATGCAGACACCACCCTGCCATCAAAAGAAGGAAGCATGGGAGGTCTCAAGGAGATCTCTCGCAACTGGCGGCAAGTAAGCCAGGTCATATCTGTGTTGTGTTCATTGAAACAGGCCCAGGTTACACACTGAGTGTATAAATACATTTAAAAACATATTAACTATATGTATGACTGTGTGGGAGTGTCATTTTGTGTCATTTTGGTTGGTGGTGTGCATTTACAAGATTTTGTAAATGTAAAAAAATGTGCTGCAACTCAAAAAAGGTTGAAAAACACTGTGGTAGGTAACGGAATTTAAAAAATGGGAGAAATGTGGGGAAATTGAAGACATACACACGTGGTGGATGTCTAAAATACCAAGACCTTTTTTTTAAAAAAAAAGATACAGGAAAAATGCAAAAGATACTAAAAATTAAGATTCCACTTAAACCGGAAATATTCCTATTGGGTATAACTGAACAAAACATAGAATAAAATGTAGGCAAACTCCTCTTTTTACTAATAACTGCAGCCAGGTTATGTTATGCAAGGCTTTGGAGGGTAAAGGACGTTCCAAAAAATTGAAGACTGGTATAAAAAGATTATGGAAATAAGAAATATGGATAGACTGTCTTATCTATTACAAAAATATAAAGGGAAACCAGAGAAAGTAACAGATTGGGCCCCAATAACCAATTATTGGAATGTGGCGGGAATGTGGTGCAGCTGGCTAAGTGTCAGCTGCATAAGATCTCTCTGAGCAGTAGGTCATGAGTTCAAGGCCTGCCCGGGTCGAGGTGGGTGCTCGACCTTTAAGTGTAGCCTGCTGTCGACCTTTGCAGCCCGAAAGACAGTTGCATCTGTCAAGTAGGAGATAAAGGGACCACATTAAGTGGGGAGGCAAATTTTGACTGAATTATGAGGCCATTAAAGAACTCCAGGAACGCTGAGGCATACGGAAGGAACAACGAGGGACGCTGGGGACGCTGAGAGATGAGGAGTGCGTCAGCTCCCCCTGGTGGCCAGAGCTTGCCTCTGTTCGTCTATATGTCTGTAATGTGGGAAACGGCAGGGATTGTCTGCTAAGTATGTGTACCTGTAATCCACTCTGAGTCCCCTTCGGGGTGAGAAGAGCGGAATATAAATAAAGTAAATAAAGTAAATAAATAAATATTTATTTCTCTATCTCAGTGTTTCCCAACCTTTTTTGAGCCGCGGCACACTTTTAACATTAAAAATATCTGGGGGCACACCACCAACCAAAATGACACAAAATGACACTCTAACACAGTAAAGAACGGCTGGGGGTTGGTGGCCTGCTGGGAGCAGCTGCTGGGAGTGCCAAGCTGGGAGGGGCGGAGCCTGGCTGGGCCAGGCCCCGCCCCCCTACCCCAGCTTCACCTCTCCCAGCAGCTGCTCCAGCCTTGAGGGGACAGTGCCAAGCCAGCGGTGCCAGAGCCAGCACAATGCTGGCTTGGCACTGTCCCCTCAAGGCTGGAGCAGCTGCTGGGAGTGCCGACGCCGGGAGGGGCAGAGCCAGGCTGCGCCATGCCCGTCCCCTCCCCAGCTTCAGTTCTCCTACAGGCCGCGCCATACCCCGCCCCCTCCCCCCAGCTTCAGCTCTCCTATGAGTGGACGGGCTTCAGTGGGCGGGCTCCTCCTCCACGCGGCTTCAGCGAGCGAGGGGCAAGAGTCATGGTGGGAGTCATGGTGGGAGTCATGGTGGATTGGAGGCTGGCTGGGGAAATGGCCGAAGGAGGCGGCACCCCGGTCCCTTCTTCTTTTTCTTCGCCACTGCCTGGCCCTTCCTCCTCCTCCCCCAAGCAGCAGGAGTTCAGCAGGAGGGGGGGAGGAAGGGGGGCAGAGAGCTTTTCTCATGGCACAGCAGGAAGTCCGTCACGGCACACTAGTGTGCCACGGCACACTGGTTGAGAAAGACTGCTCTGACGGGTTATTTCTCTATCTGACGGGTTTCTGAACCGCAACTGTAGCAACCCAGCCCCCAGTTAGGCCGGGGGGTCAGGGGATGCCCCGGGGGTCCCAATTGCTTTGGACCCGATTGATGGGGATTCAGGTGAAATGGATGATGGGGCCGATGGGCCTGCATCTCCTACAGAGAGCTTGCAATGGGAAGATGATTGGCCCGAGGCCTACGAGGATGAGGAAGGTCAGTCTGACCCAGATTCAGATAACTCGTATGAGAAACCAGGTGGACCCGGTTCCCAGGAGCGAATCTGGGAACCCGCGGGGGATGAGTTGATGGAAACAGAAAGGGAGGAGGTTTCTCATGAAGATAGTGAGACAGCTGCGGCTCGGGGGGGGAAGGAGCTTTGACCGCAGGAGAAGCATCGAGGCCAATAGAAAGGAATGGAGACGAAGCCTAGAGCGGCGCTGGTCTCACAAAGGAGGAAATCAAATATACGTTCTGTGGGAACGGATCCTCAGTTGGACGGCCACTTCTGATCTGAAGGAAGTGTAGCGTCCCTGATCCCTGAAGCCAGCGTTGGCTTGCCTTGCCAAGAAGCTACCTTGGACCTTGGACCTTGCCTTGACCTACGGAGACCCTGTTTTGCCTCGATTCGCTTTGTTTTTATGGACTTTGCTTTTGAGAGATTCCCTGCCTTTACTTGGACATTTATTGCCAACCATTTTGGACTAATTGCTTTTTACTTGGACAGTCTACTTTTTCACCTGTTCTTTATTATTCCATAAATAGTTAGTTGATCCTTGTCTCTGTGTGTGTGTTTAAGGGGCCGGGCCAAGACCCAGCATCGTGACAGTAACCTTTTTAATTTTATGTATATAGAAAATTATCAATAAACATTATTAAATTTCAAAAATGGGAGAAAAGATGATAAACTAAATATGTGTTCTTGCAAATATATTCCCTGATCTAACCCCATCTGTGAAGTTTCCTCATAGGTTTGTCATAGATTAGATGCGTATACCATTAACAACTATGATTATTTCTTTTTGTTTTCCTCAGAGCTGCAATTAGCACTTCAAGGGAGAGGTTGGGCAACGGGAAGCGCTTTCTTCGGGTGCCTTCTCTATCCCTTTAATTAAGGACAAAGTGATTTATACTTAATTAAGGAGATACATTCTGGGGAACGATGAACACTAGAAAATACAAAATGCTTTCTTGTGCTACTCTTAGCTATTGGTGTGTGCCATCACATTGTTTTCTTGGCAAGATTCATCCAGAGAGGGTTTGTATTTCCCTTCCCCTGAGATTGAGAGAGTTTGACTTGCCCATGGTCACCCAGTGGGCTGCTTCTGCAAGTTGCTTCTGGTGTGAGAGAATTGGCCATCTGCAAAGACATTGCCCAGGGGACACCCAGGTGTTTGATGTTTTGCCATCCTGTAGGAGGCTTCCCTGCATGGGAAGCTAGAGCTGAGACAGGAACTCACCCCGCTCCCCAGATCTGAACGTGCCAGCACCCCATTGTGTTTTGCCACCAATTCAATACAAAGTTATATATTTACCTTGGAATTGAATGCATTATTCCAACAGAGACTGGAGTTTTTGGGCCAATGGGGAATTAAACTTCTATATTTTGTTGCCTATCCGGTGACATAAATAATCTCCTAACATGGACCCCCCAGTGGGTTTTTCACGGCTGAGTGGGGATTCAAATCCTGGTCTCTAGAGATCAAGTCAGTTGCTCAAACTACTATACTATGCCAATTCCTCCAGCATCTGGAGATCCACATAAAATAACAAGGTGGGTAAAAATCTGCCCACAGGCCTTGAGTTTGGCACATGTGTTCTAGGTCCTCCAACATGACTCTATGGTATTCTTGGGGCCAGAGATTCTTCATTTCTATAGGGTTCACTATTATCTGTGGTTTCGCATTTCTAAGCAAAGTCTGGAAATGTATTTCCCATGGATACAGGGGCCTTACTGTATATCTTATTATTATTATTATTTATTTCAACTATTTCTACCCCACATCTTCTCAACCCCCGAGGGGGGACTCAGAGCGGCCTCACAATGGCAACAATTCGATGCCCAAAACACAGTAAAAATATAATAGAACATATAATATCTTAACGTCTACTGGATCAGGACCAAACTTGGCCTGAATACTCAATATGCCCAAATGTGAACACAGATGGAGTTTGGGGAAAATAGACCTTGACATTTGGGAGTTACAGTTGCTGGGGTTTATAGTTCCCCTACAAGCAAAGAGCATTCTGAACCCCACCAATGATAGAAGTGGGCCAAACTTCCCACACAGAACTCCCAGAAGGCAAGAGGAGGTCTCTACTTAGGGAAAGGGAGGCAGGCCTTCCCAATGCATGGAGAGGGAGAGACCAAGTAGACAACGGGTGGGGAGAAGGGTGGTTGTAATTTTGTGCCTTTATCGAGGTAGGTTTCTTAGGGTTTTTATACTTCAACACACTAGACTCCCCCCCCGTCCCTTCCTGGAGGTTCCAATTTCCCACGGCACACCTGATGATCGCTCACGGCACACTAGTGTGCCCCGGCAGTGGTTGGGAAACACTGTTCTAGAGGGCAGGAGGGAAGAGATCATCAAAAAGCAATTCAGAAAACATTTGGTCCTCCACCTTGTTTCTATTCCCCCTCCCTCAAGCTGGGCATGCTAGTATGAAGCAGGAAATACATTCCTATGTTGCGTTTTGACAGTCCATTCTCTTCACACACACACACACACACACACACACACACACACACACACACAGGTTTATGGTCTGATTTAGACCTGATTTTTTCCCCCTTAGCTTAATTGCTGAGCACTGGGTGGACACATATATGCGGCCCAAATCCATATTTTAAAGGAACTCAGACTCATTAGTCTTGCAGAGAGAGAGAGAAAGCGAAGGCGCAGCAATGAGAATTCTCAATCCCTGTGAAAGATGGCACAGGGTAGCCCAGGAGGCATCGGCAAATAATAAAATCTGTAAAAGACAAAAGCGCAGATATGGAGTGCTGATTGTAGTTCTGGACTTCGCAATTTCAAGTTCAGCTTTTTTTATTCTATGCCCTGTGGAAAAGTGTATGCATGCATGTATTTGGGGGGAGGGGGAAATGGATTAAAGGTGACAATTTTATTATATAAAGGAGGTCCCGTCATGGAACAACCGTCCTAGGCAGAGAAACCATCCAAGGCAGAAACACCAAATTTGGCAACAAAAATAGGCCTCAGGCAAGGAAGTTTTTTAACAAAGAAACTTTCCCCCCCCAAAACATAGAAGGCCCCCAAAACAACAATACAAAAATACTACATTTTCCAGCATCCTCTGCGGCCGCCAGCAAAACCCAGTGGCCAACATCAGTTACCATAGTAACGGTGGCCAAAGCCAGCCAAGGCTAGATTAGAATGCTGAGTGAATTCAGTTTAGTCAGTTGGTGTTTGAGGGTTAAACTGCCAAGGCCAAGATCTAGGAGGGAGACAAATAGGGCACCAGGGACACAGGCACCACTGACAAACACATACCCCCAGAATAACACAAAGGTAATACCTACACACAACACAATATGCACTTAACACAACCTTGCGTCTACTGCTCAACCCATTTGTATGCCATTCCTTCCTTCCACACAGGCATAAGCTGAGCCCAAAAGACAAGCCATGCCTCCTAAAAAAGGAGGGCAACAGCACCGGCTCCCGACCCCCACAACACTACCCAAAATCGCCTGCATCACACAGAGGTCACACAAAAACTGAGGGCAGAACTGTCTAACGCCAGAACAGAAAGACACTGCTGGAAGTGAGTTCCATAACACCCTAGTTTTGCCATCACCAGGCATAAACAAGGCTCAAAAAGAACAGCACAAACACTACAAATCTGTGGCAGAAAGACACTGACTACACTAGCTTTTGCCATCACCAGAATGGCTCAAGGACAAACCCAAATCTGTGGCATAGACAACAGAATGCTTCTCCCACGTCTAGCGTGCTCCAGAGTTGGGAAACCACAGAACCTCTACATCAACACAGCAGACGGAAAGACAAAAACATTGTATATCCACAAGCTCTGCAGAACGCCAGGAACACCACACACCAACAACTCCACAGCACTTCAACATCCCACCCACCAGAACAACCCACAACGACACAGCCATGACCCCACCAAGACCATAAGTAACATCAATTCCAACCCTTACATACTCAGACTTTCTACTAAATAGGCACAGCAACGCATCTCAGCTAAACACATAGGGCCCTGGACAGACAACGGGTGCTGTTGTTATACCGGGTACAGCTTTGTTCCATCCTCCTTGAATATATAGCCAGCCAAATATATATATATATATATATATATATATATACTAGCTTGGGAGCCCAGGTTGTTTGAGGAAGGCATTGTGTGCCAAGGTTGGTTCCTATTAGATGTTTATGTGGCTTGCAGTGGTGTCAGGAACTTAGTGAAGGTACTGCAAGTCCCATTGGCCATGGTCCATCCCCCTCCAAACAGCACCAGGATGTAGAGTGGGTCGTGGGGGCTCTGTGTGTCACATTTGGTCTTGATCATTCTTTGGATGAGGGTTGCAGCGGTCTCGGAAGGTGAGTGAAGGTATTTCAAGTCCCATCATCTGTGGTCCATCTTCCTTGAAACAGCACCATGGTGTTGAGTGGGTCATGGGGGCTGGCTTCTCTGGTTGAATTAACCTGCAGTGCCTTTCAGACTATGCAGAGAAGCCATTGAAATCCACAAATATGTGGACAATTTCAACAGAAAGGAGGAGACCACGAAAATGAACAAAATATGGCTACCAGTATGAAAAAAACCCTCTAAAATCAGGACAGTAAATAAAGAACAACACTCAAAAACCAAGGGATTTCCAGATAGGAAACCACCACCTCCCAACAAAGGATTCCCCCAGGCAGGGAGCAGCCAGGCTTTGAAGCTGCAAGGTGATTAATTTCAACATTCTCACTTGCTTCCAGCAGACAAGAGTTCTTTCTCCCACCTTGGACATTCCGCAGATATATAAACCCCACTTGCCTAGTTTCCAACAGACTTTACAACCTCTGAGGATGCCTGCCATCGATATGGGTGAAGCGTCAGGAGAGAATGCTTCTAAAACATGGCCATATAGCTCAGAAAACCTACAACAACCCTTCATAGACTTCCTCTGATGGTAGAGACTCTCCTTTAGAGACAGATGGCCATTTTTTTTAGGATTTTAGTTGTTTCTTCTTGCATGACAGTGCATTGGACTAGTTAGCCCTTGCATTTCTTTACTACTCTGTTCTATTATCTATATATCTATTCTATAACTATAATAAAAGAGAATGTTTGCAGAGGTGCGGAGGAATATGAGGCAGCATTTTGATTGGTTACCACTGTGGGATTATTTGCATAAAGGACTTTGATTGGCCAGCCTCATAACTCCAACATTCTAAGGCACCAGACAGAGGGGATTGGCTGCCACTGAAGGAGTATTTGCATAAAGAACTTTGATTGGCCATCTACATTCAAACATTCTAAGAGGTGACGCAGAGGGAAAAGGAAAGGCCTCAGGCAGTCAGTCACTGCGGCCCACAGCAGTGACGGATCAGGACCAAACTTGGCACACAGGGGCCCAATGGCCCACTTCACAATCCGGTGTGGTTTAGGGCAGAATGGGCCACGAATGATGGGATTTGCAGTACCTTCACCTGATTCACTTTTCAAACAACACTGTAGCCCCTATAACTCACAGACCAGGCCCAAAATTGACAACAAGGCTTCCTTAACTTGATTTTCCTGACTAGGCCTCAGCTCATGGGATATTGTTTAAGAGCCTGAATTGACAGTAAAGCTTCCTCAACTTGATTTTCCTGACTAGGCCCCCAACAATGACAGAACAAGATCACACTTGGCACACAAACCCCCCAAGATGCACCTTACATCCTGGTGCAGTTTGAGGGAGGATGGACCATGGATGATGGGACTTGCAGTACTTTAACTCACTTCCTTAGAGCACTGTGGCCCACACCAATGACAAATCAGGACCATTCTTGGCACACAGAGACCCAATGACCCACTTTACAGCCTGGTGCGGTTTCTGGCAGGATGGCCCACATATGATGGAATTTCCAGTACCTTCAACGACTCACTTCCCACAGAACATTGTAGCCCCTACAAATCACAGACCACTCCCAAACTTGCCACACAGAATACTCACGACCCACTCTATACCCTGTTGCAGTTTCAAGGAGGATGAACCACAGATGATGTACCTTCACTCACCTTCTGAGACCACTGCAAACCTCATCCAATGACTGATCAAGACCAAAAGTGACACACAGAGCCCCCATGACCCACTCTACATCCTGGTGCTGTTTGGAGGGGGATGGACTACGGCCGATGGGACTTGCAGTACCTTCACTAAGTTCCTGAGACCACTGCAAGCCACATAAACATCTGATAAGGACCAACCTTGACACACAATGCCTTTCTCAAATAACCCGGGCACCGCCGGGTCCCCAAGCTAGGTTGGTTTATATTTCACAGCAATAGATACCTGCATATAGAATCATCAGACATAATAATCAGCAATTTCTGTTGCTTTGAGAGATTTGCTTATATGATTATCGGTGAAATTATTTTGTGACACATTGACCTGATTTTGTGCCCTGAACTACTGGTAGTTAAGCAAGTATCAACTGGAAAGGATATGGCAAGATAAAGAGTGGAAGTGTCATGAGGAAGTTGGTTATTGATACACACTCCCCCTGAAGACTCAGGTTCGCAGTCTGGGAGTGATCCTGGACTCATCGCTGAGCCTGGAAGCCCTGGTTTCGGCGGTGACCAGGGGAGCATTTGCACAGTTAAAACTTGTGCGCCAGCTGCGCCCGTACCTTGAGAAGTCTGACTTGGCCACGGTGGTCCATGCTCTGGTTACATCCCGTATATATTACTGCAATGCTCTCTACGTGGGGTTGCCTTTGAAGACTGTTCGGAAGCTGCAACTAGTCCAACGGACAGCAGCCAGGTTGATAACAGGAGCGCCATTCAGAGAGCGCACAACTCCCCTGTTGTGCCAGCTCCACTGGCTGCCAGTTTGCTACCGGGCACAATTCAAAGTACTGGCTTTAGCCTTTAAAGCCCTAAACGATTCGGGTCCTACTTACCTGTCCGAACGCATCTCTCCCTATGAACCATCGAGATGTTTAAGATCATCTGGAGAGGCCCTGCTCTCGGTCCCGCCTTCTTTGCAGGCGACTGGCGGGGACGAGAGACAGGGCCTTTTCAGTGGTGGCTCCTTGGCTTTGGAACGCCCTCCCTAGAGACATCCGATCGGCCCCCTCCCTCCTGACGTTTCGCAAGAAAGTCAAGACCTGGCTGTTTGAGCAGGCATTTGCTGATGAAATGTAACGGTTTAATTAGAGATATGGAATGACGACGATGTGACGGAAACTGATTTCAACATGACGCTGAAGCTGCAATTGTATGTTTTTAATTGTTAAATTGTTATTATATGTTTTTTTCTTGGGGGGGGGGTTGACTTGTTGCTGTGTTGTATTGAGGGCAGAGACTGCCTGTGGAAACCGTCCCGAGTCGCCTTCGGGCTGAGAGGGGCGGTATAGAAACGTGACAAACAAATAAATAACTAAATACTTTCCTTTCTGTTTTTTTTTTTGCGAATTCAAAACCAGTGAGAACCAATGGCTTCACTTTCTCTTCCTTTGCGAATTTTCGGTTGTCCGTGTGTGCACGTATGCCAGCGTGAGCTTAAGAGCGAGAGAAAAATGCCAAGCGACACTCTCTGTGTGAGAGAGTTATATAGATTTATATGATGTGTGTATATTTAACGAGGGCACATAATATAGCCACTTTGTGTATATATTTGTATATATGTCATACGCATGAATATGGTATTTAAGCCGCATTAGCAAATGTTTAAAAGGGAGATTCAGAAATACTGTATCATTTTATGATCATGTTTACGGCTATTGTCAAAATAACGTGTTACTTTGACAGTCTCTTTGTCTTCCTGGTTGGAGCCTACAAAAGGAAAGTAGTTTCTTAGCAACTAAAATGTGTACTCAAACAAAGCCATTTAAGAAGAATCTTTTTTTTTTTTAGAGCATTAACAGCATGAAAAACAGCTTGCCGTAGTGGCCAGTTTATCCTCCTTGGAATGGATTGCTGGTATTAACCTCCCGGGCAACTTGCTGATTTAACTCTTCGGAGTTGAGCACATGTATCTTTCTAACATGCCTGCATATCTTTGGTATGTTTAATATTTGGTAGATTAGCAGCCCTAATATTATTAGGCTCAAGGCACTTGGCATTTTCTCACGTCATTTGTTTTCATTCTTGAAAATGCCTTGCTGGTCTTCAGGCATTCCCAAACTTTAAATAAGGGGCATTGTGCATTTCCATCTGTATTCATGTAATCATGTGGGAAATGACTTTAGGAAGCAGAGTGACTCCTTTATCCATGGAGGCTCTTCGTGTGATTAGGAATCCTAGATCAGTGTTTTTCAACCTTTTTTGAGCCGCGGCACACTTTTTACATTTACCAAATCCTGGGGCACACCACCAACCAAAATGACACAAAATGACACTCTAACACAGTAATACATATAGTTAATATGTTTTTAAATGTATTTATACACTCAGTGTGAAACCTGGGCCTGTTTCGATGAACACAACATAGATATCCTGGCAGGAACGGCAGAAAGACACACACGAAGGTCTTGCTCAACAGCTGGGAGTTATAGTTCACCCACAATCAAAGAGCACTCTAAACTCCACCAATGATGGAATGAAATCAAATTTCCCACACAGAACTCCCATAACCAAGAAAAAATACTATAAGAGTTTGGTGGGCATTTACCTTGAGTTTTGGAGTTGTAGTTCACCTATATCTAGAGAGCACTGTGGAAGGGAGGGAGGAAGATGTGGGGCGAGTCTGAGCAGTAGTGCCCGCATGGGTCACGTCTTCCCCCCTCCCGCAGAAGCAGCAGCGTGAGCAAAGCGAGGCAAAGCGAGCAGAGCGAGGCTGGGAGGAAGGGAGCCCGAGTGGAGAAGAAAAGTGTTCGGCAGGAGGGGGAAGAAAGGGGATTGGAGGTTCCCATTTTCCACAGCACACCTGATGATCGCTCACGGCACACTAGTGTGCCACGGCACACTGGGTGGGAAACACTGTGTTAGAGCAGTCTTTCTCAACCAGTGTGCCGTGGCACACTAGTGTGCCGTGATGGACCTCCTGCTGTGCCGCGAGAAAAGCTCTCCGCCCCCCTTCCTCCCCCCTCCTGCCGAACTCCTGCTGCTTGGGGGAGGAGGAGGAAGGGCCAGGCAGTGGCGAAGAAAAAGAAGAAGGGACTGGGGTGCCGCCTCCTTCGGCCATTTCCCCAGCCAGCCTCCAATCTGCCATGACTCCCACCATGACTCTCGCCCTCGCTCGCTGAAGCTGCGTGGAGGAGCCCCGCCCACTGAAGCCCGTCCACCGTTCATGCTCCTCCTCTGTAGGAGAGCTGAAGCTGGGGGAGGGGGTGGGGCATGGTGCGGCCTGTAGGAGAGCTGAAGCTGGGGGGAGGGGGTGGGGCATGGCGCGGCCTGGCTCTGCCCCCTCCCCCGGCTTCGGCACTCCCAGCAGCTGCTCCAGCCTTGAGGGGACAGTGCCAAGCCAGCATTGTGTTGGCTCTGGCACCGCTGGCTTGGCACTGCCCCCTCAAGGCTGGAGAAGCTGCTGGGCGAGGTGAAGCCTGGGGTGGTGCGGCGGGGCATGGCACAGCCTGGCTCCGCCCCTCCCCAGCTTTGGGACTCCCAGCAGCTGCTCCCAGCAGGCCACCAACCCCCAGCCATTCTTTACTGTGTTAGAGTGTCATTTTGTGTCATTTGGGTTGGTGGTGTGCCCCAGGATTTTTTTAATGTTAAAAGTGTGCCGCGGCTCAAAACAGGTTGGGAAACACTGCTCTAGAAGCACAGGTTGCTGAAAACCCCTATGAATGTGGAGGACTGGCTGTATCCTTTTTTCCTTTATTGACCTTATTCATAGCCCCAACTGAATTATTGCTTACCGTCCCCCTTGGACGTCCCCCACACCCAAAGCATCTGTTCTTGACGGGCTCCACAAATACCCCATGCCTAAACTATGGAGCTGAAAGCACATTGTAGGCCAGTCTTCAGTGAGCTCAAATACAGTTCAGTACTGGGGAGAAATCCCGAGAGAACAGCAAAGCCAAATTTGACATAAACATACAAAGACGAGAGATTCCTGGAGGCCTTGCTTTGTCCTTTTTAAGAGTACTGAGCCTGTTTCCTGGCGCTTGCCTTTGTTTCTTTGCTTTTGTTTTACAGAGAGCGACGAGGGTGCCCTTGGTGAACCTTCAGGGGGAGATTCTGCCGCTCGCTCCCTTACTTCTGTACGTTGCTTTATTTTAGAGGCTACAGGAGGGATTTTCTAACCAAAAAAAAGAGCTGAAAGGGAACTAGGCTGAGATGATGTGTATCAGCACAGAGAGCAAGAGGAAGGTGTCAATTAAAAAAATGAAGCCTGCTGCATCCTGCACCTGACAGTTGGGGTGAGCGGAGCTGACAGCTGCTGCATCAGCCGGCTTTGGTGGCTCCTTCGTCTCTTATGGTCTCTTGAGCTTGTAACCTGTGACAGTGGCTTGAACGTACCCTTGCACATTTCATTTGGTGTTGCAATGGTTCCCCTGAAGCTACTTCTAATAATGGTAATTTTAATGATTTGAGGCTTAAGAAACTCCAAATTGAGTCCTGGAGCAAATTGTAATGAGGCAGCCAGGCTATAGGAGGGGTGGGTGCCCGAGGAGGCCGCGGCCAATTCGTCAGCATGGAGAGCAAGAAAGGGAGGACGTGGACTATCCTGGGAAGGAGGTGGATCAACAATGGCCACTGTCACACATGCAAAGGGCTGTGTTAAACAGCAGCCTGTTGTGGCTGCTCTGTTGAGTACGATAGCAGGACCATGGTGCCATCATAGAAAAACACAAGAGAAATAAAATCATAAATTTATTTTTATTTATTTATTTACTTTATTTATATTCCGCTCTTCTCACCCCAAAGGAGACTCAGAGCGGATTACAGGTACATATACTTAGCAGACAATCCCTGCCATTTCCACAATACAGACATATAGACGAACAGAGGCAAACTCTGGCCACCAGGGGGAGCTGACCCACTCCTCATTATTTATTTATTTATTTCGGGATTTTACCCCGCTCTTCTCAACCCCCAAGGGAGGGGGGACTCAGAGCGGCTTACAGTACGGCACAATCCGATGCCCACATAATAACAATATAAACCCCAAAACACTTCAACAATTAAAATACATTAAAAATACATTAAAATACATTAGCACCATACACATTCACTCTGGATTAAAACAATGTTCAGTCCATAAAAACATTGGCCATAATCACCCACTTTCATTAAAAACCAATCTAAAATGCTGCCTTGTGCTGGTGTACGAATGCCTGGTCCCACAGCCAGGATTTTACTTTTTTCCTGAAGGCCAGGAGGGATGTGGTGGATCGTACATCAATAGGAAGCGCATTCCACAGGCGGGGCCACCACCGAGAAGGCCCTATCCTCGTCCCCACCAGCCTCATCTGAGACGTAGGCGGGAGCGAGAGCAGGGCCTCCCCGGATGATCTTAGATTGCGAGGTGGGACGTAGCGGCTGATGCGTTCGGACAAGTAAGCTGGGCCAGAACCGTATAGAGCTTTAAAGGTCAAAACCAGCACTTTGAATTGAGCTCGGAAGTGGACAGGCAGCCAGTGGAGCTGACACAACAGGGGGGTGGTGTGCTCCCTGTATGTCGCTCCCGTTAGCAATCTGGCTGCCGCCCGCTGGACTAATTGCAATTTCGAACTGTCTTCAAAGGCAGCCCCACGAGTGCGTTGCAGTAATCTATTCGGGATGTGACCAGAGCGTGGACGACCGTAGCCAGATCAGACTTTCCAAGGTACGGGCGCGTCCCCAGCGTCCCTTGTTTATTTATTTATTATTTCTTTACTTTATTTATATTCCGCTCTTCTCACCCCAAAGGAGACTCAGAGCGGATTACAGGTACATATACTGAGCAGACAATCCCTGCCGTTTCCACAAACACAACATATAGACGAACAGAGGCAAACTCTGGCCACCAGGGGGAGCTGACCCACTCCTCATCTCTCAGCGTTCCCAGCGTCCCTTGTTGTTCCTTCCACATTCCTCAGCGTTCCTGGAGTTCTTTAATGGCCTCATAATCCAGGGGTGGGCAATTATTTTTTCCAAGGGGCCCCAAAAGAGCCAAAAAATATGACGGAGGGCCGCATTTAAAGGCTGAACATTCTACATAATATCAAATGAATTTCTCTAATAAGAATAATAATAAGGCATTAAATTGTGTTTTTGATATATTAATAAGACTGATAAGAGTATATGTTACGAGCCATGAAAAAGAGAGGGTGTCATAGGAAAAATGACTGATTCACTCAAATTTTACAAAACAATGGTTAACAAAATGTGAACATTTGTATCATTTGTGATTCATTATATCAGGGGTCGGGAACCTTTTTGACTCAGACAGGGCAGTAGCCAGGATTTTGTTTCGGGGGGGGGGGGGGCGGAGTTTGGTTTGGGGGGGCTGAGACTGTGTGGAAGAGGATCTACCCTAGCAAACCTTTTGTATTGTTATCCCAATAACCCCATGAATGTGGGATATAATGAGCATGGTGATCAGATCATGATATAAATGCACATAACAGTTTAAATAATGTACCAGTAAGGCCTTCTCGCGGACCACCCTGAGAATTTCAGGGGGCTGAAGCCCCCTTAGCCCCCCTGGCTACATGCCTGGACTCAGAGAGCCATAAAAGCCAAATATGTGGAAATTTATTTCAGGGAGAGCCATATAATATACTAGCTGTACCCGGCACGCGTTGCTGTGCCCTTTTTAGGAGATGCGAGAAAGTCCAATCATCCACGGTGTGCCCTCCTCTAAACTCCAGTTGGATGGAGTGTGGGTCATGGGGGGCATAGTGTGCCAAGTTGGGTCTTTATTGGTTTTGGTTCTGGGCCACAGTGGTCTGTGGGGAATGATGGGTTTTGAAGTACTACAAATCCCATTTTCCATGGTGGTATTTCTAGTCCCATCATGCATGGTCGGGGCTCTGTGTGCCAAGGTAGGTTACTGTAAATTCAGGCCATACACAATGTCCCATGAGCTGAGGCCTAGTCGGGAGAATCAAGTTAATGAAGCCTTACTGTCAATTCAGAGCGTAAACAGCTTCCCAGTAAGTGAGGGCTAGTTAGGGAAATCAAGTTAATGAAGCCTTACTGTCAATTTTGGGCGTGGTTTGTGATTTTTTGGGGTGTAAATTTTCGGTTGGAAGTGATTTGGGTGTTTGTGTTGGGGATTGGTTCAGGCATTTTCCTCATTCTGTTTTGGCAGTTTATTATGGATCGGAATTTTCATGTTGGCTGACCAGTGCAGCAGTTATGCAAATCCGCCCTTATTGGCAGCCAATCATGTTGTTCAGAATGTAGAGGCTGGGTGAGTCGTTGGCTGCCCCCGAGAATGCTGGTAAATGTAGTTTTATTTTTACTCGTTGTTGTGGGGGCCTTTTAGGTTGTGGGGAAAGTTTCTTTGCTACAAACGTACCTTGCTTGAGGCCTATTTCTGTTGGCAAGTATTGTGTTTCTGCATTGTAAGGTTTCTTTGTTTGAGGTATACATCACATGACGTGAACCCATTTATATAATAGATTTTAAGACTGAATTCAACTAAATGTGAGTATCATAAGCCCCTGAATTTATTCATAATAATAATGATGATGATGATATTCATTCAGCCTCTGCTAATAATAATAATAACAACAACAACAACAACCTCCAAGGGCCATCCAGTCCAACCTCCTTCTGCCATAAGGGAAAAACACAATCAAAGCATTCCTCACAGATGGCCATTCAGCCATCTTGAACCAAACTTGGCACACTAAACTCTCATGAGACCAAACTACTGGAAGGGTTTGGTGGGCATTTGAACCAACAAAGAGGGGGGAAAGGCAAGGAGGCACAAACACTCACCATAAACAACGGATTATATTAATTATAATGGCAAAATGCAATGATATTAAATTCATACCACTGGGAAGCAAGGAGTCCAAGGAAGGTAGTCCAAGTATAATGGTCCCCAAAAAAGATTTAGAAAATATTAATATTAGACCCAGAATGAAGTGAAACTGGAAATCTCGCCAATGCAAGATATTTGTAAATGGGAACTTCGTTCTGGGTCTAATATTAATATTTTTAAAACCTTTTTTGGGACCATTATACTTGGACTACCTACCTGTAAAATGATGTCCCTTGTATGAATTGGCAAAATTTGAACTCTTTAAATTTTTTTATTTTATTTTTAAGCCATGGATGGTTGGATCTGGCATTCAAAATCTATGGATCCAAGAGTCAACCGTATCATTTAATAAGGAAAGACTGGGTCTGGAATTGATGTGTCTCAGTTTTTAGCAACATGCTGTCTCTTCACAACAGCAGTGATTCCCAACTTCTTTTGAGCTGCGGCACATTTTTTACAATTACAAAATCCTGGGGCACCCCACCAACCAAAATGACATAAAATGACACTCTAGCACAGTAATACATATAGTTAATATGTTTTTAAATGTATTTATACACTCAGTGTAAAACCTGGGCCTGTTTCGATGAACACAACATACCGTATTTTTCGCACCATAAGGCGCACCTGCTGATAAGACGCACCTAGATTTTAGAGATGGAAAATTGGGGGAAAAAATGGGGGCTGTCTACTATATGGGACACTAATATGGAGGGGGGGGGAGGCGCTGGAGCAGAGGGAGGGTGGCGATATACTCACGCTATATTCGCGCCCCCCCCCCCCCGGGCGGCTCCCGGCGGCTCCCGGTTGCGCCCGCGCATGACCAGACTCCCGCTGCCGTGTCGCCGCCGCCAGTCGGCGGCGTGGAGGAACGGGGCGGAAGAGGGACTCACGGGCGGGAGGGAGGGAGGGAGGAAGGAGGAAGAGGCCGCAGCGCCCGCAGGGGCCCCTCCCTCCGGCGAGGCCTTCCTTCTCTTCCTCCTCGGCAGAGGCGCGACGGAGTGATGTCACGAAGATGCGCCTCTGTCTTTGGGCCCTTCTGCGGGCGCTGCTGCTGATACCGCTGCGTCTCCGGAAGGGCCCAAAGCCAGAGGCGCATCTTCGTGACGTCACTCCGTCGCGCCTCTGGCGAGGAGGAAGGGGAGGAAGGCCTCGCCAGCCGCGCGCTGTAAGGACGGCCGGAAGAGAGGCCAGAGGGAGGGAGGGAACTCTTCCTCCTTCCCTCCCTCCCTCCCGCCCCGTGAGTCCCCTCTTCCGCCCCCCATTCCTCCGCGCCGCCAACTGGCTGCGGCGACACAGCAGCGGAGTCTGGGCATGCACGGGCGCAGCCGGGAGCCGCGGGGCGAATATAGCGTGAGTATATCGCCCCCCCCCTCTGCTCCAGCGCCTCCCCCCCTCCCTGCCTGCATCTTCGCTCCATAAGACACGGCTCATTTTTCTTCCTACTTTGGGAGGAAAAAAACTGTGTCTTATGGTGCGAAAAATACGGTAGATATCCTGGCAGGAATGGCAGAAAGACGCAAACTTCCCACACAGAACTCCCATAACCAAGAGAAAATGCTATAAGCGTTTGGTGGGCATTGACCTTGGGTTTTGGAGTTGTAGTTCACCTATATCCAGAGAGCACTGTGGACCCAAACAATGTTGGAGCAGGACCAAACTTGGCATGAATACTCAAGATGCCCAAATGTGAACACAGATGGAGTTTGGGGAAAATAGCGTGAGCGTGTTCAGGAGGGGAGGGGGGAGGGAGGAAGACGTGACCCGTGCGGGCGCTACTGCGCAGACTCGCCCCAGAGCAAAGCGAGGCAAAGCGAGCAGAGCAAGGCTGGGAAGAAGGGAGCCCGAGTGGAGGAGAAAAAGTGTTTGCCAGGAGGGGGAAGAAAGGGTAGTGGAGGTTCCCATTTCCCACGGCACACCTGATGATCGCTCTCGGCACACTAGCGTGACACAGCACCCTGGTTGGGAAACAGTGCACTACAGTATAAATTGCAATAAAGAAGTATATTCTAATGAAGAGAAAATGTGAAGATACGGGAGAGACTAAGATGAAATAAGTAAGAGACCTTTGTTCATTTGCTGAACCGTTAAAATGCATCCTAGAGACTAAAGAAATCGCCTTCCAGCAAAACATGTTTTGCTTAAGAACCGTTTCACATAGTATTTTGTAGAGGACTACTTAGGCAATCGTAACAAATGTATATGAAAAATACATGCAGGCTATCAAAAGCATAGAGTGCATTTGGAAGGCTTCACAAAAGAGTCTGGAGCAACAAGAACCTGAGGCAAAGCACCAAAATCAGTGTGTACAGAGCTATCGTACTGTCTATTCTCCTCTATGGGTCTGAAACATGGGTCACCTATCGCCAACACCTACGACTCCTTGAACGCTTTCATCAGCGCTGTCTTCGCACAATACTAAATATACACTGGACCGACTATGTGACGAATGTTGCCATCCTTGAGCAAGCAGAGATCACCAGCATTGAGGCCATGCTATTGGGAACACAGCTGCGCTGGGCAGGGCACATCTCTAGGATGGAGGACCGCCGCCTCCCAAAGATACTACTCTATGGTGAACTCACCACGGGTCAGCGCAAGAGAGGCGCCCCCAAAAAGAGATATAAGGACTCCATGAAACAGCATCTCAGGCTCGGCCAGATTGATCACCAACAATGGTCCATCCTGGCCTCACATCGGGAGGCATGGAGATGCACTATCCACAATGCTGCGGCCTCGTTCGGGAAGGCACACCAAACAGGTCTGCAGAAAGAACCGCAACTTGGAAACAACATCACCCAAGGAGACTTTCTGCTGTGCTTACTGCAACCGAACTTGCCTATCTCAGATTGGCCTTTTTAGTCATCAACGCGCTTGTAAAAAGCGTGGGATGAGTCCTTCCTAAGAATCTGCGTTCGCGAAGTAATGCCGAGAGAGACTTAGGCAATCATAACAAATGTACCTTTGGTATGGAAAGGCCAAGGTAGAGAAAAATTTTGGAAATCATTTCACCAGATCCGCGTTGCTCAAAGTCTGGAACAAATACAAAATCTACTTCTACAGGAAGATACCCCTCTGGGTCTCTCCTATCGAAGCAGACCAGAGAAGGTTACAAGGCTGGTCAAATTGGCCAACATATGAGGAATTATTAAAGGAAAATAACACGAATGAGAGAAACGAACTAAAATCCCAAGAGGAAATTAAACAGATCATGGGGAATTTAACTTGGCTTCAATATCATCAGATTGGAAATATATACAATCAAGACAAAAAAACCGGCTTTTATGATAAGGAAGATTTTTGGATACAACTGTCCAAATTAGACAAGAAAAATATAACCAAAATTTATAACAAGCTTTTAGAATGGGAGACCGAAACTGAAGAAGTAAAAAACTGTATGGTAATTTGGGCGAAAAATATTGGCAGACAGATAAAGTTAAAGGAATGGCAAAAATTATGGAACAAAAAGGTTAAATATACATATGCCTCCGATTTAAAGGAAAATTGGTTAAAAATGTTCCATCGATGGTACATAACACCGAAAAAGATAGGGATAATGTATAATAAAAGCCAATCACTCTGTTGGAAATGTAACTCTCATATTGGAAGTTACTTCCACATGTGGTGGTCTTGCCCAAAAACCAACGAATATTGTAAAATGATTCATAAGGAGACACAGTCAGGGGCGGTCAGAGATAATTTCGCATGGTAGGTGAAAATTATTTCGGCGCCCCCTAACATAATAACTTTGGGCCCCGTACCTTGTGTTCCTCCCACGCGCCCGCCCTCTGCAACGCCCCGTGCGTGGGGGCCGGCAGCGGGCACCAGGAAGCGCTAGGAGAGGCCTTATCTCCGCGCGCATGCGCTGTGCCTACGGAGCTCCGTTGGCACAGCGCATGCACGCGGAGGCCGACGCCGTCCGTGCTGCTGCTGCGTCGCCCGCCGCGCGCGCATGTGCTGTCCCTATGGAGCTCTAGAGAGCTCCGTAGGCACAGCGCATCTTGTAGCGAGGGGGACTGCGTCGCGCTATCCCTACGGAGCTCTCTTGAGCTCCGTAGGCACAGCGCACGCGCGTCGCCCTCCGCGCGCATGCGCTGTGCCTACGGAATTCAAGAGAGCTCCATAGGGACAGCGCATGCGCGCGGAGGGCGACGCGCGCGTGCGCTGTGCCTACGGAGCTCAAGAGAGCTCCGTAGGGACAGCGCACGCTGCGTGCCGTCCTCCCGCGCGCATGCGCTGTGCCTACGGACCTCAAGAGGTCCGTAGGCACTGCGCATGTGCGTGGAGATCTGTGCCGCATGCGCAGTGCCTCGACCTCTCTTGCGCAGCGCAGCGCAGCACAGCAGCAAGGCGGGCGCCGCCGCGGCGTCGCGGGGCGGCGCCTCACGATGGCGCCCCACTCCGCAGCGTCCAAGATGGCGCTCTACGTGGCCGCGTAGGCCGCGTAATGGCAAAGACCACCCCTGGACACAGTTGATCCTTCAAGTTAAATTCCCCTTAAAGCCTGAATATTACCTACTGGGATTGAATGATGATGAATTAAAATTAGATGAAAATAAAGATAAACTTTTTGTATATGTGATAACTGCAGCGCGCATGGTTTTCGCCAAAGAATGGAAGACAGATCTAATACCCAACAGGGACCTATGGATACACAAAATCTATAATATAAAGGACATGGACAAATTAACTTACCTCCTGAGGAAAAATACGGGAAAACCAAGAAAACAAACAGACTGGACAATGTTTGAAGAATATATTGACGGAACTTAAGAACAAATAGAGAATAACCTACTTGGAGAAGAATGGAAGTCATATGTACATATCTGTATTCACTGCTTTGCTCTACCCCTTTTCCTCCCTTCCCACCCTTCCCCATCCCACCTGATCTTCACACCTTTCCCAACAACTATCCACACCCCACCCAATCAACCTCTATTGTGAATTTATTTCACATCACTATATTTTCATTTCATGTATCACCAAATATATAAAACCAATAAAAATATTTTTTTTTAAAAACAACAAATGTATATGAAAAATACATCCAGGCAGCCCTGAAAAAAAGCTGATTTGCTGTATATATTTCCATTGGCAACAATATGGGTTTTATCTGCAATGTGTGAAAACGTGTTCAAGAGTTTGCAGTGTCTGGTGAATATATCTCCCTTGCACACTCAGAAAAACTATAATAATTCTGGAACGGGGCTCTAAATGGCTGATATGCCTTTTTCCACTTGAATTCCTGCCATGGGTTCCCTCTTGCCACGACTCCGCTTGTCTGCCTGGAAGGAGGGGGCCACTTCAATGCGGAGGAGCGTATTCCTGCAGCCCTTGCAATGCGCGGGGCAATGGCAGGCAGGCAGGCAGGCAGGCAGGGGCTCACCACAGCCGTACAGATAAATAAAGAGTGCCCTGCCAGGCCCACCCAGCCCGACGCACTTGTGTTCACTTATGTGGCAGGCTTCATAAGGCTCCACTCTTTGACTGGCATTGAGTTTATGTGAAAGTAATTAACAGTAATTAATCCTTAATTACAGTAATTAGCCAAGTCGCAGTAAATTAAACCACATCTGGAGCAGATGAGGGCTTCCAAAAGGGAGCCTAACACAGGCAACAACGGGGAGACACTGAATTCATCTGACAGCGTTTGATTAGGCCTACCTGTTGCTGGCAGCCTCACACGCGTGTGGTTCTCGTTGGCTTCTCTTTGGGAACTTCCCTAACTGCACCACAGACCTCCATTTTTACAGAGAAAACAAAATAGCAACAAAAGAAAACACAAAACTCTATAGGAAAAGAAACAAGGAACAGGTGGGAGACACTGGGCCCATCTACATTGACAATACCCCCCCCTTTTTCTTTCTTTCTTTCTTTCTTTTTTTCTTTTCCTTTCCTTTTTGCTTCTCTGGAGTGCTGATGCGCATCTCTCCTGGAAATGGGCAAAAAATCCCAGCACTGTGGTTTGAGGACAGGTGAGTGCTTACATTCACCACAAAACCTAGCATCAAAAAAATTCCAGGCCCATCAATTCAACACACAACAAGAACTAAACACAATTTGAATGACTGCTTGTACGAGGGCGGGTCAATAGGTCCGTGACTTTTAAAAAAATGAAACACAGGTTTTTGGATAAAAAAAGCATTTTATTTTCCAGCGTCGTCTCCTTTGAGCTCTATACACTTTGCCCAACGTTTCTCCAGGTTTTTTTTTATTCCTTCCAAAAAGATTTGTTGAGGTCATCAAAATTTCATTGTTGGAGTCAAATCTCTTTCTGCCGAGCCATTTATTCAGGTTTGGAAACAAGAAATAGTCACTTGGGGCTAAATCAGGAGAATAGGGCGGATGAGGGAGCAATTTGTATCCCAATTCATGGATTGTTGCCATGAAACTGCACATGTGTGCACCCTTGCATGGTCCTGCTGCAAAAGAACTTTTTTCTTGGTCAAATGCGGTCGGGTTTTCCCCCCCAAATCCTCATGAAATCGATCCAATAAGTTGGCATAATATTCACCATTAATTGTTTTACCCTTTTGAAGGGAGTCAATGTGGATAATACCCCGTGCATCCCAGAAAAAGGTCGCCATGACTTTATTGGCTGACAAACCCACCTTGGCCTACTTTGGCACCGATTCACCCCGAGAAACCCACTGTTTTGACTGCTGTTTGGTCTCTGGTGTGTTGTGGCGGATCCACGTTTCGTCCACGGTTACGAAATGGCGCAAAAATTCGTCCATATTGCGGTTGAACTACGCTAAACACTCCTGCGAAATTGTCACCCGATTGCGTTTGTGGTCGATTGTGAGCAAACGCGGCACCCAGCTTGCGGAAAGCTTTCTCATGCCCAAGTGATCATTTGAAATTGAAACCACTGAGCCACGTGAGATGCCTATGGCTTCCACAATCTCTTGCACTTTCAATCTCCGATCGGCCAACAACATTTCATGAATTTTTTCAATTGTTTCGGGTGTAGAGACCTCAACTGGGCGTCCAGAACGTCCGGCATCTTCCGTGCTTGTACGGCCACAACAAAATTCAGTAAACCTCTTTTTCACCATTGAAATTGATGGTGCAGAGTCCCAATAGTATTTATCAAGCTTAGCCTTGGTTTGAGTGATGGATTTTTTCCCGCAAAAAATAATGCTTAATGAGCACACGAAATTCACTGTTTTCCATTTTCTCCTCAAATCAGGCGGTAGTCTGCTATCAATGGCTGTCAAACACAAACTAAATGACGCAGCTTGTTCAAATTTTGACAGGAGTCAACTGACAGGTGCCTGTTGACAGGAGCAGTGTCGCCCTTTCAGTTCAGAGGCGGGAAATTCAAAAGGTTTTCGGCTTTAAATTACTGACCGTGTTTACTGTTCAAAGGGAAGCCCCGCACTCCCATTCCTAAAAGGAAAACAATCTATGCCAGCTTGGTATCAAAATGGAGCGAGGTGCAATATCTCGACTCAGGTCGAAGACTTTGGCATACACATTCTTTTCAATCTACTATTCAATAATCACATAGCCCAGGGCTGTCCAACTTCTACCGGCCCAAGGGCCGGAATTCCGGTGAGTGATCACCTGGGGGGCTGCAGCGGGAGGCAGGGCCGCTCGTGGGGCGCGGGGCCACTCGCGGGGGGGGGGGGCAAAATCGCCGCTTCTTCTGCCTGGCGTGATGCTGTAGGAGGGAGGACGAAGCCATGGGGGGCTCCCCTTGGCTCCTCCCTCCCTCCTACAGCGTCACGCCGGGCGGAAGAAGCGGCGATTTGCCCGCTTCTTCCTCCCGGCGTGACGCTGTAGGAGGGAGGGCGGAGCCATGGGGAGCAGAGCAAAGGGGGCGGTGCCCGTGGATGGCGCTTGCGCCGCCGCACACATGTGCACCTTTTTTTGGATTTTTTGGGGAATTTTTAAACATTTTTTTCAGATTTTTTTAAAAAAAATTATTGCAGGAGGGTAGGAGGGCCGGATCCAAGGGCCTGGTGGGCCATGTGCGGCCCGCGGGGCGCCTGTTGGACAGGCCCGACATAGCCCATTCATTCCCACGTATCCCACTTTCCTGGCTTGGATTGAATGTGTTACTAATGATTAAGAATAGCTTCCAAATAATCTATAAGCATGTCAGAACTGGCAGAGATACAGAAAATTGTGGTACCTAAATGTAAGACAATGATTTCAACATACAGAAAGGGAAAGTGTATGTTTACGTAAGTCTTTCGGGATTATGTCAGAATGGGAACCATACAGAAAACGCTAGGTGGTTCCATAGCGGGTTTTGCATACAAAGGGCCTATAATCTTTAACGCCTCTTAGTGAAAAGAAAGTATCAAGTAGTAGAGCTTGAAAGGAATGTAGAAGAAACATTGTAGCTGTAAATATAGTAGCTTGTAAGTGTTGCCCTATTTATTATTTATTTATTTAAAACTTTTGTACCCCGACCTTTTCACCTCTCTCGAGGGACTCAGACCGGCATTACAGCAAAAATTCAATGCTATACAGTTTAAAAACAACTACTACAACATATAGACCATGCACTGTTAGCCCACCGTTTAGCCGTGACTGGGGTTAGGGGGACTGCCCTTCAGTGGGTAACCTCCTTCCTCCAGGATCGGGGACAACGTGTGGAGAGGGGGGAGGAGGTCTCTGGGAGGCTCCCATTAAGTTGTGGGGTCCCCCAGGGGGCCATCCTCTCACCCTTATTATTCAATATTTACATGCGCCCCCTGGCCCAGCTGGTTCGCGACTTTGGTCTGGAGTGTTATCAGTACGCTGATGACACCCAGCTTCTGCTGAGAATGGACGGCAGGCCGGATCCCATACCCGATTGTTTCCATCAATGCCTTGAAGCCGTGACTGGATGGCTGCGCGCCAGCCTGCTGAAGGTGAATCCGTCGAAGACGGAGATCTTGTGGCCCGGTCACCCTGGACTGGATGAGTGCCGGTTGCCTACCCTGGATGGCGAGCAACTTAGCCCGTCATCCCTTGTTAAGAGCTTGGGTGTCCAATTGGACCCTTTGCTGACCATGGAGGCCCAGGTCTCCATGGTCAGCAAAATGTCGTTTTTCCATCTACGACAGGCTAGGCGACTGGCCCCCTACCTGTCCAGTGACGACCTGGCCACGGTGATCCAAGCGATGGTCATCTCGAGGCTGGACTACTGTAACACCCTCTACGTTGGCCTTCCCTTGTCGACAATCCGGAAACTCAAGCTGGTGCAGAATGCCGATGCTTGCTTGCTGGTGGGAGCACCAGTGAGGGAGCACATCACTCCCATCCTCCAGCAACTGCACTGGCTTCCTATTGGGTACCGAGTTGCCTTCAAAGTGTTGGTTTTAACCTTTAAGGCCTTACACAGTCTAGGGCCTGCGTACCTGAGGGACCGCCTTACCCCGTATGCTCCCCCGAGATCACTCCGTTCAGAGGAACAGAATCTGTTACTTGTGCCATCAATCCGCTCCTGCCACCTGTCCACAACCAGGCAGAGAGCTTTCTCTGTGGCGGCCCCAGTGTTATGGAACTCCCTTCCTGATGACACCCGAGCGATCCCAGAGCTTGCCCCCTTTCGAAGGGCTTGCAAGACTGCCCTCTTCAGACTGGCTTTCAATTAGTCTGGCCTGTTTGGCGTGTTTTTGTAACCCTTGAATTTTACCTCTGTAACTGTTTCGTGTTTTATGTTTTTATTGTATGGCTGCAAGTTTTCGTTACACGCAGCATGTTGTGATCCGCCCCGAGCCTGCAGGGAGGAGCGGAATATAAGATTGAATAAATAAATAAATAAATAATAGGTTTATGTGATTATTTCTAATGCTTTTTGGGATACTTACCCTGTATTTTTGAGTGCATTATAGACTGTATGATGTTTCCCATTGCCTTTAGACTATGTCAATGGATTGATACATTCTTTACTTGTATTGTTAATGATATATGCGAATCACCCCATACTGCCCTTTGAGATCACTACGGTCCGAGGACTCCAATCTCTTGGGACTGACATCTACCAATTTCCCGGAGGGCGTTCTCTGTCATAGCGCCTACGCTGTGGAACGCCCTCCGGCCGGAACTCGAGCCATGAAGGACTTGCTCCCTGTTTAGGCGGGCCTGTAAAACCCACCTGTTTAAGCTGGCCTTTGGTGGGTAGGTCCTGCCTATCCCCCGCCTCCTATCCACTCATCTCGGGACGACGGGCTGCTTATTGTTGAGCTGTGCTATTGTTTTATTGTTCTGCTTGCTGTATGTTGTTTTTAGCTGTTTTAACTGTTTTATTGCCTGTTTTACCATGCCTTTCGGCTCCTGTAAGCCGCCGCGAGCCTCAGGGAGTCGGCGGCATAGAAGCCCGAAAAATAAATAAATAAATAAATAAATTACAGCCTTTATTGTATATGCTTTATTGATTGTGTGTGATCTTTCACTAATTACTCACCAGACTTTGTGTTTTGTGAGACTTTTTGGTGACGCTGCCCAATTTGTGTTCGTTTATATATAGTAAATAAATAAATAATGTAGATTAGCATGCAGTTCAGCCTTTAGGTGCGGCCCTCCATAATATTTTTTGGCTCTCGTGTGGCCCCTTGGGGAAAAATAATTGCCCCCCCCCCCCTGTGGTAGACAGTTGGACTTTAAAAGACTTTGTAAAAAAGAGGAGCTTCTTTGTCGGAGGGACTTTGTTAATATTTTTCTTGTTTTAGCATTCCCTCCTCCATCTTTGTAAAATCAAAATGGTTAAACAATCTCCCTACCACCGTTTAACTTGCTAGGAAAATATATATATATATATATGAAAATGAGGTTGTCAATATGCACGGCTTGCTTGAGTCATGCCATAGTTCTGCTAACACTTCTTGTAAACACTTTGAAGGCTTAAAGATATGCAGCTGCAAATCAGGGAGTGAGATCAGAAATGCTTACAGCAGCTTAAACTTCTCGCCATTGCTGTGGCAGCAGTACCTGATATTAATACACACACACATCTTCTCCCTCTGTGTGTGTGTGTGTGTGAGAGAGAGAGAATACATAAGCTTCCCTCAAACTGAAGGTTTGAGCTCTCCTCCTCATCTGCACAGCTCAAATTAATTATACACTTTAATTTCATGAATTATTAATTTGATTCTGACTCGGCAGCTTAGCATTATCCAGGGCTACAGACTATACAATTCCAACTTCATTAAAGCATCACCAGCTGCCTTGGAGACAGACATTAAATCGAGGAGAAAAGTAAAATAAAATAAAATTAGGTTCTCTGTGAGTAGCAACAATCTTCTTCGGTTGGACTCCAGTCCCTCGGAAGGCCGGATAAGCAAAAAAGGTGATGGTAATGGATATATGCGTTCTCAAGGCACGGCTGCCTTGTTCGGGAAGGGATGTCCTCTGTGCAATTCCACTATGCGTTCTCAAAAGAAGCCTAACACAGTGTTTCCCAACCTTTTTTGAGCCACGGCACACTTTTTATATTTGCTAAATCCTGGGGCACACCACCAATCAAAATGACACAAAATGACACTCTAACACAGTAATACATATAGTTAATAGGATTTTAAATGTACTTATACACTCAGTGTGAAACCTGGGCCTGTTTCGATGAACACAACATAGATATCCTGGCAGGAATGGCAGACTGACACAAACTTCCCACACAGAACTCCCATAACCAAGAAAAAATGCTATAAGAGTTTGGTGAGCATTGACCTTGAGTTTTGGAGTTGTAGTTCACCTATATCCAGAGAGCACTGTGGACTGAAACAATGTTGGATCAGGACCAAACTTGGCATGAATACTCAATATGCCCGAATATGAACACAGATGGAGTTCAGGGGAAATAGACCTTGACATTTGGGAGTTGTAGTTGCTGGGATTTATAGTTCCCCTACAATCAAAGAGCATTCTGAACCCCACCAATGATAGAACTGGGCCAAACTTCCCACACAGAACCCCCAGGAGGCCAGAGGAGGTCTCTACTTGGGGAAAGGGAGGCGGGCCTTCCCAATGCATGGAGAGGGAGAGACCAAGTAGACAACGGGTGGGGAGGGGGGTGTTTGTAATTTTGTGCCTTTATTGAGGTAGGTTTCTTAGGGTTTTTATATTTCAACACAGTAGACTCTCCCCTCCCCCTCCCTTCCTGGAGGTTCCAATTTCCCACGGCACACCTGATGAACGCTCACGGCACACTAGTGTGCCCCGGCACACTGGTTGGGAAACACTGGCCTAACACATTCTCAAAGCACACAGAGCTTGGAATCAAAGGCACAGAGAGTTAAACCTAGATGTGTTCCAAACATTGTGCCGAGATGGAAGATCATTGGTTCCTTGAATGCTAAGGATCTTCTAACAGCTGTATAATTATGAAAGGACAGGGTCTCTGTCCAGCAGCCTAACCATCTTTCATATACATTACTAGCTGAACCCGGCCACGCACTGCTGTGGCTTTTTCTCTTTCCTGTGTCCCAGTCTATATATATGTGTGTGTTTTGTGTGTGTGTGTGTGTGTATGTATATATATATGGATTTGTGTCTATGTGTACATATGTGTGTGTGTATGTGTGTGTACTTATGTATATGTATATGCGTGTATATGTGTGTACTTATGTATATGTATATGCGTGTATATGTGTAGATGTGTGTAAGTACAGATGTGTGTATGTATGTGTGCATGTGTATATTTCAGTGCATGTATATATGTGAGTATGTGTGCATGTCTATATGTACATATGTGTGTACATTATTTATTTATTTATTATTTTTGATGCCGCCCTTCTCAACCCCGAAGGGGACTCAGAGCGGCTTACAGCAAGGAGGAGGCAACGCCGGAAGCGGAAGGAAGGCGAGTACTCCACCCCCCGCACTCCGGACCGGAGAACAGGCCCACCCCCCTGCCGGAGAGGCCGAAAGGACCGGGACCATAGAGCCAACACCTGTGCTGGCTCTCCAGTAGATGGACGTTTAACTACGAGAGCGGCAGGACCTCGGAAGACGTTCTCAACCAGGACGTTCTGGAGCTCCTGCTATAGGCAGTCGCAGCTCCAAAGGACCTGCCAGCCTCTCTTGAAAGCTGTTGAGGACACCGTGCAAACGGATCGAGACCCCAAATGTGGACTCCCACGTGGGAGGCGCGGGTCTCTGCCCTCCACTTGCATCCTAGTGCCAGCGATCTTGCTGGGCCCTCCCCGCCTGCCGTCCTTCGATGGCGGGGTGGTGTCCCAGTAGGCATCGCTGCTGACTTCTTCCCTCCATCCCTCCCCTTCCCCCACCCTTGTGTTTTTCCCATGTCCATTGTATTTTTGTGTTGTTTGGTGTTGCCACTGGGCACTCAAACTTTTGTAAACCGCTCCGAGCCTACGGGGAGTGGCGGTATACAAGTTTGATAAATAATAAGAATAATAATAAACAATATTGCCAGAGTGGCTTACAATGTACATATAACAATATTGCCGGAGTGGCTTACAGCAAACTGAAACAACAACAATTAACATTACTATCATAGCACAACATTAGCACTACACATCATATTGCACTATAATGTATCACAATATTGTTAGCAATATTACATGTAATACAAATATGCAAATTATAATATCACAATATCATTATTATATCACATTATCATTGGCAGTATTATAGTGTGTTGCATTACAACAACACCAATACCAAACGCATATACCACACACCATACCGCAATCATACTATTATTATTATTATTAGTATTACATTACAATTATTATACTATAACATAATACAATATATTGACATAATATATTATATTATAATGTGCATGTGGCGAAGACCAACAGTAACATCGCTTCCTGCCTTTTATACTTCCTTTCTTCCCTCTCCCCCTCATCTCATCCCTCAGCTTTTCTCTTCTCTCTGTCCTCCTGCCTCTTCTCCCTCCCTTCCTTCTTTCCTTTCCCTCCTTCCTGCCATCCCTCCCCTTTCTGTTTCAGTTCTTGATCCCCTTGTCTCCCTTCCTCCATTCCCTCCCTACCTTTTTTTCCTTCCTTTTGCTAGTTCCTTCACCAGCTTCTACCTCTTGTATTGCCTTTTATTACCTGTCTGTTTTGCATAATGCCTATGAGTGGCCAGCACCACCACCAACATTCCGACTCTCTAAACTGCCAGGGGAGGGGGGGGGCTTCCAGCCTACATTCTAACTGAGAGAGTATTTGCATAATGCCTCTAATTGGTCAGCTCCACTAACATTCTGACGCTCTAAATTGCCAGAGGGAGGTGGGGTGGGGGATCATGGGAGTTGTAGTCCATAATGTTTTTTTGGATTTGTGGCCGTTGACTCTTTTTTGGGCGGGGTGTGTGTGTTTAAACATACCTCGTAGGGTTTTCTGGGTATGTGGGCTGTTTTTGTGTGTCTGCCTTGTGTGATTTCTTTGTCTATAAGACTGGAACCACCACATGAAGGATTTTATATATATATAGATTAAAAACAAACCTTCTGCTGTCCGTAAGACCTAACCATGAAAATACTATTGTTCTTGAGCTCAACTCAGTGAAATTTGGCTTGCTTTATTTACAACACTGGGATTTCAGCCTTCTTAACTGAAACAGTCTACTCCCTGTGAGAAGATAGAACACTTTAGTAGCACACATATTTGTGTTCACATTTGTGTGCAGCTGTTCAGAAGCACTCTGGGTGCTTATCCAGCTGTGGCCAATGCATAGAGCACAAGAAAGATGTGGACCAAATTTACATCAGAATGTTTAATGCAGATACCATCAAGCAGAAAAGGAAAGAAAGAGGGAATTGTGAAGGAATTTGCAAGGATGAGGAAGAAGGGCAAACAACGCTAGTAGCAGAGAGACAATGGCTTCAGTTTACGTCACTGTTACTCTTTAGCTTAAACTCATTTCTTTGAAATGTTATTAATCAAAGATTAATTACCTCTCTGTTGGCGCCCCCTTGCCATGGGGGCTTGCGTACCCTAATCGAAGTTGTGAGCTATGCTGGCGGTGGCAAAATAGCCACCGGTAGGGCCTCCCATGCCAGACAGGTCACAACAGAAGGGTCTGACAAAGAGCTTCATTGGCAGACCTGGGCAACCTACGGCCCATGGGCCGGATGCGGCCTGTCCAGCCCAGGGAGAAGGGCGTCGGGGGTGGGGCCAAGAGGAAAGGGTGTTGCTGCCACCATCCCATCGCAGGTGCTGCGCCCACTGGGGAGCTGATCTCGATCTTCACTTGCTTCAGGTTCCTGTTAGCCGACATGGCACCTTTGCGGGGCTCCTTCTTGTCTTTGTTGCGATTCAGAAACGGAGAAAGATGGATGGAGCTGTGGGCGCCTCAGCCGCTGCAAGCGAATGAGAGAAACTCCAAGCCAAAATGGCGGCGGTGTGGCTCCGCCTCTCCTGCGCATGCGCACAGGGTTTGAACCGGGGTTTGAACCGGGAGAACAATCGGAGGAGCAGCAGCTTTGGAGTGCCTTCCAGTTCGCCAGGATCGCCTCCTGGGAAGGCAGGCACTCCAAAGCCGGGATGGCAGGCACTCCATGGCAGGGCAATCAGCTGGGGAACGGCTGGGGGCGAGAGCAGGCGGAGGCCTGCAGCCTCCAATCGTCTGCTGCTCTGCTGCGGTGGCGGCTGGGTCCGCTTCGCCATCCTCTGGGCTGGGTCCATTGGGCCATTCCATCTTGGGATCCTTCGCACCTTGTCTTCTTGAATTTCATTTCATTTTAGTGGTTTTATTATTATTTTATAAAAATAAAATAAAAAATATAATATAATGTTATATTATATTATAATTTCAATATATTATAATGTCTATATATATATACTATAATATAATAATTATGATATTAATACTAACAATATATGAATATTTCTTGATATATTAATATGTTAATATTAATGATGTGTAATATATAGTAAATATAGTAAGTAAATAAGTAAATTATGTAGATTAGAATGTAGTTCAGCCTTTAGGTGCGGCCCTCCATAAAAAAAATTGGTTCTCGTGTGGCCTCTTGGAAAAAATAATTACCCACCCCTGGTCAATGGGCAGGATGGGCTCTGGAGCAGGGGCGGTCTTTGCCATTACGCGGCCTACGCGGCCGCGTGAGCACCATCTTGGGCTGCGGGGTGGGGCGCCATCGTGAGGTGCCGCCCCGCGGCGCCGCAGCGCCCGCCTTGCTGCTGCGTTGCGCTGCACGGTTTCTGCGGTTTGATGCGCAGTGCCTACGGACCGCAAGAGAAGTCCGTAGGCACTGCGCATGCGCCTTGCCAGAACGCACATGCGCAGTGCCTCGGAGCTCTCTTGAGGTCCGTAGGCACTGCGCATGCACGCGGGAGGGGACACGGCGTGCGCTGTCCCTACGGAGCTCTCTTGAGCTCCGTAGGCACAGCGCCACTGCGCGTCGCCCTCCGGCGCATCTTGCGCAGTGCCTACGGACCTTAAGAGAGCTCCGTAGGGACAGCGCATGCACGTGGATGGGGACACGCGCGTGCGCTATCCCTACGGAGCTCTCTTGAGCTCCGTGAGCACAGCGCTTGTGCGGAGATAAGGCCTCTCCTAGCGCTTCCTGGTGCCCGCTGCCGGCCCCACGCACGGGCGTTGCAGAGGGCGGGCGCATGGGAGGAACGCAAGGTAAGGCCCGGGGCCCAAAAGTTATGTTGGGGCGCTGAAATAATTTTCGCCTACCATGCGAAATTATCTCAGACCGCCCCTGCTCTGGAGCCTTTTGGCAACCATCCTAGGAGAAGGAAATCTCTAATTTCAAACTTGGGAATATGATGCTCATCTAACCCTGTAAGGTCAACCATCTAGAGAAGGAAACTCGAACCAAACCTACGACCTGATGACCTCGCTGCCACCGTCCCAGTTTGCTAGGTCCCGGCAGACGAAACTTTGGTTTAAAGGGTGAGGCCAGTTCTGTGCATGCTGCGCTCCACCACGAAAAACCATTGCACAGGCTCGAAGGACACGCGCTTGTAGAAAGCGTGGGAAGAGTCCTTCCTGAATCTTCGTTCGCGAAGAAAAGCTAAGAAAGAATATTAATCAAAGAATAGCAAAGAGTGAAGGAACGTCTCCACTTCCTGGATTTGCCCAGCCCCACACTTGGCAACGGCACAAAATAGCCTTTTCACCCTAATGTCCTGTCCAAATAAATAATGGCAAAGTGCTGCCTCCCTGAAACTTCGCAGCTATATAATTTATAGGAGAATAACGCTGGCATGTAGACAGTCTGTTTACCTCGTTTCAGAAATCTAAAGACCTGAAACCTGGTGGGATTTGGAAATCGATGGAATTAACTAACGGAGATGTCCCCTTAGTAATCAGCAGGTACAGCAGACCCGAAATCCCATAAAGAGAAATGGAAAGAGATGACATTGAGGGAGGCAGTGGGGATTAAAAAATGAGCATCCGAATGGTAAAGATGCACATCCATTGATCGCTGCATTAGGGATTAAGGCTTCACTGAGCAATCAGAAGATGCTATAGCAGAAAATGGTTAGAAGATGAGCATGAGCACAGCAGATATATAACCTCTGACAGCCAAGCTCAACGGAGATAGAGGACCGCTCTCTAGGAAACTTTGGAGCAGAAAATGCGTTTGTATGAGTGCATGCATGGATGTGTGCACACAAAGGCTCTTGCAGTTCGGCTAGATACTCCCTTATCTTTCTACTCCATATACCCAAGAGGCAACATACTCACTAGGTACTACTGCAGTGAGATGGTTGTAATACGTACAAGGGAATCTTTCTTCTCTCCACATTTTGTCACCCATCAGGTATTCTCTGAGCAAGCTCCATGGGGCATTCTGGTAAAATAAACTCAAACCTTTCTCCTTTTGCAAAGTATACAAACAAAAATCAGACTAAATCAAAATATTATATCACACTTGACCTAAATCTGATCAAATGTCCTTGCTTTTCTTGATATCAAGTGCATCATAGAGCAGACTAGCTTGGGGACCCGGCGGTGCCCGGGTGATTTGAGAAAGGCATTGTGTGCCAAGGTTGGTCTTTGGTACGTCAAGTCCCATCATCCATGGTCCACCCTCCTCCAAACTGCAGTAGAATGTAGAGTGGGTCATAGGGGCTCTGTGTGCCAAGTTAGGTCTTTATTGTTCTTTGTTGGGGGCCACAGTGGTCTATTGGAACAAAAGCATTTGAAAGCATTTGTAACCCCATAATCCGTGGTCCACCTCCCCTAAACCTCTCCAGGATGTTAAGGGGGTAATGGGGGTAATGTGTGCCAAGTTTGGTCTTGAGCAGTCATTGGATGAGGGTCGCTGCACACTCGAGGAGTGGAGGTACTTCAAGTCCCATCATCAATGGTCCACCCTCCTCCATACTGCAGTAAGAACATAAGAAGAGCCATGCTGAATCAGGCCTCAGCCCATCTAGTCCAACATTCTGTGTCACACAGTGGCCCACCAGTTGTACACGGGGATCTCGAGCAGAAAGGAGGGCAAAACCCTCACCTGCTCCCGACCCCCCACAACCAGTACCCGGGGAAATCCTGCCTGCCTCCATCAACACAGAGGTGGCACTTGGATGTCCATTTCAGTAGCTACTGATTCCCTTGGTATCCAGTAGAATGTAGAGTGGATCATGGGGCTCTGTGTACCAAGTATGGTCTTTATTGGTCTTTGTTGGGGGCTGCTGCGGTCATGGGGAATGAGTAGAGGTACTTCAAGTCCCATCATCCATAGTACACCTTCCTCTAAACTGCAGTAGGATGGGGAGTGGGTCATTGTTTGGGAAGTGAATGACGTGAAGGTACTGAAAATCCCATCATTCGTGGCCCCTCCTGCCCTAAACCTCACCAGGTTGTGAAGTGGGCCATTGGGCCTCTGTGTGCCAAGTTTGGTCCTGATCCGTCATGGCTGTGGGCCTCAGTGGCTGACTGCCTGAGGCATTTCCTTTTCCTCTGAGTCACTTTAGAATGTTGGAATGTGTTTGGCCATTTGGAGACCGTTATGCAAATTCTATTTCAGTGGCAGCCAATCCCCCCTCTGTCTGGGTCCGTAGAATGTTGGAGTTCTGAGGCTGGCCAGTCAGAGCCCATTATGCAAATAATTCCACAATGGTAGCCAATCGAAACGCTGGCACATATTCCTCCCATCGCTCGCTCGGCCGCACCACCTCAAACACTGACTTTTATTATATGTAATGGATAGATAGCTATTTGTTTATGATTGGCAAGCACAATGGAGTTGCAAGGTGGCCATCTATCTATCTATCTATCTAATAAACGTCAGCGTTTGCGGCGGGAGGTGCGGAGGGAGGTGCGGAGGAAGGGAGGAATATGTGGCAGCTTTTCGATTGGTCGCCAATGTGGGATTATTTGCATAAATGACTCCGATTGGCCAGCCATCCAACATTCCAAAACTCCTAGGCAGCACAGAGAGGAATCGAAAGGGCCTGAGGCAGACGTAAATGGCTGGAGTTGAAGTTAGCCATTTGACAGTTTTTTCCACTGGAAATGGAATGTTCAGTACCTTCACCCCATTCACTTCCCAAACAACACTGTAGCCCCTACAAATCACAGACTAGACACAAAATTGACAGTAAGGTTTCATTACCTTTATTTTCCTGACTAGGCCTCACTTAATGGGATACTGTTTAAGGCATGCATTGACAGTAAGGCTTCATTAACTTGAATTTCCCAACTAGGCCTCAGCTCATGGGACATTGTTTATGGCCTGAATTGACAGTAACCAACCTTGCAATGACGGCTCAGGACCACACTTGGCAAACAAGGGACCAATGGCCCACTTGACAACCTGGTGTGGTTTAGGGCAGGATGGGCCACGAATGATGGGATTCGCAGTACCTTCACATCATTCACTTCCCAAACAACACTGGAGCCCCTTTTAATCACATACCAGGCACAAAATTGACAGCTAGGCTTCCTCAACTTGATTTTCCTGACTAGGCCTCAGCTCATGGGATATTGTTAGGCTTCCTCAACTTGATTTTCCTGACTAGGCCCCCAACAATGACAGAACAAGAACAAACTTGGCACACAGACCCCCCCCCCCCCCAAAGATGCACCCTACATCCTGGTGCAGTTTGAGGGAGGATGGACCATGGAAGATGGGACTTGCAGTAATTAAATTCACTTCCTTAGAGCACAGTGGCCCACACCAATAACGAATCAGGACCAAACTTGGCACACAGAGGCCCAATGGCCCACTTTACAAACCTGCTCTGGTTCCACATTGCAGCCCCTACAAATCAGAGACCAGGCCCAAACTTGGCACACAGAGTACCCATGACCCACTCTACATCCTGGTGCAGTTTTGAGTGGGATGGACCATGGCCAATGGGACTTGCAGTACCTTCACTAAGTTCCTGAGACCACTGCAAGCCACATAAACATCTAATAGCAACCAACCTTGGCACACAGTGCCTTCGTCAAATAACCCGGGCACCGGCGGGTCCTCAGCTAGTCATAATATAAATATATATCTACATTTTAATTATTCTATTACTTTTGAAAGCCATTTTGGGAATATATCGAGTTTGAAAAGAACTGGCCAATAATAACTGATGATTTCAAACTAATTTCTTTCTCAAATGAAAGGTGTAACTACTTCACATTCCCGTTATCACTTGGTGAGAAATAATTTCACTCTCTATGTAGTGTAATTGCAACTTTTAGTTACTTTTATAGTTATGGGGAAGGAGACTTGCTAAATGATGGATGTTGAATATCGTACTGTTGAACTGCTAGTTTATTCCATGCCTTGTGCTCCCACCCTTTTGGAGAGTAGCTATGGTCATTCCAAATACTCAACTGAACTTCCCGTCACAGAACTGCAACCATTTTTTATCAGAAAATAAGAAACTGGTACCCCATGTGGGCACACACAGAGCCAAGCTAGATGTAAAAACATGTGAAAACAAGAGATGCGTAAATTAAGTTGCATTAAGTTGTGGGGTCCCCCAGGGGGCCATCCTCTCCCCCTTATTATTCAACATCTACATGCGCCCCCTGGCCCAGCTGGCCCGAGACCTAGGTCTGGAGGGTTAACAGTACGCTGATGACACCCAGCTTCTGCTGAGAATGAACGGCAGGCCGGACACCGTACCGATTGTTTCCATCAATGCCTCGAAGCCGTGACTGGATGGCTGCGAACCAGCCGGTTGAAGGTGAATCCATAGAAGACGGAGATCTTGTGGCCCGGTTGCCCTGGGTTGGATGAGTGCCAGTTGCCTACCCTGGACGGCGAGCAACTTAGCCAGTCACCCTTGGTTAAGAGCTTAGGTGTTAAACTGGACTCCTTGCTGACCATGGAGGCCCAGGTCTCCATGGTCAGCAAGACGTTGTTTTTCCATCTACGACAGGCTAGGCGACTGGCCCCCTACCTGTCCAGGGATGACCTGGCCACGGTGATCCAAGCGACGGTCATCTCGAGACTGGACTACTGTAATGCCCTCTACGTTGGCCTTCCCTTGTCGACAATCTGGAAACTCAAGCTGGTGCAGAATGCTGCGGCTCGCTTGCTGGTGGGAGCACCAGTGAGGAGCACATCACTCCCATCCTCCGGCAACTGCACTGGCTCCCCATCGAAAGTACCGGATTGCCTTCAAGGTGTTGGTTTTAACCTTTAAGGCCTTGTACCCCCCGAGATCACTGCGCTCGGAAGAGCAAAATTTGTTGGTGGTTCCATCGTCCCGCTCCTGCCACCTGTCCAGCACTAGACAGAGAGCTTTCTCTGCTGCGGCTCCAGTACTCTGGAACTCGCTCCCTGAGCATATTCGAGCGATCCCTGAACTCCTCCCCATTCGAAGGGAATGTAAGACGGCTTTTTTCAGGCTAGCGTTTGGCTAAACCCAAATGTGATTGGCTCGTCCTGCTTCAGTTTAAGAATTGTTGACCCGTTCCATCTCGGTTATGTATCGTGTTTTTACTATGTGTTTTATTGTATGTTTTATTACATGTTTGCAATTGTGATCCTCCCCGAGCCTGCAGGGAGGAGCGGAATATAAAACCGAAGAAATAAATAAATAAATAAATAAAATAGATGGCTTTTTAATTCTAAACAAGATTACATTAATAAGAAAGTGCATATCAAAGCATAGCTTCTGAACACAAACTTGAAATGAAAGTGGTGCATTCTCTGATGACACTACCATACACTTCCCAGGCCATGAAAGGATCTCCCCTCTTGGAGCGCGAAATATTACCAGGGTTGAAAGTAGAGAAGGGCTGATGTTATCTCGAGTCATTTATGGCAGTGTTTCCCAACCAGTGTGCCGTGAGCGATCATCAGGTGTGCCGTGGGAAATTGGCACTCTCCCCCCCTCCTAGCAGCCCCCTCACAGGTTTCCAAGAAACAAATTGAGCCTCTCCGCTTGGAAATGTTTTTTTATTTATTTACTATTTTACTGGATTTTTCGAGAGGGCCCCCCCAGGAACTGTTTATAACAGCTCCATGATATCCATAGTTAACTGGAAGCAAGTTTCACTCAGGGTAAAATTTCGCAACGGTCTGGAGAACAAGCTCTATGAGGAGCGGCTTGAAGAGCTGGGCAGGTTTAGCCTGAAGAAGAGAAGGCTGAGAGAAGACATGATAGCCATGTATAAATGTGTGAGAGGAAGTCATATCTAGGTTGTGTTCATCGAAACAGGCCCAGGTTTCACAATGAGTGTATAAATACATTTTAAAACATTAACTATATGTATTACTGTGTTAGAGTGTCATTTTGTGTCATTTTGGTTGGTGGTGTGCCCCAGGATTTGGTAAATGTAAAAAATGTGCCGCGGCTGAAAAAAGGTTGAAAAACACTGCTCTAGAGAAGCAGAAAACAAGCATGATCCCTCCTCATGTTGACATCCTTGAAACATATAAACATGAATATCATGTCCCCTCTCAACTCTCTCTTCTCCAAGCGAAACATGCCCTGCTCCTCATAGAGCTTGACTTCCAGACCTTTGGCCATTTTGGTTACCCTTCTCTGGACATGGTGCAGCATGTCAATAATAATAATAATAATAATAATACTTTATTTCTAACACATTACTGTGTTAGAGTGTCATTTTGTATCTGCATTTTGTAAGTTGTTTGCAGAATTCACAAAAGCGTTGGCAATCACTCAGAATCACAGGTCAGTCAAATGTAATAGTTTCAATACATGGACACAAAAAAGGCAACAATGAAAGGAAACACGAGTTGTGAGTTATATGTATCAGAGGGAACAGTAGAATTAATGCCATGCCATACACCTTGGCCCAGTTGTCACTTATTTCCCTAAAAACTAAAGAGAAGTGGGCCAACGTGTAAGGTGGCATTAATTCGACTGTTGCCTCCAACACAAACAATTCACAGAACTGGCTTTATTAAGAAATTTCTCAGAAGATTTTGGGAAGATGGTAACAGAATAAAACTGCAAAAGCTAGAATGCTGTAGCAGTGAGTTTCTGCTGCCAGTAAGCCAGGCATATTCCTGGTTCACGGTCTCTGGAGGTCACGGGTCCAAGTCCAGTAAATCCCCAGCGAGCATCTTACTCTTCATACATATGCATTGTTCCAAGTCATTGCAAGCAAAATGTCACCTGTGCCAGGAGGGCTTTCAGCCAATACGCATCCAAAGAGATCATGCCTCAACGTAGAACTGGATGGACATTCATTTCATATGACAAAGGAAGGCACTTTTGTACAAGCAGACGGAATCTATACGTTACTTGCCACTTATACACTCATCTCTTTCCCTGCTTCCCCACCAGTGATTAACACCATAAATAATGAAGCAAGGGTTTAAATTGAATTCTAAATTCTGTATTATTGATTCAACATCAGTTATCATTTCAAACCATCATCCTTTCAGGAAATGTTCCAAGGAAAAAGTTGCTTTCATTGGACATAACCATGGGCAATTCCAGAAAAAGAACATTTGAGACTCACAAGCACTGACACAAGGTACCTTCCCTCACTTGCCAAGAGTAATCCAATGACTAATCAACACCAAACCTGCCACACAGAGTACCCACGACCCACTCTACATCCTGGTGCAATTTTTAGTGGGACGGACCATGGATGATGGGACTTGAAGTACCTTCACTCACTTCCTAAAAACAATGCAACCCTCATCCATTCACCAATACAGACCAAACTTAGCACACAGAGCCCCCATGACCCAATCTACATCCTACTACACTTTGGGGGAGAGTGGACCAGAGATGATGGGACTAGCACTACCTTCAGTAATTTCATGATACCACTGCAACTCCCAATAATGATGGATCAAGACCAAACTTGGCACACAGAGCCGCCATGACCCACTCTACATCCTACTACACTTTGGGGGAGGGGGGACCAGAGATGATGGGACTTCTACTACCTTCAGTAATTTCATGATACCACTGCAACTCCCAATAATAATGGATCAAGACCAAACTTGGCACACAGAGCCGCCATGACCCACTCTACATCCTACTACACTTTGGGGGAGGGTGGACCAGAGATGATGGGACTTCCACTACCTTCAGTAATTTCATGATACCACTGCAACTCCCAATAATAATGGATCAAGACCAAACTTGGCACACAGAGCCGCCATGACCCACTCTACATCCTGCTGCACTTCTCAAATCACCCGGGCATCGCCGGGTCCCCAAGCTAGTCTGAAATATAGGCCATAGCACATGGTATTTATTGGTAGTCTCCTATCTAAATACTAACCAAGGTTGGCCCTCATAAACTTCCAAGATCAGATGGGTGCAGATTCTGAAATTCATGGAATCACATCACTCTACAGGCAACTCGAAGGCACACACAAACTTATATACACACACAGTTTTCAGGGAGGCATCAAAATGGGCTGTATGGTATCAGATAGGGGCTTCCATGACGGACACTTTGCCTATGTCACTGCGTAGTGATGAGTGCCCTCAGGGTATACGCTTGAGTAATGGCAGTTGGCAAACTGTTGGAAGGAGAAACTTGATTCTGAGCAGTTTTCAGGAGGAAGTTAATTGCAGGTAGGCAGACTAAACAGAAGCAAATTTATTTGCAAAGAAAGCTTTTAAAGGGATAGCAAGGAAAGAGAAAAATAAGACCAAATGCCACACTTGGCAAATCCTTGGAGAGGTCGGCTTGGATTAGAGCTGAACTGCGTTCAACCCCCACCCAACCCTCCCCCGGTTCCTCTTGCCAAGCCAGACCTCAAAGCTAGATTGTGAAATGGTCACTTTGTATTCAGCTCAAAGGGTGTCTCAGATATATGTAATAGTAAAAAAAAAAAACCCAGTAATGAAAATAAACAACACGGCATATTTTCCCAAGGGGAAACGTTAATAGTACAACCGAAAATGTTCAATTTGATTATAATGCTCTATGAAAAGGTCATTGAGAGACTGCAGAAGCTTACCTTGAGGATGTTTTTTTTTTCTGGATGGAAAGGAAAGTCGTTTCGCTGCTGCTGGGAGCACCCGCCGAAGTCTTAGGTTTCTGTGCCCAACAGTGGGCCATGCTCTTCATTAAAGTAATGCACTGAGAATGGGCCAACACACCTGGACTAAGAACCATCACTGACTTACAAATTGCATTAATTTAATGTATGCAAAGGATGCAATTCTACCTTCCAAGAGGGGGGAAAAAACAACATAAAAGTGACATGAAACTGGCTCATCCACTCATGAGAGTTGTTGTAGTAAACACTATTTCCTCTATCACACACACAGCTCCAACTCCCCATGCCCGGATTACCCATAAGGCCAACGAGGCCATGGCCTAGGGGCGTAAGACAGGGGGGGGGGGGACGCAGATTACGAACCCAAAAAAAACCTGGTCCGTGCCTCTCTTTTCCCCTTTCTCATGCCCCTCCTCGCTACTTCTCCCTGCAAAGTCCCTGCTCCATCTCACGCACGCGCTCTCTTGCACGCATGCTCTCTCTCTCTCTTGCGCATGCTCTCTCTCTTGCGTGCGCTCTCTCTCGTGCGCGCCTTTGGAGCGAGTTTGCACCCGCTGCGCTCTCCCCAAGCCTCTCGCCCACTGCTGTAGACTCCCATCATTTCGCAGATGCTCAAAAGCTCATTTGAATTGACCATGATTTTATATCAGGTATGGGGAAACTTTGGCCCTCCCAGTGTTTTGCATTTCAACTCCGACAATTCCTAACAGCTAGGAATTCTGGGAGTTGAAGTCCAAAACACTTGGAGGGCCAAAGTTTCACCATGTCTGTTTTATATAATACTATGATGATGAAATTTTTGTTCGTACCCACCTCTCCTCAATGCTTGAGGTAAGATACAACGTAGTTAAATTATATAGATAAAACATATATTCAAAGATATAGTCATAAGATTAAAAGACATTTAAATCATTGAAAGTAATAAAATGCCCATTCAAAATTCATTTTTAAAAAATTTGATTGAGTGGCCTGCTGGAAAATATAGGTCTTTATTTCTGTCTTAAATACGGAGAGCTCATTTAGCTGTTGGAACTCTTCCAGCAGGTAATTCCACAGTCTAGGGGCGGCTGATGAAAAGGTCCTCTGAGCGACCGTTGTCAGTCTGGTTGAAATAAACATCCCCAGAGAAGACCTGAGTGATGCCATTTTACGACACTATTATATATCATAGGCTATCAAAGTTCTATTATATAACGGGATGTGAATATCCATGAGATCAAACCCCAGAGGATGCCAAGGGCCTACTGTACTGGGCTATGAATTGGCCTATGAACTGAGAGGCTTTAACCACTTTGAACGCTGCCGCTAACCTAAAAATTGTTTTTAGGATTTCTTTTAAAATAATAGTTAAACTATTTATTTTTATTTATTTATTTGTTCCATCTTGTATTCCGCTCCTCCCTGCAGGCTCGGGGCGGATAACAGTATAAAATTTGGCTGGCATGTTGCCTCCATGCCGCCGTACAATAAAAGCAAGGATAAAAACAACAGCATCATAGGTCCCGAGATTAGTTATGTCACATGTTGTAGCATTCCCCGAACCAGGGTGCTGCTTATACAGATGAGTATGTTCGATTTGTTCGCCTAGCCAAAGGCCAGTCTAAACAAGGCGGTCTTGCAAGCCCTGCGAAACGGGATGAGCTCCGTGGCGGCTCGGGCATTGTCCGGGAGAGAGTTCCAGAGTACCGGAGCCGCCACAGAGAAAGCCCTCTGCCTGGTTGCAGACAGGTGGCAGGCCCGGACCGATGGAATCAGGAGCAAGTTAGCCTCCTCTGAGCGTAGTGATCTCGGGGGAATATATGGGGCAAGGCAGTCCCTCAGGTACGCAGGCCCTAGGCCGTGTAAAGCCTTAAAGGTTAATACCAACACCTTGAAGGCAATTCGGTACTCAATAGGTAGCCAGTGCAGCTGCCGGAGGATAGGTGTGATGTGCTCCCTTACCGGCGTTCCCGCCAGCAAGCGAGCAGCGGCATTCTGCACCAGCTTGAGTTTCCGAATTGTCGCCAAGGGAAGGCCGACGTAGAGGGCGTTACAGTAGTCTAATCTCGAGATGACCGTCGCTTGGATCACCGTGGCGAGGTCGCCCCTGGAAAGGTAGGGTGCCAGTCGCCTAGCCTGTCGCAGGTGGAAAAATGACGCCCTGCTGGCCGCGGAGACCTGGGCCTCCATGGTCAGCAGGGGGTCCAACTGAACACCTAGGCTCTTAACAACAGGCGATGGGCTAAGCCGTTCGCCATCCAGGGTAGGCAACCGGCACTCATCCCGTCCAGGCCGACCGGGCCACAAGATCTCCGTCTTCGACGGGTTCACCTTCAGCCGGCTGGCCCGCAGCCAACCAGTCACGGCCTCAAGGCACTGATGGAAACAATCGGGTACGGTGTCCGGCCTGCCGTCCATTCTCAGCAGAAGCTGGGTGTCATCAGCGTACTGATAACACTCCAGACCAAAGTCGCGGGCCAGCTGGGCCAGGGGGCGCATATACACGTTGAATAATAAGGGGGAGAGGATGGCCCCCTGGGGGACCCCACACTCAAGTGGGAATCCTAAACTAGGCTCCTAAACTGAAGGTAAACTAAGAGGATTGCGGAGGTAAGAAATCTTTCCCCTTTGACCGGGAATGTGGGAAGGCTGGAACTGGAACACTGAGGTAATGAGGCACTCTGAAAGCTTTCTTGTAAAGTTAACAAATAGAACGTTTATTAACTCAACAGGCAGATCTTAAAGCACAAATGCGTAATGGTTATACAGAATGGTACTAGAGCGTGTTGGTTACTGAAGATTGCTTTCTTAACTTAGTTACAAAACTAGACAGTTCAAAACTTGTCTCTCTAAACTCCCTCACTCTAATATTAAAACTAGACGTGAGTAGTCTTCAACTAACTAACCTACTTAGTTCCCTGAGCTAACACTCAGTCTTCCAGAAGCACCCTAGCTACTAACTCTTTCCTAGAGTTTTCCTATAGCTGGCTTCTCCAGAGATGTGAGCTAATCTCTAAACCCTAGAGATTCCAAAAGCCTGTGACTGACTGCCTGTCAGCTCTCACACAGAACTTTTCCTGTCAGTTTTACAAGACAACTGTCTTCTCTGATTGCTCACTCTCAGCTCTGTCAAGAGACTCCCCTCTTAGACCCTGATCTTGCTCTGTCAAAGCCTAGTGCCAAACTGACTGAAAAAGCTACACTTTTTCCCTCTCAAGCAGCTCGGTTCCTCCCCATAGCTCTGAGCCACTCCCAGGCAGCTCTCTCTCTCTCTCTCACTCCCTGAGAAGGATCCAAGCCACTCCCCCTTTCCTGGCTATCCTGTTCCATCATGGATGCCAAACTGCCATGCTGGTCTCGGCACAGCATAAAATTGGTGAGTCCTCACACTCGACCTGATGGAAGTCACAGTTCAATCAAATCTAGACGATCCACATTATTTCCATCCTCGTATAAGGCATACAAGACACGAACAAGTGCCTGTGATATTCAGGGCCCTGCAGATGTAAACAGGGAGGCCTTATCTGAATATGAGCACTGAGTAGAGAGCTCTCACCACATGCATTCCTTTATTTATTTATTTTATTTACTTCATTTCTATATCGCAATTTCTCAGCCCTCGGGCAACACGCAAAAACAATTAAAACAATATAATAACAATCAATCAATTAAACATCATTAAAAACAAGTCATTTACGTCTCATAATTAAAAGCAAGATCTGGTCTCATAATCCAATTATTCCATATTCCAATATTCATTAACTGCTTATTCAAATGCCTGCTCAAAAAAACAGGTCTTCACTTTCCTTCGAAATGCCAACAGAGAGGGAGCCGATCTAATTTATGTAGGAAGGGTGTTCCATAGCTGAGGGGCCACCACTGAAAAGGCCCTGTCTTTCGTCCTCGCCAAACGTACTTGAGAAGCAGGTGGGACCGAGAGCAGGGCCTCCCCAGACGATCTTAACGTCCTAGCTGGTTCATAGAAAGAGAAGCATTCGGACAGGTAAGTTGGGCCAGAACCGTTTAGGGCTTTAAAGGCTAAAGCCAGCACTTTGAATTCTGCCAGGTAGCAAACTGGCAGCCAGTGGAGCTGGCGCAACAGAGGAGTTGTATGCTCCCTGAGTGCCACTCCTGTTAATAACCTGGCTGCCGTACGTTGGACCATTTGAAGCTTCCGGACAGTCTTCAGAGGCAACCCCACGTAGAGAGCGTTGCAGTAGTCTATACGGGATGTAACCAGAGCGTGTACTACCGTGGCCAAGTCAGACTTCCCAAGGTACGGGCGCAGCTGGCGCACAAGTTGTAATTGTGCAAATGCTCCCCTGGTCACCGCCGAAACCTGGGGTTCCAGGCTCAGCGATGAGTCCAAGATCACACCCAAACTGCGAACGTGCATCTTCAGGGGGAGTGTAACCCCGTCCAACACAGGCTGTAACCCTATGCCCTGTTTGGCCTTACGACTGACCAGGAGTACCTCTGTCTTGTCTGGATTTAATTTCAATTTGTTCACCCTCATCCAGCCCGTCACAGCGGTCAAGCACTGGTTCAGGACTTGAACAGCCTCCTTAGTAGTAGGTGGGAAAGATTGAGGCAGTGGAAGGTTGAGAAATTATAAAATCTGTAAATCATCAAGTACATAGAGAAGCAGTTCCTCATATTCCAGCTTGACTGGATGAATCAAACAGTGCTCACTAGGGGACCGGTGCTCACTAGGGGACCTGTGCTCACTAGGGGACCTGTGCTCACTAGGGGACCAGGGCTCACTAGGGGACCAGTGCTCACTAGGGGACCAGTGCTCACTAGGAGACCAGTGCTCACTAGGGGACCTGTGCTCACTAGGGGACCTGTGCTCACTAGGGGGCCAGTGCTCACTAGGGGGCCAGTGCTCACTAGGGGACCAGTGCTCACTAGGGGGCCTGTGCTCACTAGGGGACCTGTGCTCACTAGGGGACCTGTGCTCACTAGGGGACCAGTGCTCACTAAGGGACCAGTGCTCACTAGGGGACCAGTGCTCACCAGAGGACCAGTGCTCACCAGGGGACCAGTGCTCACCAGGGGACCTGTGCTCACTAGGGGACCTGTGCTCACTAAGGGACCTGTGCTCACTAGGGGACCTGTGCTCACTAGGGGACCTGTGCTCACTAGGGGACCTGTGCTCACTAGGGAACCAGTGCTCACTAGGGGACCTGTGCTCACTAGGGGACCAGTGCTCACTAGGGGACCTGTGCTCACTAGGGGACCAGTGCTCACTAGGGGACCAGTGCTCACTAGGGGACCAGCCCAACAATGCAGAGCTGGCGCTATTGTCCAACTGTGTGATCACCACTTTTAAAAAAATATGCTCTCTACATCTCTCTTTTTCAGTCTCTCAAACACACGTCACACACACGCACCTGCCTACATAAACAAGACAAGGCATTCTTGTCGTTCCAGTGCTGCTAAGAACAACCCCAGGTGACTGCCAGAAGGTATTTTTAACTGCATTATTTATTTGAACACCTGCCTGCTGCTCAGAGACAGAGCTTGGAGGGCCTGGACAGGGAAACCTGAACCTTCACCAACTGGGCAAATCCAGGCTCTAGAAGCACAACCTTTTTTTCCCCAAATGTCCACCATACTAAAGGGCACCGCGACCGTGCAGTCTTGAAAAGAATGATTGCAAAGGTAAAGGCTGATTCCAGCTTTTCTTAGACTGTGTCAGCATTCCCCTGTTGAAGTAGCTGCTATTCAGAATAAAAATTAATAAATAGTCTGGCTGTTTCTCAAGAGAGATGATGGTTGAGTATGTATGTGGAGAGCATTTGGCTAAGGCTGAGTGATGGGATGTCCACGGGTACAACCTCATCTTCCCAATATTCACCTTTATTATCGAGTTACTACTATAATGAAGTCCTATTACATACATTCCATACCACTTCTACACCCACAACGGTGTAAATATTCTTTATACCCTGAGGCTTGGACACCATTCTGTACTACATCTATAAAACTTGGTTTGTATCCATGAACGCTAATTTTAAACTGAAAAATGAATTAGTTTTAAAGGAGCGGACACATTCCTTCTGCCCCCTCCCCAACCTCCTTCTCCTTTCTATGCTGCAAGGAACTAACATAGCTACTTATTTAAAAAGTACTATAATGAGAATTTTCTCCGGATAGTGAAAGGTTTACTTGTAGACAACCTATATTGTACACTATGTTTATTTATTTATTTATTTATTCAAATTTATCCGTTGCCACTCCCATTCCGCTTGGGGCGACTCACAAACAATAAAAACAACAATAACAACGTTTACAACTACATTAAAACCATTAGGATTAAAACAGCAACCATAAAATACAGATAGCATCAGAGAGGTCAATGTAATGTCAAACAGTGCTCACTAGGGGACCGGTGCTCACTAGGGGACCGGTGCTCACTAGGGGACCGGTGCTCACTAGGGGACCGGTGCTCACTAGGGGACCTGTGCTCACTAGGGGACCAGGGCTCACTAGGGGACCAGGGCTCACTAGGAGACCTGTGCTCACTAGGGGACCAGTGCTCACTAGGGGACCAGGGCTCACTAGGGGACCAGGGCTCACTAGGGGACCAGGCCTCACTAGGGGACCAGTGCTCCCTAGGGGACCAGTGCTCACTAGGGGACCAGTGCTCACTAGGGGGCCAGTGCTCACTAGGGGGCCTGTGCTCACTAGGGGACCTGTGCTCACTAGTGGACCTGTGCTCACTAGGGGACCTGTGCTCACTAGGGGACCAGTGCTCACTAAGGGACCTGTGCTCACTAGGGGACCAGTGCTCACTAGGGGACCAGTGCTCACTAGGGGGCCAGTGCTCACTAGGGGACCAGTGCTCACTAGGGGACCGGTGCTCACTAGGGGACCTGTGCTCACTAGGGGACCAGGGCTCACTAGGGGACCAGGGCTCACTAGGAGACCTGTGCTCACTAGGGGACCAGTGCTCCCTAGGGGACCAGGGCTCACTAGGGGACCAGGGCTCACTAGGAGACCTGTGCTCACTAGGGGACCAGTGCTCCCTAGGGGACCAGTGCTCACTAGGGGACCAGTGCTCACTAGGGGACCAGTGCTCCCAAGGGGCCCTGTGCTCACTAGGGGACCTGTGCTCACTAGTGGACCTGTGCTCACTAGGGACCTGTGCTCACTAGGGGACCAGTGCTCACTATGGGACCTGTGCTCACTAGGGGACCAGTGCTCACTAGGGGACCAGTGCTCACTAGGGGTCCAGTGCTCACTAGGGGACCAGTGCTCACTAGGGGGGCAGTGCTCACTAGGGGGCCAGTGCTCACTAGGGGGGCTGTGCTCACTAGGGGACCTGTGCTCACTAGTGGACCTGTGCTCACTAGGGGACCTGTGCTCACTAGGGGACAGTTTTTAGGAGCAAAATGCCTGTTGGAACAATAATGTCTTGCACGCCTTCTGAAAAGCCAGCAAATTTGAAAGAACATGGATTTCAGAGGGCAGCGCGTTCCACAGGGTAGGAGCTATGATAGAAAAAGCCCTCCTCCGTGTTGTGGTGCGATGGTAACTCTTAGGACTTGGGACCACCAGGAGGTTTTCTCTCTCTGAGCGCAGGGGTCTAGTGGGACAGTATGGGATGAGGCGCTTCCATTAGGTACACTGGTCCCAGACCATTCAAGGCCTTAAAGGTCAGTACCAGCACTTTGAAGGTAATCCGGCATTCCACTGGGAGCCAGTGCAGTTCGTGCAAGATGGGAGTAATGTGGCAGCATGTTGGAACGCCTGCCAGCAGCTGAGCTGCCGCGTTCTGTACCAGCTTAAGTTTCCGGATCACTGACAGAGGCAGGCCAATGTAAAGAGCGTTACAGTAGTCTAACCTTGAAATGACCGTAGCTTGGACCACTGTGGCCAGGTCGTGGCGGGACAAATAGGGGGCCAGCTTCCTCGCCTGGCGAAGATGGAAAAACACTACTCTACTGACGGTGGAGACATGTGTCTCCATCGACAGTTGAGAGTCAAGTGTGACACCAAGACTTTTTACTGATGATGACGGACATAACGTCACGCCATCCAGGGTTGGAAGCTGGATCTCCCTACCGCGTGGACGACCAAGCCACAGGATCTCCGTCTTAGCTGGATTCACCTTCAACCTACTGGCTCGCAGACATCCAGTAACGGCTTCAAGGCAGCGATGGAAATTATCGGGTACGGATTCGGGCCGGCCCTCCATTCCCAGAATGAGCTGGGTGTCATCCGCATATTGGTGGCACTCCAGCCCAAAGCTACAAACCAGTCGAGCAAGTGGTCGGACATAGATGTTAACCCTTGTCCGGCTGACTAGGTATAATTGTAACTATTCAGTTTTGAAATTGCAAATAACTTTTTTTTAAAAAGTCGTAGAGGGCTGAACTTTCGTGACATCTCTGCGGTTTGGGCCGGAATATATTGGCCAAATTTCAATAACATATCCGCACCCCCTTCCGAGATAAAGGATCGAGATATTTTGCATCCATAACAAGCTGCATAGGTACAAATGTACCCTCATATATTTTGAATGAAGATAATGCAAGGAAAAAAGAATTATATATTTTTTAAAGATAATGCTATTTGTACCTATGCAGCTTGTTATGGATGCAAAAATATCTCGACCCCTTATCTCGGAAGGGGGTGGAGATATGTTATTGAAATTTGGCCAATATATTCCGGACCAAAACTGCAGAGATGTCACGAAATAACAGAGGGGAGAGGATTGCCCCCTGGGGGACCCCTCAAAGTAGGGGGGACCCCGGATACAACCTCACCTCTCATCACTCACTGTAGCCGGTTCCAGAGGAAGGAAGACAGCCAATTCAGAACTGTCCCCCACACCCGGGCCCCAGCAAGGCGGTGGGTCAAAAGATCATAATCGACTGTATCAAACGCTGCTATGTTCCCAAGACATTTGCATTACTAGTGGCAATTGGACGAATTGCTAAGAAAAGACTTTGAATCTCTCCAAGAAATATCCAAAATGTCTGGATTATTGTCACTTCCTGTAGGTTACTAGATTTTTCTCAATATATTGCAAAAGTGTATTTAAGAAAATAGGTCAAATGAATCAATTATACTTTTAATAGATACTAGCTTAACCCGGCACGCGTTGCTGTGCCCTATGTAGGAGATGTTGGAAAGTATGTAAGGGTATGTTATGATGTGAGTGTGTGTTGTGTGGGTGTATATATGTGTTTGGTTGTGTGTGTGTATGTATGGCTGTATGTGTGTTTAATTGTTGTGTGTGTGTTTTTATTTGTGTCTGTGTATATTTGGGGGTGTTTGTGTGTGTGGGTGAATGTATGGGTTTGTGTATATATGTGTTTGTGGTTTTGTGTGTGTATATATTTGTATGTGTGTGTATATATACTATTGGTGTCTATGTATGTGTTTATTTGTGTAGGTTTGTGTTTTTTTGTGCAGTAGTGGGGGGGGGTTTGTTTTGTTTTTTGTCAGCTTGCCTGTGTCTTCGTTGTCCGTCTGTTCTGGTTCCTGATGGCCGCCTTCTCGCTCTCCTCCGGTGCCTCTCTGCCGTTCCCAGAAGAGGAGGGGAAGGGAGAGAGACTGTGCGGGCCCCTTTCGCAGGAGGAGGTGGAGGACGTGGTCCCGACCAGAGCACCGTTTTCCACCGCAGCCCTCTTCCCTGCGAAGGTCGCTCTTCGGCCCACCCTGTGGCAGGGTAGTGGCGAAGGGGGAGCGATGGCGGCGGCGCCATGGCCGTTCTTCCGGCCCCTGTGCGCTCTCCTCCGCCGGTTCAGTGCTGCTCCCTGAAGAGGAGGTTGAAAGGGGCCCCCGCGCGATCTCTCTTCCGCTTCCAGAAGAAAAGGGCGAAGGGAGAGCGATCGCGCGGGGGTCCCTTTCGTCCTCCTCTTCAGGGAGCAGCATGGAGGCGGCGGAGGAGAGCGAAAAAGGGGGAGAAGAGCGGCCATTGCGCCGCCGCCATCGCTCCCCCTTCGTCACTTCCCAGCCACAGGGTGGGCCAAGAGTGACCTTCGGAGGGAGGAGGGCTGCGTTGGAGAACGTTGTTGTGGTTGGCCGCAAATCCCTCAGCTCCTCCTGTGAAAGTGGCCCGCACGGTCCCTCTCTCTTCCCCTCCTCTGCTGGGAGCGGAAGAGAGGCAGCGGAGGAAAGGGAGAAGGCTACGAACTGTCTGTTAGTGTTTTAGGTATGTGTTTCCTGCCGGGTTTTTCTTTTTTGGGACAACTTCCGGGGGAGTGTTATTTGTGGGACAGGAAGTGGTTTTTGCGCCATTTTGGTTGTAGTTTTTTGGTTGTTCCGGATCCCTCCATAGGTTTGTATGGGGTTTTTTGGGGGCCGGTTTTAGGGTCTTAGGAGTTATGCTTTGGGGGTTTTTTGTGCCACGTTTGTAGGTGTTGGTCTGTTGAAATGTGTGTGGTGGGTTTTGAGGGTCTGGGTGTTATGGTGTGTCCGTGCATAAGCGTCAAAAACGGACTCTCTCTTTTTATATATATAGATAAAGTAATCCGAATTGCCTCAATTTGTGCTTGTTATATAGGCAGTGAGCAATAAAAAGAGCTCTAGATATTGACGCTTAAAAGCAAATTAAGGCAATAGACACACTGCAGAACATGTATGTTTCTGCCCTTTTCTGAAACTGTGAATTTCATGGGGATGGGACGAGTGCTTGAAGAGTATCACTGCAATTAGCAAACATAAGACAAAGCAAGCAGAAAACCCTCCTTGCCCCCTGGGGGGCAGTCACCCTTGGCGGTTGCCGTTATTTCTCCACTAAGGCATTTAAAAAGGCCCGAAGCGGCACCACGGCAAAGAGAAGGAGATTGATGCTTCTTTCAGGTTTGCCTTTTGCCTCTCTAGTTAGAGAAGAGGAGGTGTCTTTTGAAATTAGAGTTAAAGGCACAGTATTCATGTTGACCCATGGATAGGTTGAACCAGGGTTTGTTTTTTTTAGGGTTTATTTATTGACTAAAACCTTTATTTATTTATTTATTTATTATTCGATCTTATATTCCGCTCCTCCCTGCAGGCTCGGGGCGGGTTACAACATACAATAAAACATGCTGCGCATACAACCTGAAGCCATACATACCGTGTTTCCCCGAAAGTAAGACAGCGTCTTACTTTCTTTCCCCCCCGAAAAGTCCCCCTACGGCTTACTTTCGGGGTACGTCTTATATAACCCAAGACGTACCCCGTCGCCACGCCCATGCCGCCGCCGCCGCAACCGGCCCCATCGGCCGCGGCACACCTCCGCGGCACACCTTTCCGCCCAGGCCTCCAAGGAAGGGAGGGAAGAGAGCCAGAGGCGTGGCGAGCGGTGCGCGTCACTCTGACGCGGCGCTGCCTCGCCATGCCCCTGGCTCCTTTCCCTCCCTTCCTTGGGCAAGGAGGAAAGGAGCAGGGGCGTGGCGAGGCAGCGCGCGTCAGAGTGACAGGCGCTGCCTCGCCACGCCCCTGGCTCCTTTCCCCCTCCCTTCCTGGACGAAAGAAGGGAGGGGAAAAGGCCAGGGCGTGGCGAGGCAGCGCCGCGTCAGAGTGACAGGCGCTGCCTCGACACGCCCCTGGCTCCTTTCCCCTCCCTTCCTGGACGAAAGAAGGGAGGGGGAAGGGCCAGGGCGTGGCGAGGCAGCGCCGCGTCAGAGTGACGGGCGCTGCCTCGACACGCCCCTGGCTCCTTTCCCCTCCCTTCCTGGGAAAGGGAGGGGAAAGGAGCTAGGGGCGTGGCGAGGCAGCGCCGCGTCAGAGTGAAGCGTGCTGCTTAGCCACACCACTGGCTCTCATACCCCTCCCTTCCTTGGACGAAAGAAGGGAGGGGGAAAGGAGCCAGGGGCGTGGCAAAGCGGCGGCGCATCACTCTGACGCGGCGCTGCTTCGCCACGCCTCTGGCTCTCTTCCCCCTCCCTTCCTTGGAGGCCTGGCGGAAAGGTGTGCCACGGAGGTGTGCCGCGGCCGATGAGCCGGTTGCGGCGGCGGCGCCGCAGCGACGAGGTACGGCTTACTTACGGGGTACGGCTTATATTAGCCGACCCCCCTGACACCCCCGATACGTCTTACAACCGGGGGTGTCTTACTTCGGGAAACACGGTAGCATAAAACATAAAAACATAAAACCAGTATACAATAAAATCCACAGAAATTCACTTTCTAAAACTCCAGGCATGAACCCCTCAGGGCAGATCAGTTAGTCAAAAGCCAATTCGAAGAGGGCAGTTTTACAAGCCCTTCGAAATGGGCCGAGCTCAGAAATCGCTCGGGTAGCATCAGGCAAGGAGTTCCACCATACTGCACCTTGAAGACAATTCGGTACTCTATGGGAAGCCAGTGCAGTTGCCGGAGAATGGGAGTGATGTGCTCCCTCACTGGTGCTCCCACCAGCAAGCGAGCAGCGGCATTCTGCACCAGCTTGAGTTTCCGGATTGTCGACAAGGGAAGGCCAACGTAGAGGGCGTTACAGTAGTCCAGTCTCGAGATGACCGTCGCTTGGATCACCGTGGCCAGGTCATCCCTGGACAAGTATTTATTTATTTATTTATTTATGGCATTTTACCCCGCTCTTCTCAACCCCCGAGGGAGGGGGGACTCAGAGCGGCTTCCAAAAGGCACAATTTGATGCCTACATCCCAACTGCAGTATAAAACACAATATAAAACCCTCCAGCATTCGACACTAAAATACATTAAAATACAATTATATTCACACACCCTATGCATTCACCTATGTTAAAAACAGTGTTCCGTCCATAAAAGCATTGAGCCCTATTCACCAACTTTCCATTAAAACTACTAAAGTGCTGTCCTGTGCTACTATGCGGACGCCTGGTCCCACATCCAGGCTTTCACTTTTTTCCTAAATGTCAGGAGGGATGGAATTGATCGTATGTCGCTAGGGAGCGCATTCCACAGACGGGGAGCCACCACCGAGAAGGCCCTCTCCCTCGTCCCCACCAGCCGCACCTGGGAAGCCGGCGGGAGCGAGAGCAGGGCCTGTTCCTTCTTTCTCTGTCTGTCTCTCTCGCTCAGCCTTTCCTTTACTCTTGGATGCTAAAATACACAAACAGTAGGGTGCTGTTTGTTTTTCAAAGCATTCTGCTTGTATCCACACAATGCAGAACTCTTACTGAGATATCTACCAGTTGTTCTCCTTCTTAAGGAAGGAATACAACATGAAAGGGCAGTATACAGATCTTTTTTTTTCTCTCTCGGCATTAGTTCGCGAACGAAGATTCTTTAGGAAGGACTCATCCCACGCTTTTTACAAGCGCGCTGATGACTAAAAAGGCCAATCTGAGATATGCAAGTCCGGTTGCAGAAAGCACAGCAGAAAGTCTCCTTGGGTGATGTCGTTTCCAAGTTGCGGTTCTTTCTGTGTTGACGTTTCTCTTCGAGACCCATTTGGCGTGTCTTCTCGAAAGAGGCCGCAGCATTGTGGATAGTGTGTCTCCATGCCTCCCGACGTGAGGCCAGGGTGGACCATTGTTGGTGATCAATCTGGCCGAGCCTGAGACGTTGTTTCAGGGAGTCCTTATATCTCTTTTGGGGGGCGCCTCTCTTGCGCTGACCCATGACGGGTTCACCATAGAGTAGTATCTTTGGGAGGCGGTGGTCCTCCATCCTAGAGACGTGCCCTGCCCAGTGCAGCTGTGTTTTCAATAGCATGGCCTCAACGCTGGTGATCCCTGCTTGCTCAAGGATGGCAACATTCGTTACATAGTCGGTCCAGTGTATATTTAGGATTGTGCGAAGACAGCGCTGATGAAAGTGTTCAAGGAGTCGTAGGTGCTGGCGATAGGTGACCCATGTTTCAGAGCTATATAGGATAATAGCTCTGTACACACTGATTTTGGTGCTTTGTCTCAGGTGTTTGTTACTCCAGACTCTTTTGTGAATCCTTCCAAATGCACTCTATGTGATCTATCTCTTTGTCAATCTTGGCGTCTGAAGAGATGATGCTTCCCAGGGAGGTGAACTGCTGAACGCACTTATGCACAGATGTGCCTATGCTGACGTGGGGATGATGGTGTTCTTCCTGTGGTGCGGGCTGGTAGAGGACTTTCCTTTTCTTCAGGCTGACTTCCAGCCCAAACAGCTCTGCAGCTGTTGCAAAGCAGGAGGTTAGGCGCTGCAGGGCTGCTTCTGAAAGATCTTGTACTTTAGAAATAACAATATTCTGACAGTCTCAAATGCTTCTTAGTGTATATGCATGAAAGAGAGAAACATGGAGGGGACAGGCAGGTAGTCTGTTTTTGTCTTTCTCTTGACCAACTATTGACTCCTACTGTTGCAGAAATTTGGGTTCTTGGTTGCAGAGCCCGTAAGGTGGAAGAACTCAGCCAAGGCCGATGAAACAAAGTGGCAAATGCATTTTAACCTAAACAAGTGTAAAGTCATGCACATCGGGGCAAAGAACCCCAAATACACTTATCAACTGATGGGATCAAAGCTTTCTGAGACAAACCAGGAAAGGGATCTTGGGGTCTTGGTGGACAGCTCAATGAAGATGTCAACCCAGTGCGCAGCAGCAGTGAAAAAAGCAAATTCTATGCTTGGCATGATCAGGAAGGGAATCGAAAATAGGTCAGCAAATGTTGTATTGCCTCTCTACAAATCTATGGTGAGGCCACATCTGGAGTACTGTGTACAATTCTGGTCTCCGCACCTTAAGAAGGATATAACGGAACTGGAAAAGGTACAAAGAAGGGCAACAAGAATGATCCAAGGGATGGAGCAGCTCCCTTACGAAACCAGGTTGCAACGCCTTGGTCTTTTCAGCCTTGAAGGACGGCGTTTAAGAGGTGACTTGATCGAAGTGTATAAAATCATGCATGGGATAGAAAAGGTGAATAAAGAAAAAATATTTTCTCTGTCACCCAACACAAGGACTAGGGGGCACTCCCTGAAGCTCCAAGGTAGGAAAGTTAGGACTAATAAAGGGAAATATTTCTTCACCCAGAGGGTCATTGGGTTATGGAACTCACTTCCAGAGGAGGTTGTGACAGCGGTCAGCCTGGACAGCTTCAAGGCAGGATTGGACAGATTCATGGATACCAAGGGAATCAGTGGTTACTGAAATGGACATCCAAGTGCCACCTCTGTGTTGATGGAGGCAGGCAGGATTTTCCCCGGGTACTGGTTGTGGGGGGTCGGGAGCAGGTGAGGGTTTTGCCCTCCTTTCTGCTAGAGATCCCTGTGTACAACTAGTGGGCCACTGTGTGACACAGAATGCTGGACTAGATGGGCTGAGGCCCGATTCAGCATGGCTCTTCTTATGTTCTTATGTTCTAATCCAAACAAGACTTTTTAATTTCAATCTGATCAGTATTGGGCGAATAGCCCTTGACCATTGCAGGTCAAGAAACAAAATGGCTATCCCCCCGAGCTACGCAGTTACAAGGTATATATACTCGTTCTTATCAGCAAACAACATTCTTCACATTAACCCTTAGTATGGCTCTTTCTTTGTTCTGCTGTCTCTGGGCAGATTATTGCTAACATACGGGCACTTGGAGCATCTCCTCTTGGGAGGGGTACTTTTTACTTTTTAACCCCTTCCCTACCATTAATAGTGGTACCATTCTCTCTCCTGACCTAGGCCTCATTAGCCACAATGAGCACCAGCTTCCACTACCTCTGTTGATTTGATTTTTCTTTTCGGTTCACAGGAAAGCCTCCATATGTACAACCACCCCAGAATTCAAATGCAAATACCAGCCGAACAGCTGGATGGGTGGGAGGGAGTTGGGAGGCTTCTAGAGATTTAAGCTGAGCAGTACTATAGCTATTCTGGTAATGGGAAGGTGGCAGCCCGAGAAACCTCCAGGGCTTTCTTCCCTTTGATACTGTTTTGCAGTCCTATATCCTTTTTCCCCCCTCAAAGCTACATTTGAATGAAAGACCCAGACATCTATCAACCTGATTAATCCTCCCTGTGTGCCTCCAATTCTTTCTGAAACCAGCCAGAGAAAAGGGATCTGAAAGGAGAGGCCGGGCCAGAGTGTGCGGCGCGAGGTTGGGCTCCTGTGCTCACAGATCTACTTATTTTGGCCTATCTCTCCTTGGCGATAAGGCTGCTAACAGCCTGTTATCAGGCAGTCTGTGAAAATGTGCTCCAGCCTGATTAGGATTCAGCCTTTGCCAAGGCTATAAACAGCCGTTATCATTTTCCCAAACAGAATAATCCGGACAGTATCAGCTCAGAAACATATGGGCCACACAGCGAAGATAGCCGCTGACGGACACTTCATTTTAATTGTAATGAGTGGGTAGCGGCAGCCGCTGCCCAGTTGGCAGCTGTTCCTTCTTTCTCTGTCTGCCTCTCTCGCTCAGCCTTTCCTTTACTCTTGGATGCTAAAATACACATATTGGCACTAACTAATACAAGGTGGATCTTGGCTCGACTTAATAGCCGCTACGAAATGGGGGCCATCCATCTATCACAGTGTTTCTCAACCTTCCTAATGCTGCGACCCCTTAATACAGTTCTTCATGCTATGGTGACCCCTAACCATAACATTATTTACATTACTACTTCATAACTGTATTTGTGTGTGTGTGTGTGTGGGGGGGGGGGTTGATTTTGTAATTTGGAAGTTGTAGTTGCTGGGATTTATAGTTCACCTACAATCAAAGAGCATTCTGAACTCCCCAACAATGGAATTGAAACAAACTTGGCACTCAAAATTCCCATGACTAACAGGAAATAATGGAAGGGTTTGGTGGGCATTGACCTTGAGTTTGGGAGTTGAAGTTCACCAACATCCAGAGAGCACTATAGACTCAACAAGGATGGATCTGGACCACACTTGACACGAATCCTCAATATACCCAAATGTGAACACTGGTGGAGTCTGAGGGGAAATTGGGAGTTGTAGTTGCTGGAATTTATAGTTCACCTACAATCAAAGAGCCCCTTGCACCCCACCAATGATAGAATTGGGTCAAACTTCCTATATAGAACCCTCATGCCTTGAAGGGACTAGCTGGCATGAGCCTCCATCCCACCTCTCACGCTCTCCCTCACCCACACATGCGCATCATGCTGCCATGCGCCACGCACACCTGCTCTCCCCTCCCTGCTTGGAGTATCAGAAACAGCCCTCCCATTGGCTGGGAGGCCTGCCAATCACAGCAAAGGAGAGCTTTAGGTGGGAGAATTCGCAGTCTGTTTCCAAAAAGAAAGAGAAGGACAAGCGGAGAGATCTTCAACCTTCTCTGCCAAAGGGCTTCCTAAGACCATCAGAAATATATGTTTTCTGATGGCCTCTGGCGATCCCTCTGAAACCCTCTCCTGACCCCCCTGGGGGTTCCAACCCACAGGTTGAGAAACACTGATCTATCACATTTCGTAAGCAGGAAGAGGCAGTTCCTCCTCTCCACATTGCATTAACTGAAATCTAGTTAAAACCTTAAATTGCCTGAAGAACGCACAGTACTTCTTCACTTGCTTCTGCATTGTCTCCACGCTTAAAATGATATTTCAGGTCCTACATTTCAAAGGACACACAAGTTCTCTTTAGAAAACTCATATACCTCGGCCTTACTTTGCGAACGAAGATTCTTAGGAAGGACTCATCCCACGCTTTTTACAAGCGCGTTGATGACTAAAAAGGCCAATCTGAAATAGGCAAGTTCGGTTGCAGAAAGCACAGCAGAAAGTCTCCTTGGGTGATGTTGTTTCCAAGTTGCGGTTCTTTCTGCGGTGTCGTTTCTCTTCGAGACCCATTCGGCGTGTCTTCTCGAAAGAGGCTGCAGCATTGTGGAGAGTGCGTCTCCATGCCTCCCGATGTGAGGCCAGGGTGGACCCTTGTTGGTGATCAATCTAGCCGAGTCTGAGATGTTGTTTCAGGGAGTCCTTATATATCTTTTTGGGGGCGCCTCTCTTGTGCTGACCAGTGGCGAGTTCACCATAGAGTAGTATCTTTGGGAGGCGGTGGTCCTCCATCCTAGAGCCCTGCCCAGCACAGCTGTGTTCTCAATAGCATGGCTTCAATGCTGGTGATCCCTGCTTGCTCAAGGACAGCAACATTAGTCACATAGTCGGTCCAGTGTATATTTAGGATTGTGCGAAGACAGAGCTGATTAAAGCGTTTGAGGAGTCGTATGTGTTGGCCATAGGTGACCCATGCTTCAGACCCATAGAGGAGAATAGACAGTACGATAGCTCTGTACACACTGATTTTGGTGCTTTGCCTCAGGTGCTTGTTGCTCCAGACTCTTTTGAGAAGCCTTCCAAATGCACTCTATGCCTTTGATAATCTGTGATCTATCTCTTTGTCAATCTTGGCATCTGAAGAGATGATGCTTCCCAGGGAGGTGAACTGCTGAACGGACTTAAGCACAGACGTGCCTATGCTGACGTGGGGATGATGGTGTTCTTCCTGTGGTGCGGGCTGGTAGAGGACTTCCATATACACAGTGACATCAAAAGGATTCCTTCATGTACTGGAGACCTTTGTGCTCCACTCTATTAATTCAGACAACCCAGATAAATCTCATAGTATGTTGGCAAAACTAACATTTTGCTTCTAATGAACATGATCAAGTCAGCCAAACTCTATTTTGCATACATGCGTCAGGTTATGCACAGGGCTTGAATGTGATGTTCATTGATGCAAAAGAGGATATCAGCAAAGGAAATCTAGTCCAGCAAGCCTCCACCATTCAGCTTCGGTCTGTACCAGGTGAGCATGCAAGAGGCAAGGCTGAGTGCGTGGTCATTTGAAGCAGCGCATATTGACTAGCATCACAAACAGAATGGGGGGCAGGTGGGTTTGATCCAAGAGAAACACTTGTCTAGGAAATTCTTCTGACCTCCTAAATTTCATTTCAGTGAGGCTTGTAAAAGGCATGAATTATTAGAAAGAAGTTATTTTTAGGCATGTGCACAGGAAAGAAAATATAATTTTGAAACCAGTTTTGGAATTTCAGGCGAAGGACGGCTCAGCCAAAGCTTTGGATCTACCGTGTTTCCCCGAAAGTAAGACAGCGTCTTACTTTCTTTTCCCCCCGAAAAGTCCCCCTACGTCTTACTTTCGGGGTACGTCTTATATAAACTAAGACGTGCCCGTGTCACGCCCACGCCACCGCCGCTGCCGCCGTCACGCCGCCGCGGCACACCTCCTCGGCGCAGCTTTCTGGACGAAGGAGGAAAGGAGGGGAAGAGAGCCAGAGGCATGGCAAGCGGCGACGCGTCACTCTGGCCTTGGCGCCCGCTTTGCCACGCCTCTGGCTCTCTTCCTCCCCTCCCTTCCTTGTACAAAGGAAGGGGGAAAAGAGCCAGGAGCGTGGCAAGCGGTGACGCGTCACTCTGACGAAGCGCCGCTTTGCCACGCCCTGGCTCTCTTCCCTCCCCTTCCTTGGACAAAGGAAGGGAGGGGGAAGAGAGCCAGGGCGTGGCAAGCGACCACGCGTCACTCTGACGCAGCGCGCTTTTGCCACGCCCCTGGCTCTCTTCCCCCTCCCTTCCTTGGAGGCCTGGCGGAAAGGTGCGCCGCGGAGGTGTGCCGTGGCCGATGGGGCGGTTGCGGCGGCGGCGGCGTGGCGGCGAGGTACGGCTTACATTAGTCGACCCCTGACACCCCGATACGTCTTACAATCGGGGGTGTCATACTTTCGGGGAAACACGGTATTTGCATTTCAGAAATTTTGTCCTCGCTTTGTCTTGTTTTCGGAAGCCTTGAAAGTCTCAAAAGAGCAAACAAATGGGATAGAAGGAATGAAAGGAAGGATTGGTATAGAACAGGGGTGGGCAATTATTTCTTCCAAGGGGCCACACGAGAGCCAAAAAAATATTATGGAGGGCCGCACCTAAAGGCTGAACTGCATTCTACATAATATCAATTGAATTACTTTAATAATAATTAAAAAAGGCACTACAATGCGTTTTTGATATATTAATAAGACTGATAAGAGTCTATGTCAGTGTTTCCCAACCTTTTTTGAGCCGCGGCACACTTTTTACATTTGCAAAATCCTGGGGCACACCACCAACCAAAATGACACAAAATGACACTCGAACACATATACTTAATATGTTTTTAAATGTATTTATACACTCAGTGTGAAACCTGGGCCTGTTTCGATGAACACAACATAGATATCCTGGCAGGAATGGCAGAAAGACACAAACTTCCCACACAGAACTCCCTTAACCAAGAGACAATGCTATGAGAGTTTGGTGGGCATTGAACTTGAGTTTTGGAGTTGTAGTTCACCTGTATCCAGAGAGCACTGTGGACTCAAATAATGTTGGATCAGGACCAAACTTGGCATGAATACTCAATATGCCCAACTATGAATGCAGATGGAGTTCAGGGGAAATAGACCTTGGCATTTGAGAGTTGTAGTTGCTGGGATTTATAGTTCCCCTACAATCAAAGAGCATTCTGAACCCCACCACTTCCCACACAGAACCCCCAGGAGGCAAGAGGAGGTCTCTACTTGGGGAAAGGGAGGCGGGCCTTCCCAATGCATGGAGAGGAGAGACCAAGTAGACAATGGGTGGGGAGGGGGTGTTAGTAAGTAATTTGTGCCTTTATTGAGGTAGGTTTCTTAGGGTTTTTATACTTCAACACACTAGACTCCCCCGGAGGTTCCAATTTCCCACGGCACACCTGATGATCGCTCACGGCACACTAGTGTGCCCCGGCACACTGGTTGAGAAACACGGGTCTATGTTATGAACAATGAAAAAGGGAGGTTGTCATAGGAAAGATGACATTCATTCACTAACATTTTACCAAACAATGGTTAACAAAATGTGAACATTTGTATCATTTGTGATTCAGTATATCAGGGGTCAAGAACCTTTTTGACTCAGAGAGCCATAAAAGCAAGATATTTGGAAATGTATTTCAGTGAGAGCCGTATAATATATTTTAAGACTTAATTCAACTCAATGTGAGTATCATAAGCCCCTGAATTTATTCATAATAATAATGATGATGATAATATTCATTCAGCCTCTGCTAACAACAACAACAACAGCAGCAGCAGCAGCAGCAACAGGTTCCTTGAGTAGGAGGAGACCTCCAAGGGCCATCCAGTCCAACCTCCTTCTGCCATAAGGGAAAAACACAATCAAGGCAGAAAATCCCACAATATCTGATTTGAACTGGGTTATCTGAGTCCACACTGGTATATAATCTGGTTCAAAGCAGTTAGCATGGGATTTTATTCAGATGTGTGGAAAGGAATTTAGATAACACAGGGACCTTCCAAACTCTGGATAGTAAGGCATAATACCGTGTTTCCCCGAAAGTAAGACAGCGTCTTACTTTCTTTTCCCAAAAGTCCCCCTCGCCTTACTTTCGGGTACGTCTTATATAAACTAAGACGCCCGTCCACCCGTCGCCGCCGCGCAACCGGCCCATCGGGGCACACCTCCCATGGCGCCCCTTCCTGCCAGGCCTCTGACGCGGCGAAGGAAGGGAGGGTGGAAGAGGGCAAGGGGCGGAGGGAAGCGGCACGCGTCAGAGTGACGCTCTGACGCGTCCCGCCTTCCCTCCGTCCCTTGCGCTCTTCCCCTCCCTTTTGGAAAAGAAGGGAGGAGGAAGAGCGCAGGGGCGGAGGGAAGCGCGGCAGCGTCAGAGCGTCAGTCTGACGCGTCCTCGCTCCCTCCGCCTTGCGCTGCTTCCCTCCCTTTCTTGGACGCGTCAGAGGCCTGGCAGAAAGGTGCGCCAAGGGAGGTGTGCCGCGTCGATGGGCCGGCGGCGCCCCCCCGGCGTGGCGGCGACGAGGCACGGCTTACATTCGGGGTACAGCTTACATTAGCCGACCCCCCTGACACCCCCGATACGTCTTACAATCGGGGGTGTCATACTTTCGGGGAAACACGGTATTTATTCAGCCTCTGCTAATAATAATAATAATAATAACAACAACCACCACCACCACCGCCACAGGACAGGAGACCTCCAAGGGCCAGCGATAAACAGATTTGCCGTTCGTCCATATCGATATGGCGATCTACAAGCGCCTAACCCCGCCAGAGAAGCGAGGTGACCAAAAGGTTAGGAACTTGTAGATCGGCATATCGATATGGACGAACGGCAAATCTGTTTATCGCTGGCCTTGATAGAGCTCAGTCTGGGAGCGAAACGCTAGTTAAGCGGCCCGACATCTCAGCCATCACTGGCTCGTTGGCCCCAGGCTTATGCTTATCTTTTGAGGAGTCTACAACACCTCCTATATGTCCTATCGTGTGTTGGAAAATGCCTAACTGACATCGGGGACGCCGCACCTTCACGGAAACAGAACCTTCTGCACTCTAATTCACATGACTACGGACTAAACGGACTATATTCCGGACTTTCCGGCTGATGAACTGAAGATACCGATTATCGGCCATGTGAGACTATATCCGTAATATACGGCTTTGTATTATGCTTTAAGGTTCTGTATGCGGAAATGGGTTTAGTCCCTTTGTTGTCTATAATCTATTATATAAATGGGTTCACGTCATGTGATGTATACCTCAAACAAAGAAACCTTTGCCACAAATAGGCCTCAAGCAGAAAACACAGTACTTGCCAACAGAAATAGGCCTCAAGCAAAAAAAAGCCCACGTTTGTAGCAAAGAAACTCCCCCAAACCTAAAGGCCCCTAAAACAACAAACGAGTAAAAAACCTACATTTACCAGCATCCTCCGGGGCAGCCAAAGACTCACCCAGCCTCTACATTCTGAACAACACGATTGGCTGCCAATAAGGGCGGATTTGCATAACTGCTGCACTGGCCAGCCAACATGAAAATTCCGATCCATAATAAACTGCCAATCCCCAACACAAACACCCAAATCACTTCCAACCGAAAAATCACAGACCACGCCCAAAATTGACAGTAAGGCTTCATTAACTTGATTTCCCTGACTAGCCCTCACTTACTGGGAAGCTGTTTACGCTCTAAATTGACAGTAAGACTTCATTAACTTGATTTCCCTAACTAGCCCTCACTTACTGGGAAGCTGTTTACGCTCTGAATTGACAGTAAGGCTTCATTAACTTGATTCTCCCGACTAGGCCTCAGCTCATTGGACATTGTGTATGGCCTGAATTGACAGTAAGGCTTCATTAACTTGCTGTTCCTAACTAGGCCTCAGCTCATGGGACATTGTGTATGGCCTGAATTTACAGTAACCTACCTTGGCACACAGAGCCCCGACCATGCATGATAGGACTTGAAGTACCACCATGGAAAATGGGATTTGTAGTACTTCAAAACCCATCATTCCCCACAGACCACTGTGGCCCAGAACCAAGACCAATAAAGACCCAACTTGGCACACCATGCCCCCCCATGACCCACACTCCATCCAACTGCAGTTTAGAGGAGGGCACACCGTGGATGATTGGACTTTCTCGCATCTCCTAAAAAGGGCACAGCAACGCGTGCCGGGTACAGCTAGTAATAACATATTTTTGATAATTGATATATTGCCTCTGTGTAATAGTTCTACGTAGTAGTATGGACTAAGCATCTCCCAGAGAACCTGTAGTAGGTAATCTGAACCCAAACCATGTAGGGCTTTAAAGATCCCAAGAAGGTGATTAAAAAGGGTGCCAACCTTGTGATAGTGCAATTGTTAACAGCAATCAAATGATGAAGTAAGTTATGATCCAGGAACTCTTTCTCCAGCTTCTTTTTAACTCAAATTCACTGCATAAAGTGACGAGACTCTGGTGAGATTTGAGGAGAGTCAACTCAGCAATAACATCTAAATTGGATAAATAGTTGTACGTGTAACAATATAGATCTCCGGGTCTCCTTCTGAAAATGCATACGTTCTATTGTAACCTTGTGATAGCTATCTGCTAGTTGCATTTGGAGGAGCAGGGGTTCAGCAGTCGTGAAGGACAGTTCATTAAGATGCAAGCCTTCGTTTGTATTCCCCCATTCACGAACCTTTTTATGTCAAACCTTCCCCACCCCCCATTTCCAAAACGGGAGGCTTAGCGGAGAGACGGTTCGCTTCATTTGCATTTCTGAGACAAGCACTCTGGCATTAATTCATCTTAGCACCAAGGGTCTCCTTTCCTCTCTTTTCCCATCTTCCACAGACCCTAAATGAATTCAGTAAGAGTCGTTTGCTCTCAGTGTTGCAACGCTGTGCCACCAGGATTACAAGGGATTGGGGGACTTTCCTTTTCTTTTACTCCCAGTACTTAGCTGCTCTGCCTTGTTTTGCTATTAAAATTACAGCAAGATAATGTTCTTAGCCCCATTAGTTGCAGTAATGGCCTTGCCACTTCTATCTGCAAACGTATCCAGCTCCTACGGTTCCACCCAGCCCTAGTTACTTACTTATCAGTCTGCAGGGAGCGGGGCAGATATAGTAACATCATCATATTTATACCGAAGGAGTTTTTTAAAATCCTTGGGAGGATTTAAGCTTGTTTACAGGGGCGGTCTGTCCATGTAAGCGAACTACGCGGCCGCGTGGCGGCGCCATCTTGGGTGGGCGCCCCCACGCCAGCTGCGCCGCCATAGCAAACCTCCCTGCTGCTGGCCTGCTGCCTGTAGCAGCTTCTGAGCATGCACAGACATTTTCGCGCATGCTCAGAACCTCCCGAGCTGAAGTTCAGCTCCGGCAGTTCTGGGCATGCTGCTGCTAGCAGGAGCTGAGAGCATCACGCACGCCGGAAGCCCAGCCGGAGCGTTCAGCTCTGGCAGTTCTGGGCATGCGAAAAATGTTTAAAACTCCCTGCAGGCAGCAGCAGGGATCGCAGCCACGCTGAAGCAAAACTGCTGCTGCTAGCAGGAGCTTGATTTTGGCGCATGCCCAGAACCTCCGGAGCTGAAATTCAGCTCCGGCAGTTCTGGGCATGTCGAAAATGTTCGCAATCCTAGCACTTCCTGGTGCCCACTGCCGGCCCCTTGCATGGGGCGTTGCACAGTGCATGGGAGAGCGCTCCCCCCTCTGCACTTCCTCGTGGGTGGGGCTGGCAGGGGAACCAGGAAGCGCGAGGAGGGCCTTCGGAGGCCTTCAAATTGCACAGGGCAAGGAGTGGCGGCGCGGGAGGAATGGAAGGAGCGCGTGCAAGGTACCGCTTAAAAATTCTTTTGGGGGGCACCAAAATAATGTTGGGGGGGCAAAATAATGTTTTGGGGGGGCGCCAAAATAATGTTCGCCTACCATTGACAATTACCTTAGACCACCCCTGCTTGTTTATAAACCACAGGTGCAATCTTTCTGTAATCAATATTCTGATTTATTTATTTATTTATTTATTGTTCATTTTTTATACCGCTCCTTCCAGGAGGCTCGGGGTGGTTCACATAAAATCAATTAGTAAAACAGCAACATTTCAATTTAATAACACAACAATATAAAACAGAGCATAAAACAACAATCTACCTAGGACTCAAGGATTTGGGCAACTTTCTCAGGAGCCATTTGGGTTAAAGGCCTGCCTGAAAAGGGTCGTTTTACAGGCTCTCCGAAACGGGGCCAGTTCCTTAACGGCACGGACTTCATCTGGCATTGAGTTCCATAGCGACGGCGAAACTATGGAAAAGGCTCTTGATCTGGTTGTTGACAGACGGCAGGAATGGATGGATGGAACTACGAAGAGATTTTGCTCTTCCGAGCGTAGTGATCTCGGGGGAACATATGGGGTAAGGCGGTCCCTCAGGTACACCGGCCCTAGATCAGACAAGGCCTTAAAGGTCGACACCAACACTTTGAAAACAATCCGGTACTCTATTGGTAGCCAGTGCTGTTGCTGCAGAATAGGTGTCATGTGCTCTCGTGCTGATGCTTCCACCAGCAGTCGAGCAGCAGCATTCTGCATCAGCTTGAGTTTCCGGATTGATGACAAAGGAAGGCCAATGTAGAGGGCGTTACAGTAGTCCAGTCTCGAGATGACCGTTGCCTGGATCACCGTAGCCAGGTTGCTCCTGGGCAGGTAGGGAGCCAGCCGTCTAGCCTGTCGCAGGTGGAAAAACGAAGTCCTGCATACCGTGGAGATTTGCATCTCCATTGATAGCAGCGAGTCCAATTGGACTCCCAGGCTTCTTACTGAAGACGACGGGCTTAAGAGCTCGCCGTCCAGGGTAGGCAGCCGGCATCCATCGAACCCAGGGAAACCCAGCCATAGGATTTCCGTCTTCGACGGGTTCACCTTCAACCGGCTGGCACGCAGCCATCCAGTCACGGCTTCGAGGCATTGATGGAAACAATCGGGTACGATGTCTGGCCTGCTGTCCATTCTCAGCACCAGCTGGGTGTCATCAGCGTTCTGATGGCACTCCAGACCAAAGTCGTGAACCAGTTGGCCCAGTGGACGCACATAGATATTAAACAATAAAGGGGAAAGGATGGCACCCTGGGGGACCCCGCAACTTAAAGGGAGTCTTCCAGAAACCACCCCTCCCCCCTCCCCACTTCTTGACCTCTGTGTATTTTTGCTATTTACATGCTATTCAAAAGCCTCAAAAGAGATTTCCAGAGACATACAACTCTAAGAAAAACTGGATTCCTAGATGGGATGTATGTTCTCCTTCTCCATCTGACATATAAGGATTGGGTGAACATTTTCTTTATAACATCAACCAATATTCATCTAAGCAAAGAGGAAATTTTATTATTGTTGCAGCAGCAACTGCCTTGAAAGGCTTATTGCGAGTCTTACAGAGTAGTGTCTACTTAATGCAAGGGGGACTAAAGATTACGTAGACAGAAAGTTGAATAGTCCCAATGCTTATCAATAACTTGGATGATGGAATAGAGGGCATGTTTATCAAATTTGCTAGTGACCGCAAATTAGGAGTAGAGGGCAGCATCAGAATTAAAAACAACCTTATTGAATTAGAGAGTTGGGTCAAGACTAACAATGAGTTTCAACAGGAAGAAATGAAGTGTACTCTACTTAGGCACAAAAACGGAAGGCTGGGTGATACCGGCTGGAAAACAGTGCGTGTGAAAGGGATCTAGAATAATAATAATAATCATCATCATCATCTTTATTTATACCCCGCCACCATCTCCCCAATGGGGACTCGGGGCGGCTTACATGAGGCCAAGGCCAAAAATACATTAGCATAACACAAAGCAACACAAAGCAACAACACAGTAAGGTAAACAAATCATAAAATGCACTAAACACAATAAAATAATACAACAAAATAAAATCCTTCAGACACAGTAGTAAAGGGCGGGCCATATATAAAAGATAAAATGATTAAAAATGTTAAACACCCAGGGTGAGATAATAGTGGAGCGAGGCATCTGTAAGAGACCCATAGAACGGAGTCATAGAATTAAGCCTTCTAATAGGGAGGGGGGGATTATTCTATAGTGTTTTTCAACCTTTTTTGAGCCACGGCACATTTTTTACATTTACAAAATCCTGGGGCACACCACCAACCAAAATGACACAAAATGACACTCTAACACAGTAATACATAGTGTCACGACACAGTAGCCAGGCCAGAAATAAGAGTAATAAGAGTTTTATTGTCCACAGTCTTTTAGGTCAAAAAGGCGACCAATAAACAGAAAACACTTCTCAGCAGTGATAAAAACCAAAAATAAGCCTTCTTGGCAAAACCCCACTCAAAAAATCCCACAAAGAAACACAAGTGGTCGTTTAAGCTTTAGCAGAAAACAAACAGGGGAAAAACCAGTTAACAGGAACTTTCGAAGGTCTTCAGCAGAGAAGGAGAGGAGTCAAATTTCCAAACCAGGTCGGGATTGGAGAATCACAGCAGTAGTCCACAGAATGAATGCAGGAGCCAATCTTGAATCAAGGCAGCGTCTTTCATTCACAGTCAATTTGCAAGAAGACAAACCCCCAGTCAAGCGAAAAGGAGGGGTGGTGGGCAGCAGGTTTCACAGCAAACCTAGAGTTCCAGACGTAACACTTTGCCAGCCACAGAAAGCAATCCCTCAGATGCCCTTATTTATCAATCTTCCATCTCAGATCCGTCCTCACTAGCATACGCCCTACTATGAGCAGCTCCAGCTGTTGCAACTCCCCCGGCTGTGCTCTCTTGATTCTCTCGCCAAACACGCCATCTTCTGTCTTCATTTGACTCACCCCAATCATCTAGATGTCCCGAGGGCCACTCCCTATCATCTGAGAACCCCAAAAATGTGCCAGTATCAGAAGTTTCCCCACATACTGCTTGGACCTCGTTTACCAATGCCTCATCCATATCTGTCTCTTCGTCAGAGGAATCTCCCTCACTCTGACTCCCATCCTCCCCCGGAAATCCCAGAAATGATTCTTCGTCAGTAGACTCCGTAAGTATCTGCCGGATTCTTTTACTTTGGAGCACATCTTCCTCACTTTGTTCACGAGTCAACCTCTTTCCCCTCCTGAGGCCAGTACTATCATTGCAAGCAACCCCACCCAAATCCATATCAATGTTTGATGCCGTAGTATCCTCTTCACACAGCCCTGTCCTCCTAGTAGAAGTCCCAGACTCAACTACAACACATAGAGTTAATATGTTTGTAAATGTATTTATACACTCAGTGTGAAACCTGGGCCTGTTTCGATGAACACAACATATATATGACTTCCTCTCACATATTTATACATGGCTATCTTGTCTTCTCCTAGCCTTCTCTTCTTCAGGCTAAACATGCCCAGCTCTTCAAGTCGCTCCTCATGGAGCTTGTTCTCCATACCTCTTGTGAAATTTCACCCTGAGTGAAACTTGCTTCCAGTTAACAATGGATGTCATGAAGCTGTTATAAACAGTTCCTTGGGGGGGAGGCAACTCTTGAAAAATCCAGTAAAATAGTAAAAAACAAAAAAACAAAAAACATTTCCATGCAGAGAGGATCAATTTGTTTCTTGGAAACCTGTGAGGGGGCTGCTAGGAGGGGGAGAGTGCCAATTTCCCACAGCGCACCTGATGATCGCTCACGGCACACTAGTGTGCCATGGCACACTGGTTGGGAAACACTGCTATAGAGAAAATGATTAAAATGCAGCTAAAAAGGGGGAATGTGAGGTTAATCTCCAAATGCGCAATGGAAAAGTCAGGTTTTAAGATTCTTATTGAGAGTTGCCAAAGTGGGGGCTTTCCTACTCTCCACTGGTAATGACTTCCAGAGTCAGGGGGCCACACAGGAGAAGGCTCTCTCCCTTGTTCCCACAAGGCGAGCCTGTGATGTTGGAAGAGGTGAAAGAAGGGCCTCGCCCAAGGATCGAAGGGATCGGGCCGGTACGTGGAAGGAGATGCGGTCACGGAGGTCTCCTTAGTCTTCTTAGACCACAAACGGAACAAGAGACAACAGTGTGATGCGGCAGCTTAAAAAGTCAATATAATTCTAGAAGCAAAGTGTCTAGACTGAGAGAAGTAATAGTATAGCTCTATTCATATTTTATCAGACCTCAACTGGAATACTGTGTCCAGTTCTGGGCACCAGAACTCAAGAAAAGTTCTGACAAGCTAGAACAGGGCTGTCCAACTGCCGGCCCTGCAGGTGTTTTGGCCTTCAACTCCCAGAAATCCTAACAGCTGGTAAACTGGCTAGGATTTCTGGGAGTTGAAGTCCAAAACACCTGCAGGGCCGGCAGTTGGACAGCCCTGAGCTAGAACATGTCTAGAAGAAAGTGTCTAAAATGGGAAAAGACCTGTAAACCACACCCTATGAGAAGCAGCTTAGAGAGCTCAACACGTTTAGCCTGGGAAGAGAAGGCTAAGGCATGCCCCAAAGCCATGTGCAAATGTGCGTCAAATAGGTTGCTTAACACTGCTTTAAAGACTAGACACAGAACAATGAATTCAAATTTCAAGAAAGGCGATTCCATCTAAGCATTAGGGAAAATTTCCAAAAACAGAACATTTAAAGTCAAATATTTCTCTACGTGTTCCTCCAATAACGTCATTTACGCCTTAATTTGTGGCTGCAATATGGTCTATATAGGTGAAACGGGACGTGTTCTCCGTACCAGAATCACGGAGCATATATCTAAAATTCAAAACCGGAATGACAGCACAGAGTTATATCGTCATTTTCTCCTTGAGAAACATCCTCCGGAGTCTTTTCGCTTTATGGGCTTGGAAAGGGTTAAATCCTCTCCTGGAGTAAGCAGACAGGACGCTTTACTCAGGGCGGAGTCGGAATGGAACTCTTTGATTTCCAGCGAGTATCCATTAGGATTTAAATGATGGTTTATCCATCCCATTACTTAAATGATTCAATTACCACCTGTTCTACATTTCTAAAGGATATATATAGCCTATTCTTTCTTTGCCTCTCACCTTTGGGTCACTTTTTCCCCAACATGTGTGATGTACCTGTTTGATTATACGATGGTATATATGCTGCTCTTTATTGTAATGTTGCCTTTAAAATTCGTCTGCTACAATGCTGCACTATTGGTTGGATATTGGCATATTTCTCTTATACTGTATATGTTTTCTGTAGGACCACACATTGTCATATATTTGATCGCCAGGCTGAAGGCGAAACGGTCTTGGCCAACATCCTTGTACCGTCGCGGCCCGACCTAGACGCTCGCCTGCATTTTGACGAAAGTCCTTAGCCCAATGGAGCTTTAGTGAATGTACTACTTTGCCACATCTGTGGGTGGATTACAAATAACCTTTATTATTTGCGAAGACGTGCCTGCCTTTCCGTTTGGATTATTTATCCGGGATTTATCATGATATATACACTTCATTTACTTCTGGATTCCCCATTACGGACTTTAATATTGTTATCCCGAGGCTCATACTGGAAACCGGTGTGCGACCATTGTGGATTACAAACGATGTTAGACTTTTCTCCAGTATGGACAGATTTAATCCGGTTTAACATCGCTGCACGAACTTTCACGACGGACATTGGGCAAGTGCTTGTGTACTTTACTATGTGGTGTACCTATTTTCATTATATATATGTATTAATAATATGAACTTTTGAGAATATTGGTATTTCTTCTCTTTCTGGGCTTGTCCCAACCACAGTGTTTATTGGATTTATATAGTGTAGCACAGGGGTGCTCAGAATGGTGATCGGGATCACCAGGGTGATCTTCAGGCCTCATCCTGGTGATCTTGAGGCCCCTGACCAGGTTTTTTGCTGTTGGTCCTCTTCACGCGCCCCTGCACGCTGCAAAGAAGTCCTCCGTCGTTGCTCCTCCCCACTCCCTGCTCGCGCGCTGCTCCAAAAGCTCCAGAGTCCAAGAGGCAGAATGGGCCCCCTCTTTTGGATTCCTCCTCCTCCCTCCGTCCTTCTCCAGCCACTCAGAGTTGTAGGAGACCAAAGGGGGCGGGCCTGGATGACGCGATGCATGGCTGGCCCCACGCACATGCGCAGAAGCGCCCATTCTGCCTCTCGGACTTCTCGTCAGCTCTTGGAGGCTGCACGCATCCTGGCGGCGTGGAAATAGGAGCAACGACGGAAGAGGAGAAGAAGAAGTACGCTTTGGGGTCATTTCCTTACCGCATCTCAAAGGTTGGTCTTTTTACTTTGGGGTGGGTGCTTGATTGTTCTGTGGCATGTCTCTTTGTTTATTTTTAATGTTTAAAAATGGCATTTTAGCTCCAAAGCCTCTCTGCTTGCTTTGTTCCTTGAGAAATATATGTTGGGGAATATGGAAATGTGGGAGAAATGGGGTGGTTGGATGTATTTTTGCATGCCCCTTTGTTTACCTTGCTGAGTATTAAATGGCCTTGCAGTTCAAAAGCCTCTCTTCTTACTTTCTGGCTGATAATATGTGTGGTAATATGGCAGTGTGGGAGAAATGGGGTGGTTGGATGTATTTTTGCATGCCCCTTTGTTTACCTTGCTGAGTATTAAATGGCCTTGCAGTTCAAAAGCCTCTCTTCTTACTTTCTGGCTGATAATATGTGTGGTAATATGGCAGTGTGGGAGAAATGGGGTGGTTGGATGTATTTTTGCATGCCCCTTTGTTTACCTTGCTGAGTATTAAATGGCCTTGCTGTTCAAAAGCCTCTCTTCTTACTTTCTGGCTGATAATATGTGTGGTAATATGGCAGTGTGGGAGAAATGGGGTGGTTGGATGTATTTTTATGCTCTGTTTTATATTGTTGTTATTAAATTGAAATGTTGATGTTTTATAATGCTCTGTTTTATATTGTTGTTATTTTGAAATGTTGATATTTTAAACTCATTTTATGCGTGCTGGAAGGAGCCTGCTGGAAAAATGAATAATACATAAAAATAAATAAATAAATAAATAAATAAATAAATAAGAAAATAGTTACACGTTTTACATTTCTGGGTAGGTGATCTTTGGGAGTTGGTTTTTTAATCAGTAGCTCCCATGCTGAAAAAGTGTGAGCACCCCTGGCCTAGCAGCTATTCCCTGTGTTTTCGTTGGCTGTTAGTAAGAGCTGTTTGACAGTGGAATATGCTGCTTTGGAGTGAGGTGAAGTCTCTGTCTTTGATTGTGCATTTCTGCACGGCAGAGAGATGGCGTCAATGGCCCTTGTGGTATCTCCTATCTCTATGCTTTAATGAAATGCTTATTCTTTTCTCAAATAGGCAAGAGGAGAATCTGAGATTTCCACCATAGTTATGTTATGGACACTATCCCACAGTTTCCTAAAATCAACACACACGCATACAATTCTGGAGACAAGACATGTCTGAATAGTAGCTGGGCCTGTCAGGATTAATAGTTAAAATGAATTGGATCCATAAAGGCAGTACAATTTCCCTTGAGTTCATCCATAATTGGAAAAGCCCATGAAATCAGGAAATGGACTGGATTTATAGTTCATTTTCAATGAGAATTAAAGGTTAGCCCAGATTCTAAAAATATCCTGATCAAAAGGTTGCGGAGGAAAGAGAGGTTCTCACTGCAACCCACAACCCAGTTCAGCTAAAATGCTTGGATTTCTGTCTATTGAATTCCATTAACATAACTAGGCTGCAGATAACACTAACATTGCTGTTGTCTACCCTCAATTCCTTCCCAACTTATTGCAACACTATTATGATTTCAGGAACTGAGTGTGTGACTCACCCGAGGTTTCTCGGTGGGTTTTCATGGCTGAGCCAGGTATCAAACCCTCTTCTCCAGAATTGTATTTATTTATTTATTTCCAGCATTTTTACCCCGCTCTTCTCAACCCCCGAGGGGGGACTCAGAGCGGCCTAGCAAACACAGTAAAATACAATATAACACCCCCAAAACATTCAGCATTAAAATACATTAAAATACAATTAACATTAACACATCATACGCATTCATTTAAGTTAAAAGCAGTGTTCCGTCCACAACAGGAGCATTGAGCCATATCCACCAACTTGCCATTAAAATCCAGTCCAAAGTGCTGCCTTGTGCTAGTGTGCAAACGCTTGGTCCCACAGCCAGGATTTCACTTTTTTCCTGCATGCCAGGAGGGATGGAGTTGAACGTATGTCGCTAGGAAGCGCGTTCCACAGACGCGGAGCCACCACCGAGAAGGCCCTCTCTCTCGTCCCCACCAACCGCATTTGCGAAGTTGGCGAGAGCAGGGCCTCCCCGGAAGATCTTAAGTTACGAGGTGGGACGTAGCGGCAGATGTGTTCGGACAAGTAGGCTGGGCCAGAACCATATAGAGCTTTAAAGGTTAAAACCAGCACTTTGAATTGAGCCCGGAAGTGGACAGGCAGCCAGTGGAGCTGGCACAACAGGGGGGTGGTATGCTCCCTGTATGTAGCTCCCGTTAGTAGTCTGGCTGCCACCCGTTGGACTAATTGCAGTTTCCGAACTGTCTTCAAAGGCAGCCCCACATAGAGTGTGTTGCAGTAATCTATTCGGGATGTGACTGGCGCGTGGACAACCGTAGCCAGATCAGACTTCCCAAGGTACGGGCGCAGCTGGCGCACGAGTCTCAACTGTGCAAAAGCTCCCCTGGCCACCACCAAGACCTGGGGTTCCAGGCTCAGCGATGAGTCCAGGATCACTCCCAAGCTGCGAACCTGCGTCTTCAGGGGGAGTGTCACCCCATCCAACACAGGCTGTGACCCTATGCCCTGTTCGGCCTTTCGACTGACCAGGAGGACCTCTGTCTTGTCTGGACTAAGTTTCAATTTGCTAGCCCTCATCCAGTCCGACACAGCAGCCAAGCACCGGTTCAAAGTCTGGACAGCCTCCTTAGTAGTCCAATTCTCAAACATGCTGAGACTAATACCCACTATGACACCACTTTAACTACCATAGCTCAATGTTATGGAACCATCGAAGCTGTAGTATTACAAGGTCTGTAGATCTTTCTGTGCCAAAGAGTGCTGGTGCCTCACCAAACTACAAAGCCCAGGATTCCACAGCATCGAGCCAGGAAAATTCAAGTGGTGTCAAACTTCATTAATTTTGCAATGTAAATGTACCCTAAGATTTTTCTCAGGTTATTTCCTCCATATGGGGGGCATGCAATGCAGTGATACCAGGATTTTGGGATGACAAGTTTCACCTGGCCACGGTGCTCCAAGCCACGGTCACCTCGAGACTGGACTACTGTAACGCCCTTTACATTGGCCTGCCCTTGTCAGTGATCCGGAAACTTAAGCTCGTCCAGAATGCCGCTGCATGGCTTCTCACAGGGGCTACAGTGAGATGTCACATAACACCCATCCTCCAGCAGCTTCATTGGCTTCCGGTCGAGCACCAGATCACCTTCAAGGTGATAGTGTTAACTTTCAAGGCCTTATTATTATTGATTATTATTTCAAACTTCTATACCGCCACTCCCCGAAGGCTCGGAGCGGTTTACAAAGTTTGGTGAATAATAAAACACAGAACACACAGAACAGAACAATACAATAAAAGGAAGGTGGGGAGATCTACAGGTAAAGACAAAGGGAGGGAGAAAGAGCCATGGCTATGTCCATTGCAAGCAGGTTGTCAATTAATGCCACCTTAACTCAACCGTCAAAAGGAGGGAGTTTTGGGGGGACCAGCAAGTCATAAAGAGTCCTTAACTCAGAGAGGAGATGGTCAACTTTGGCCTCTGGGTCCATGGATTCTGGCACAGGTCTCTTGTTCGCCAGGGCGACCCTCCGGGGCTGGCAGCTCCTTGAGGGCTGTTCTCGGCGCCTGTAGATGGAGCTCCAAAAGGTCCTGGTAGGGAACCTCCCTGGTGACCTGGGCATGAGCGTCCTGGTGTTCACCCATTCAGGGGGTCTAGTTGGAGGTCTAGTGGTCTTTCGGACTCCATGAGTCCTGCAGGGCACTCCATGGATCGCCAGCCTGCTCCTAGATAGCCCAGGCTGGGAGGGCTTCCTGTGCTCCCCAGAGAGGCCGGAAGTCCGCTTTGGCGGTTGCTCCTGCTCCAACGTCGTCTCTGATGACGTCTCCGCTTCCTGAGGTGACTCAGCACTTTCCGCTGTGGGCTCCTCCCAGGCTTCCGGTCTTCAAGGGGAGGTGACGTTCGGCCGGCCTCGGCGTCCTCAAGGCCATCCGCCATCTTCGCCCGTCCACCATCCACCCACCCCCCCCCCGCCAACCTTGCATGGTCTGGGGCCGCTGTATCTGAGGGACCATCTCTTTTCCTACCAAACCCAGAGGTCACTTCAATCCGAACAAATGAACCTCCTTGAAGTACCGACCTTCAAAGCAATCCGTCTTACATCGACCCGGCGCAGAGCCTTTTCTGTAGTGGCGCCGTCAATATGGAGCACTCTTCCTAGCGATGTATGGGCCGTGCAGGACCTTCTTCTTCGGCGTTGAGCATTTATGTCACAGCGGATAGGCAACAGAAATATAGAAGTTTAATTCCCCATCGGCCCAAAAACTCCAGTCTCTGTTCGAGTGAATAATGAAACTCTCATTCAATTCACAAGGTAAATATATAACTTTGTATTGAATGGTATTTAACAATAACTGGCAAAACATCGAAAAACAACAGCCATCACAGCTACCTTTCTAAACATCCTTTCCTCACAGATATTAAATCCCAACTGTCACTTTGTAACTGACATTCCTCAAGGTTCCATTTAGCAGTCTTGAGACAGCGCCATCTGGTGTCAAACATGTTACACTGCAGGTCATCTCAAACTGCGAAAATATATCTTGTGCTGACTCATGAATTGCTATTCAAAATGCAATAATCTGACACTTCTCTCCTTCCGCAAGGCCTGCAAGACTCACCTTTTCCGGCTAGCCTTTGATTGCTAGGCCAGAAATCTTTTTAAGCTAGTTTAATATGTACGCTTTTACCTCTGTGTGTTTTACCTGATTGTAAGCTGCTCCGAGCCCTCGTGGAGTGGCGGTGTACAAGCCCAAATAATAAATAAATAAATAAATAAAATTATCCATGTGCCACCTACAACTGCATCCAAGCTGATCTTCCTTGCATTGACTGCTACCAACTTATGCGCATGTCCTCCCAGTTTGACTGGCTGACAGACCGGCTTACATTGATTTATATTTATCCGTGTTTAAGTCACTAAACCTAACTGGTCTGTGGCTCACAGTGTATATCACACTGAAATTCATAGCATTTTAAATTCACTATCCTTACACCTTATGCTGTGACAGCTTTGACTTCCAGTAACGTAATTCTGTTTTTGAGATCAGTTACGGAATAAAATGTGTGCGCCCTCCGCCTTTAATATTAATAGGCCTTGTAACTAGCGCTTTCTCGCAGCTCCGGATTCTTGAGCACAACTAGAAAGGGCACTTATCCTGAAAAATCTAATAAATTTACAGTTTTATATACTTCCTTCAATTGTAAAAGTCTTGTTCAATAAACTTTAAAATGCCACTATAGAGCAATAACACAGGCGGTATAAAGCCAGCCCAGGGAAAGCTGTGCAACTCGAAATTGTTCCCCTTTCCGCGAGAGCAATAAAGTTTTATATGTTTGAACTGACTGTAAAAAGGTTTGAATGTTGGCAACTGGGGAATAATCTGTCTTCTTTATAGTTATTATCATATTTCCCACAAGGCCCCTTGGTCTATGTCAATTCTTCTTGTATATGACACCTTTGTATTGTCAGCGAAAGCTGGAATACTTTACTTGCTTTTGTGTTTTATATCCTTTCGGTCTAGTGTCTGCATTCTTTCAGATTACAGCTAGCATGAATACATTACTTGTGACAAGCTTCCATTGCATGTTTTACCAAATAATGCTGCATTTCCTCGGGAGGAGGGAAGTAATAAATGATTACATTTACTTATCACCTTATCTATCCGTGATTCTGGGCATGATGGTGCAGGAGGCACATCAAAAAGGATTTGCAAGAATATTGCCACCTGTTGCAAGTAGGCTGGCAAGATCACGATTGGGGGACAAACACAATCTGGACAGAGGAAGGCAGGCTTTCTTTTTGGTTCTTTAAAGTTGTAGCTAGTTTATCTATTTGGGCTGGAAGTCAGCCTGAACAAAATGGAAGTCCTCTACCAGCCCGCATCACAGGAAGAACACCATCATCCCCACGTTAGCATAGGCAAATCTGTGCTTATGTCCATTCAGCAGTTCACCTACCTGGTAAGCATCATCTCTTCAGGCGCCAAGATTGATAAAGAGATAGATCACAGATTATCAAAGGCATAGAGTGCATTCGGAAAGCTTCACAAGAGATTCTGGAGCAACAAGCACCTGAGGCAAAGCACCAAAATCAGTGTGTACAGAGCTATCGTACTGTCTATCGTAACAATCGTAACAAATGTATATGAAAAATACATGCAGGCTATCAAAAGCATAGAGTGCATTTGGACAGAGTCTGGAGCAACAAGAACCTGAGGCAAAGCACCAAAATCAGTGTGTACAGAGCTATCGTACTGTCTATTCTCCTCTATAGGTCTGAAACATGGGTCACCTATCGCCAACACCTACGACTCCTCGAACGCTTTCACCAGCTCTGTCTTCGCACAATCCTAAATATACACTGGACCAACTATGTGATGAATGTCACTGTCCTTGAGCAAACAGGGATCACCAGCATTGAGGCCATGCTATTGAGAACACAGCTGCGCTGGGCAGGACACGTCTCTAGGATGGAGGACCACTGCCTCCCAAAGATAGTACTCTATGGTGAACTCGCCACGGGTCAGCGCAAGAGAGGCGCCCCCAAAAAGAGATATAAGGACTCCCTGAAACAACATCTCAGGGTCGGCCAGATTGATCACCAACAATGGTTCAACCTGGCCTCACATCGGGAGGCATGGAGATGCACTATCCACAATGCTGCGGCCTCTTTCGAGAAGACACGCCGAACGGGTCTCGAAGAGAAACGACACCGCAGAAAGAACTGCAACTTGCAAACAACATCACCCAAGGAGACTTTCTGCTGTGCTTTCTGCAACTGGACTTGCCTACCTCAGATTGGCCTTTTTAGTCATCAATGCGCTTGTAGAAAGCGTGGGATGAGTCCTTCCTAAGAATCTTCGTTGGCGAAGTAATGCCAAGAGTTTATCAAAAGATCTGAACTAGCTCTGGATTGTTGGAGGCAAATGTGAGGAACTCCTCAAAACAAAAGTATCTGCACCTCTGAAATATTTTTGTCCCAAAGCTCTAGGCCTGGACTCTTAGGTCAATGATTTTCAACCTTTTTTGAGCCGCGGCACTTTTTTTTCATTTGCAAAATCCTGGGGCACACCACCAACCAAAATGACACAAAGTGACACTCTAACACAGTAATAGATATAGTTAATATGTTTTAAAATGTATTTATACACTCAGTGTGAAACCTGGGCCTGTTTCGATGAACACAACATAAATACCCTGGCATTTTCCCTTCTCAAAAACTTCTCCATCACTGTCACTCGCTTGTCTTGCTGTGATCCCAAATTGACGTGCAGCTGCAGCACTAACTCTAACTTTGTTTACTTAGCTGTGTCTGAGCGAATCCAAGATGGCGCGACCATAGCACTCTCGCGTCACTTCTTAGGTGACGCGAGAGTGCTATGGTTCCATTTCTTAAAGGGACAGATGCGCCTTATAGTGTATATATGAATGAAGTTCGAAAATAATTTCCCACAGCACACCTGATGATCTCTCATATAGCTTCCCAATTACAAAAAAAAGGGGGGGGGGATAATGCAATGATCCGTCTTCAGTCAAATCTCCCATGCTCAAAGTACACTACATTAATTAAAATTATATTATACCGCTGTTTTTGTTTTAAAAAAATCACAAATAAGTTTCCTCTGATTTTAAATTGTGAAGTGCTTCTTATTTTGGCTAAGTACCGTATTTTTCGGACCATAAGACGCAGTTTTTTTTCTCCCAAAATAGGAAGAAAAATTAGCTGCGTCTTATGGAGCGAATACACTAACATGGAGGGGGGGGGAGGCGCTGGAGCAGAGGGGCGGCCGCGATGTACTTACGCTATATTCGCGCCCCCTCCGGCGGCTCCCGGCGGCTCCTGCCCATGCCCATACTCTCGCCGCCGTGTCGCTGCATCCAGCCGGCTGCGCGGAGGAACGGGGGCGGAAGACGGGACTCGTGGGGCGGCCTCGCCACTCACGAACCCGAGGACGAGGGGGGAGGCCACGAGGGTGGCCCCCACGGCGACGCAGCGGCAGCCGTAGCAGCAGCCGCAGCAGCGGAAGGGCCCGAAGCCAGAGGCGCTTCTTCCTGACGTCAGGAAGAAGCGCCTCTGCCGAGGAGGAAGGGGAGGAGGCCGCGCGCTGTAAGAACGCCCGAAAGAGAGGCCGCAGGGAGGGAGGGAAGGAGGAAGAGTTCCCTCCCTCCCTCCGGCCTCTCTTTAGGGCCTCCTTACAGCGCGCGGCCGCTTCCCCTTCCTCCTCGGCACAGGCGCGACGAAGTGACGTCAGTTCGTCGCGCCTCTGACGAGGGGGAAGCCCTCGCCGGCTGCGCGCTTAGACGCTGTAAGCGCGCAGCCGGCGAGGGCTTCCTCCTCGTCAGAGGCGACGAGGTGCGTCTTATCATCAGGTGCGCCTTATGGTGCGAAAAATACGGTATATACTCAGAGTGTATTTGCAAGGGATTCTGCGTCATACTAAGTCAGAAAAAGGAAGGATACACAACAAATAAAATAAAAACTAGTATTAACTTGGGGGAAAAAAACCCCAACTAGCATGGAAAATGACAGGTTGTAAAGCTACACGATGCCCTAATCTTCATGTCTCTGAATTTACAAGCAATAGAGCCAAAATTCACCCGTCATTTGCACATGTGATTTTAATCAGAAATGGTTCAGGTTACTTATACTTGGGGTTTATCCCCCAAACTCATAGCAACTCTTTGTTTTCCTTCATATAAGTGAGCAGCTGATTTATTCTTGTAGGATATTACGTTGTATTACAGACTGAACAATTTGCACATCAGCAGCCATGGCACTATATCAGCGATTCTCAACCTGGGGGTCGGGACCCCTGGAGGGGTCGTGAAGGGGTGTTAGAGGGGTCGCCAAAGACCATCAGAAAACACAGTATTTTCCTGTTGGTTATGGGGGTTCTGTGTGGAAGGTTTGAACCAATTCTATCATTGGTGGGGTTCAGAATGCTCAACACTTATTGTAGGTGAACTATAAATCCCAGCAAGTACAACTCCCAAATGGTCTGTTTCCCCCAAATTCCACCAGTGTTGACATTTGGGCATATTGAGCATGCGTGCCAAGTGTGGTCCAGATCCTTCATTCTTTGAGTCCATTGTGCTCTCTGGATGTAGGTGAACTACAACTCCAAAACTCAAGGTCAATGCCCACCAAACTCTTCTCATATTTTCTGTTGGTCATGGGAGTTCTATGTGCCAAGTTTAGTTCAATTCCATCGTTGGTGGAGTTCACACTGCTCTTTGATTGTGAACTATAAATCCCAGCAACTACAACTCCCAAATGGTCTGTTTCCCCCAAATTCCACCAGTGTTGACATTTGGGCATATTGAGCAGTCGTGCCAAGTGTGGTCCAGATCCTTCATTCTTTGAGTCCATTGTGCTCCCTGGATGTAGGTGAACTACAACTCCAAAACTCAAGGTCAATGCCCACCAAACTCTTCTCATATTTTCTGTTGGTCATGGGAGTTCTATGTGCCAAGTTTAGTTCAATTCCATCGTTGGTGGAGTTCACACTGCTCTTTGATTGTGAACTATAAATCCCAGCAACTACAACTCCCAAATGGTCTGTTTCCCCCAAATTCCACCAGTGTTGACATTTGGGCATATTGAGCAGTCGTGCCAAGTGTGGTCCAGATCCTTCATTCTTTGAGTCCATTGTGCTCCCTGGATGTAGGTGAACTACAACTCCAAAACTCAAGGTCAATGCCCACCAAACTCTTCTCATATTTTCTGTTGGTCATGGGAGTTCTATGTGCCAAGTTTAGTTCAATTCCATTGTTGGTGGAGTTCACACTGCTCTTTGATTGTGAACTATAAATCCCAGCAACTACAACTCCCAAATGGTCTGTTTTCCCCAAATTCCACCAGTGTTGACATTTGGGCATATTGAGCATTCGTGCCAAGTGTGGTCCAGATCCTTCATTCTTTGAGTCCATTGTGCTCTCTGGATGTAGGTGAACTACAACTCCCAAACTCAAGGTCAATGCCCACCAAACTCTTCTCATATTTTCTGTTGGTCATGGGAGTTCTATGTGCCAAGTTTAGTTCAATTCCATCGTTGGTGGAGTTCACACTGCTCTTTGATTGTGAACTATAAATCCCAGCAACTACAACTCCCAAATGGTCTGTTTCCCCCAAATTCCACCAGTGTTGACATTTGGGCATATTGAGCATTCGTGCCAAGTGTGGTCCAGATCCTTCATTCTTTGAGTCCATTGTGCTCTCTGGATGTAGGTGAACTACAACTCCAAAACTCAAGGTCAATGCCCACCAAACTCTTCTCATATTTTCTGTTGGTCGTGGGAGTTCTATGTGCCAAGTTTAGTTCAATTCCATCGTTGGTGGAGTTCACACTGCTCTTTGATTGTGGGTGAACTATAAATCCCAACAACTACAACTCCCAAATGACAAAATCAATCCCCCCCCCACCTCACCAATATTCAGATTTGGGCGTATCAGGTATTTGTGTCCACATTTGGTCCAGTGAATGGAAATACATCCTGCATATCAGATATTTACACGACGAGCCATAACAGTAGCGAAATTACAATTTTGAAAGAGCAACGAAAATTATTTTATGGTTGGGGGTCACCACAACATGAGGAACTGTATTAATTGTTAAATTGTTATTATATGTTTTTTTCTGGGGGGGGGGGGGGTTGACTTGTTGCTGTGTTGTATTGAGGGCAGAGACTGCCTGTGTAAACCGTCCCGAGTCGCCTTCGGGCTGAGAGGGGCGGGATAGAAACGTGACAAATAACTAAATAAATAAATATTAAGGGGTCATGACATTAGGAAGGTTGAGGAACACTGCACGATATGGTCAGTACCCAATATGAATGAAACAGGTGTGCACACAGAGTAGAGGCAGATGTTCTCCTCTCCATGCCTACCAAAATACCCCTCTCTGCCACACACACACACACAGCCTATCCTAAAGATGGGGATTTTGCTATTTTAACGATTTCCAAATAGTCGTCAGGCAAACCTAAAGAAAATTCCAGTTCTGCCCAATGTTCAGAGGAGAAGAGGAGCAACGCAAGGGTTAAGTCCATCCTGCAATAAGCATTTTCTGTTCTGGTGTTTTGCAAGAGCCCATTACCTCCTGCCACATTATCTCATTCATTCCTTGTATGCGGATGGTTTATTTTCCCATGAGCACCCTGGTGCTCCGGCATGGCTAGTATGAGGTCCCCTCCCTCTCCCCTATTTCTCTATCCATCACATTTAACACTCTGACAGTAACAGTCTATAATGTTTCTATTCTACAAAACCGCTCTGTCAACTTTGGGCTTCCAGAGCAGCAACTGAGGAAAATAAATAACATCAATGCTATGGACGACAGCAACATGGCTTTGCTTTTTGCCAGGATATGTGCGTGTGTGTGTTTGTGTATGAATGAAACACATTACAAAGTGAGAAAGTAAAAGGTTTATGCATGGGAGGAGTGAGATCTTAACCATTTGACAGTTGCAAAGGAATCTGGAAAGCCCGTCAATAAAAGACAAGGAGATGCTGTCTCTACTACACCACACTACTTTCTTCCCTGCTCTGCTCCCTTAAGATAGGGCCGTCCAACTGGCGGCCCGCGGGGCCGTATACAGCCCCCAGCCCCCTCCCTGCGGGCCCCTAAGCTTTTTAATAAATAAATAAATTAAATAATATTTTTTAAAAATACCCACTTCCGGGTTCCGGAGCAAGTATCGCGAGACTATGGAATCCACACGGGATTTCGCTCTCAACGCGAGATCACACCTGCGTTGAGAGCGAAATCCCGTGTGGCTTCCGTAGTCTCGCGTCTACGGAAGCCACACGGGATTTCGCTCTCAACGCGAAATCTCGCCTGCGTTGAGAGCGAAATCCCGTGTGGCTTCCGTAGTCTCGCGATCGGAAGCCACACGGGATTTCGCTCTCAACGCGAGATCACGCCTACGTTGAGAGCGAAATCCCATGTGGCTTCCGTAGTCTCGCGATACTCCTGTTGCCGAAATCTTGGCTACTTAATCCCTGCGGCCCACGCAGACGCGATTTGGACCTTCTCGGCTGCTGCCTCAGTCGGTCGTCGCCTCTGCTCGTGGTCCGGCTACTCCTGGATCCTGCGCGTTTGGGAAGGTAGGCTAACCTTTATGTTATTATTATGTAATTGTGTATGGATGCCCCTTATGTATTCCCTCCCTGCATTTCCCCTTAGTAAAAGATTATATTTGATTGTATGGATGCCTCTTATGGATTGTAAGTAAATTGGAGCCGGGGGAGGGGTGGCGGCGGAGCCGGGGCGGGGAGGAACCGGGGGGGGCAGATCCTTTGGCCCCCCAGGATATCAGTGACCGGAATTCAGGCCCCTGGGCCAGTAGAAGTTGGACAGCCCTGCCTTAAGAGACAGTGTAGCGCAGCGGTTTGAGCTTTGAACTACAACTCTGGAAACCAGATGTTGAATCCCTGCTCAGCTATGGAAATCCACTACTAGGTCAGTGTTTTTCAACCTTTTGTGAGCTGCGGCACATTTTTGACATTCCCAAAATCCTGGGGCACACCACCAACCAAAATGACACAAAATGACACTCTAACACAGTCATACATATAGTTAATATGTTTTTAAATGTATTTATACACTCAGTGTGAAACCTAGGCCTGTTTCGATGAACAAAATATAAATATGACTTCCTCTCACATATTTATACATGGCTATCATGTCTTCTCTCAGCCTTCTCTTCTTCAGGCTAAACATGCCCAGCTCTTCAAGCCGCTCCTCATAGGGCTTGTTCTCCAGACTCTTGTGAAATTTCATCCTGAGTGAAACTTGCTTCCAGTTAACTATGGATGTCATGAACCTGTTTTAAACAGTTCCTTTGGGGGAGGCAACTCTCGAAAAATCCAGTAAAATAGTTTAAAATTATTTATTTATTTATTATTTGAACTTGAATGCCGCCACTCCCCGAGGGCTCGGAGCGGCTTACAGTTACATAAAAGCATACTACAGTCAAGCAGAGAGGCTCAATTTGTTTCTTGGAAACCTGTGAGGTGGCTGCTAGGAGGGGGGAGAGTGCCAATTCCCCACGGCACACCTGATGATTGCTCACAGCACACTAGTGTGCAGGGGCGGTCTTACCTCTCCCATCATGGTAAGTGAAGATTATTTTGCCCCCCGTGGCTTCTGGACGTCCCGGTTCGCACATGCGCGCCGGTGTCCTGCGCGGCTGCGCGCATGCACGCTGGCGTCTTGTGTGGCTGCGCGCATGTGCGCTGGCATCCCGCGCGACCGGCTGCGGAGGCGCGGCGTGGGCAGCACTGGCTCCAGAGCACGCCTCCACCCAGCGGCGCGGTGGCGGGGCGGTGCAGGGCGGGGCGGGCGGCGCCCCTCTCAGGAGGCGTCGCCCTACGCGGCCACTTACTCAGCCTAATGGAAAGACTGCCACTGCTAGTGTGCCACGGCACACTGGTTCGGAAACACTGCACTGGGTGACCTTGGGCAAGTCACGTTCTCTCCATCTGAGGAAGGCAAAGCAATACCCGCCCCTTAATCCTGAATAAGAAAATTCTGCTTTGATGGGAAGATGTGATGAGAACAAGGGAGGAAGGAGTTTAAAACTTAGGTGTTACTTTGATGGAAAGGAGGAAGGGGTTCAAAAGCTGGGTGTTGTTTTGATGGGAAGGTGAGGGGGAAGCAGGGGAGGAAGGGGTTTAGCATCTGGATGAGGATCCAAAAGGAAGGTGGGGATGGGAGGGAGAGACTGACATTGTTGGAAAGATGGTGGTGGAGGGATGGAGAAGCAGAACAATTGGGGTGATGAGGTGGAACTAATTAAGCAGTAGCTACACCTGAACAGATAATCAAATCAGAGAAATTGAAACCCACGAATTAGAGGGCCAACTGTACTGTGTTGGTTAGGGCCCAAAGCATGCTGAGAACATGTTTAATGCTTTTAGTTCTAAAGCAGTGTTTCTCAACCTTCTTAATGCCGCGACCCCTTACTACAGTTCCTCATGTTGTGGTGACCCCCAACCATAAAATAATTTTCGTTGCAACTGCATAACTGTAATTTTGCTACTGTTATGAATCGTAATGTAACTATCTGATATGCAGGATGTATTTTCATTCACTGGACCAAATTCGGCACAAATACCCAATACACCCAAATTTGAATACTGGTGGGGTTGGGGGGGTTGATTTTGTCATTTGGGAATTGTAGTTGCTGGGATTTATAGTTCACCTACAATAAGAGAGCATTCTGGACTTATCCAATGATGGAACTGAGCCAAACTCTCAGAACTCCCATGACCAACAGAAAAGACTGGAAGGGTTTGGTGGGCATTGACCTTGAGTATTGGAGTTGTAGTTCATTTGAGGCACACCACCAACCAAAATGACACAAAATGACACTGTAACACAGTAATACATATAGTTAATATGTTTTTAAATGTATTTATACACTCAGTGTGAAACCTGGACCTGTTTCGATGAACACAACATAGATATCCCGGCAGGAATGGCAGAAAGACACTAACTTCCCATAACCAAGAGAAAATGCTATAAGAGTTTGGTGGGCATTGACCTTGGGTTTTGGAGTTTTTGGAGTTAGGCCCACAAAGGATTCACACTCACTCCGAAAGTACTGAGGGAAATATGCTTTAATAGGTCTTAATCCGAAGCAGATAAAGACCGGACTGATCTTTTCCCGCCCATCTGCAACCTTGAACTCCCTGATCCCGCCCCTCCTCCCTGCCTCCCTTTCCCATTGATTCTTCTTCCCGCCATCTCTCCCCATTGGCTCTTCTTCCCGCTCTTTGCCAATGCCACGATGGCGGCGACGCCAGAGTCTTTAGGCAACAAAAGGCTCAGGCCAAGATGGCGGCGATGTCAGAGTCATTAGGCAACAAAGGACTCAGGCGGCGCTGACATCCCATGACCAACAGAAAATACTGGAAGGGTTTGGTGGGCATTGACCTTGAGTTTTGGAGTTGTAGTTCACCTATATCCAGAGAACACTGTGGACGCAAACAATGATGGGTCTGGACCAAACTTGGCAGGGGTACTCAATATGCACAAATGTGAACAGAGGTGGAGTTTGGGGAAAATAGACCTTGACATTTGAGAGCTATATTTGCTGGGATTTATAGTTCACCTACAATCAAAAAGCATTCTGGACTCCACCTATAATGGAATTGAACCAATCTTGGCACACACACCTCCCGTGACCAACAGGAAATACTTTTTCTGATGGTCTTTAGTAACTCCTCTGACCAGGGGCGTCCGTCCATGTAAGCAAACTCGGCGGCCGGGTGGGGCGCCATGTTGGTGGGGCGCCGCCCCGCCGGCCGCACCGCCGTAACAAACATCCCTGCTGCTGCCTGCAGCAGCTTCTGAGCATGCACGGACATTTTCACGCATGCCCAGAACCTCCGGAGCTGAACTTCAGCTCCGGCAGTTCTGGGCATGCGCCAAAATGTCCGTGCATGCTCAGAAGCTGCTGCAGGCAGCAGCAGGGATCGGCGCCGCCACACCGCCATAGCAAACCTCCCTGCTGCTGCCTGCAGCAGCTTCTGGCATGCGCGGACATTTTTCGCGCATGCCCAGAACCTCCGGAGCTGAACTTCAGCTCCGGCAGTTCTGGGCATGCGCGAAAATGTCCGTGCATGCTCAGAAGCTGCTGCAGGCAGCAGCAGGGATCAGCGCCGGCCGCGCCACCGTAGCAATCCTTCCTGCTGCTGCCTGCAGCAGCTTCTGAGCATGCGTGGACATTTTCGCGCATGCCCAGAACCTCCGGAGCTGAACTTCAGCTCCGGCAGTTCTGGGCATGCGTGAAAATGTCAGCGCATGCTCAGAAGCTCCTGCAGGCATCAGGCTAGCAGCAGGGAGGTCTGCTATGGTGGCGCGGCAGCGCGGCCGGCACGGCAGCGCCCATGCAAGTAGGCAGGGGGCGGAGGAAAAGGGAGAGGGGGCGGAGACAAGGGGGCGCCAAATAATGTTTGCTTACTATATAAAATAACCTTAGACCGCCCCTGCCTCTGACACCTCCTTGTGACCCCCCTAGGGGTCCCGACCCCCAGGTTGAGAAACACTGTTCTAAAGCTTTCTTCTCACTTCAAAATTACCTCCCGCATCCTACCTTCCCTTTGCCTCTGAAAAAAATATTGACAGCAAGCTCCGAGGTGTAGTTGTGTGGAACAGGGAGAAAATGACGGAAGAAGGAACTCATTTCCCCTGACCGTATTTGCTCACAGCTTTTGCTAACGTGACCACAAAGGTAGCAAATAAGGGTTGGCCTGCCCTTCCGCAAGAGCAAAACCAACTGGCACGGCAAAGGATGGGTTGGGAGACATTCAATCAGAAGGGTTATCTAATGCTAGCTTCATTCTAATTGAGTTTGTACCATATGTCACCCAGCAATAATACTGCAAGCAGTGTGCAACTGAATACATATTTAATTCACATAATGGGTACAACAGTAGAAGTAATCAAAGCAGATTGCCATAAGCCATAAAGAAATGTAGCTTGTTCCCTATCAAGAAACATCCTGGGTCTGTAGCGGGCGGGGGAGGAATCATACATGCGACCAGAAAGAAAAGGAGAATCGCATCACTGCAAGTACTAAGAACACCCAACAGAGATGAAAGGCAGGGCCCTGATCCGGCATGAATGGAAATCAATGGGGGAATATTGTTGACAAATCTTTTGAGTGGGCATGCACCAATCTACGTATGCGCACTGGCTCCAAAGCGGGAGCCAGTACGCATGCGCAAAAAGCTCAGCGCATGCGGAAGCATGGCCAAAGTGCCCCGGGCTGCCAAAAAAAGGTGCGGCGTGTGCGCCGGTGGCGGGGCAGCGCAGCACGGGCGCCGTGGGGCTGGCGCCCCTCCCAGGTGACGTCACCCCTCCCCGGTGACATCACCCTACGTGCCTGCATAATTCGTCTAATGGACAAACCAGCCCTGGGGCCACATACTTCATTCTGAAGTGAATTTCCCTCCACCCCCATACACTTTTCTAACTAACTAACTAACTATGTTTCTTATGAGTGGCCCTCCACCAAAGGTGCTCTGGGCGACTTACACAATTAAAATAAACAGGTTACATAGTCACCGCTTGTTACTAACCATCATAGGCTCTTCTGAAGAGCCATGTCTTGAGTGCCCCTAAACATGTATGTAGATCAGGAGTGGCTCTTTGGTCTGGCGGGAGGGAGTTCCACGAGACTGGGGCCACGATGGAGAAGGATCTCTGTCTTGTGGGCTCCAAACGGACCTCTCTAGGGCCAGGGACATAGAGAAGATTCTCATGAGCTGACCGTGGCAGTCTCTGGTGGTGGAGTGGCATTAAACGGTCTCTTAGATATGGGGGACCCTGACCTCGGAGGGCCTTGAATGCTAGGACCAGGGTCTTGTAGAGGACTCTGTGTTCAACCGGCAGCCAATGCAAGCTCTGCAGGGACGGCGTTATATGGCACCTTGTTGATGTTCTTGTGAGGAGTCTAGCGGCTGTATTTTGCACAATATGGATCTTGCGAATTGCTGCTCGAGGTAAGCCCACATACAAAGCATTGCAGTAATCCAGCCTCGACGTAACCGTGGCATGGATTACCGTAGCCAGCGCCTCTGTTGGTAAATAAGGCGCCAACTGCCTCGCTTGGCGTAGATGAAAGAAGGCCCTTTGACTAGTTGAGGCAACCTGGGCTTCCATCGTCATTTTGGAATCCAGGATAACACCAAGACTCTTCACAGTGGGGGGGGGGGGCTAACGGTTCCCCTTCAAAAGATGGTAATGGACCAACCATTTCTGACGGGCGGCCAGGCCACAAGATTTCAGTTTTTGCTTTATTTACTTTCAATTTATGGGCACGTAGCCATCTTGTCACCGCTCCAAGACACCGGGTGAAGTTGTCTGGTACCAGGGCGGTCTTTCCATTAGGCCGAGTAAGCGGCCGCATAGGGCGACGCCTCCTGGGAGGGCCGCCACCGCGCTGGCCGCCGCGCCTGCAGCGCCCTGCCGCCGGGTGGAGGCATGCTCGGGAGCCAGTGCTGCCCGCACCGTGTCTCCGCAGCCGGCGCGGCCGCGTGGGACGCCAGCGCGCATGCGCACAGCACGAACCGGGATGCCGGCGCGCGAACCGGGATGCCGGCACGCATGCGCGGTGGCGTCCAGAAGCCACCGGGGGGGGGGGGCGTCAAAATAATCTTCGCTTACCATGATGTGAGAGGTAAGACCGCCCCTGTCTGGTACTGAAGTTGTTCCAGGTTCTAGTTTTAGGAGAAGCTGGGTGTTATCAGCGTATTGGAAACATTCTAATCCAAATCTCCGGACTCGCTTGGCGAGAGGTCGAACATAGATGTTAAACAGCATTGGCGATAGAATAGCGCCTTGGGGTACTCCACAGTTGAGAGGGGATTTCTCAGATACTTGGCCCAGTCACTCCACTCGTTGGCTACGCCCTCGCAAGAATGGGTTGAACCACGTTATTGCTGATCCTTGAATTCCAATAGCAGCTAATCGCTGGATCAGTAGACCATGATCTACTGTATCGAAAGCTGCAGTGAGGTCGAGCAACACCAGCAGTACCAATCCTCCTTTGTCTAGCTCAGGGCTGTCCAACTTCTACCGGACCTGTGGCCGGAATTCCGGTCACTGATGACCTGGGGGGCCGAAGGGTCCGCCCCTGGCTCCGCCCCCTCCCCCTCCCCTTAACATAAGGGGAGAGGGAGAGCATGGAACACAATGGGGGCATACATAAACAATTCCATACATTTAATATTAACATAAGGGGAGCCCCCTGATTCAGCCTACCTTCCCAAACGCGCAGGATCCAGGAGAAGCTGATCCACGAGACAGGCCACGACCGACCGCGCCAAGCGCCGAAGAAGGTCTGTGTGGGCCGCAGGGATTCAGTAGCCGAGATTTTGGCAACAGGAGGAGTATCGCGAGACTACGCGAGCCACATGGGATTTCGCTCTCAACGCAGGCGTGATCTCGCATTGAGAGCAAAATCCCGTGTGGCTCGCGTAGTCTCACGATACTTGCTCCAAAACCCGGAAGTGGGTAATTTTTTTAATTATTATTAATTTTATTTTTCTATTTTTATTTTTTATTAAAATGATGAGGGGGCCGGAGGAAAGGGGCTAGGGGGCCGTGTACGGGTCCCGGGCCGCCTGTTGGACAGCCCTGGTCTGGCTGGCACAGTCACACAATCCTCACACAATCCAGCCTGCTTCTCTTAGTAGTCCTGAACGTAGAGAGTGACAGCTGACATGAAGTCAGTGACTCCTCCCCTTCATTTCCTTCTGCGATGGGATGATTAATATGATTGTGGGATGCTCATCAATATCTTTGGATAGATCAACTGGCATTTCCATTAAAGTCCTATTAAGGCACGAGAGGCGCAGCTGCGGACAGGTTAGCATAATACAAGTACCACAATGAAGCCACGATGCAGCACCCCGGCTCCGAAAACAGATGCAGCGTGGTCCTTCCAATCATTCAGATTTCTTTTATCAACATGTTTTCATGCAGATAAACAAGCATTCATTGCATTTCAGTGAGTGGTTTCCTGGAACATAAGACTAGCCTAGCCAGCAACGAAGGGACATTAATTTCAATTCTGGTGTTTAAACACTTTGGCGAGGCTGATCACTCGTTCTTGGCTGAATCTACCAAAACTCTCAAGGGAAGCAAGGGTGGATCCCTCTTCCTGCCAGCATCAGCCTGTTCGGACTGGGAGAGAGCAAATCTGCCATTCAAGCCGGGCAGGAGCAAAAATATCATCTCTAGATCAGAAAGATGGTATTCAAGTATGAAAAAGAAGCATCGGGGTATTTCCTTGTTTTTTACAATCTTTAAATTGGACCCGAATCCTGAAATGTACAGAGGAGATCTATACATATCTAGGAGCAGAAGTCAGGCAAAACAGAAAGACTAAGGTGGGCTATTTTTCTACATGTTTCCCGAGGAGTCAGAAATCAACAAGATTTGAATGTATGTTTTATTCCCAGGACTGATCATAGAGCTGGGCAAAACTGAGTGTTGAACTTAGTTCGGTTTCACTACTGAGGGCAGTTTCTTCTTATATATACCCTATTCCCCTGAATCTAAGGCCCCTTCTACACTGTCCCTATATCAGTGTTTTTCAATCTTTTTTGAGCCGCGGCACATTTTTTACATTCACAAAATCCTGGGGCACACCACCAACCAAAATGACACAAAACGACACTCTAACACAGTCATACATATAGTTAATTTGTTTTTAAATGTATTTATACACTCAGTGTGAAACCTGGGACCATCAGTCAAAAAACTGATTTTGTCATTTGGGAGTTGTAGTTGCTGGGAGTTATAGTTCACCCGCAATCAAAGAGCATTCTGAACTCTACCAATGATGGAATGGAATCAAACTTCCCACACAGAACTCCCATAACCAAGAGAAAATACTATAAGAGTCAAGCCCGGATCATGGCCTTTGGCCGCCCAAGGCCAAAGGCACTGCCCCCGCCCCCAGCTCCGCCGAGCCACCAGCTCCGCCCCTCCCCACCCCCGCCCCTCCCCCGGGTCCGCCCCCCGCCGGCGCGAGGAGGAGGAGGAAGGAAAGCCCCACCCCGGAGCCGATGCTGTGCATGCGCGGCAGTGGCCCCAAGGGCGGGGCCTCCCCACGGTTCGCCCCTCCCTCCCAGGGCCGTAACATGCCGGCTTCCTCAGAAGTGGTGAAATCGCCCTTCTGAGGCGGGCGGCATGCCGCGGCCTTGGGAGAAAGGGACGGGCTGTGAGGGAGCATCTCTCCCGCAGTTCGCACCTCCCTCCCAGGGCCGCGGCATGCCGCCCGCCTCAGAAGTGGCGAAATCTGAGGCGGGCAGCATGGCACGGCTTTGGGAGAGAGGGTTTATAAGGGAGGGCTTTAGAAGGGAGGGACGATCATTGGCGCGCCTGCGCGCAGGGGGGCGCCATAGATTCGCAGAGGCAGCGGAACTGCCTCTGAGAGTCTATGGCGCCCTGCGCGCAGGCGCAGAAGCGCCAAAGATCGAACTTTTTTTAAAAAATATATTTTGGGGGGTCCAAATCGGCCGCCCCCCAAATTCTGTCTTATGGGTAATCCGAGCCTGATAAGAGTTTGGTGGGCATTGACTTTGAGTTTTGGAGTTGTAGTTCACCTATATCCAGAGAGCACCGTGGACTCAAACAATGTTGGATCAGGACCAAACTTGGCATGAATACTCAATATGCCCAAATATGGAGCTTTTTTGAGCCGCGGCACATTTTTTACATTTCCAAAATCCTGGGGCACACCACCAACCAAAATGACACAAAATGACACTCTAACACAGTAATACGTATAGTTAATATGTTTTTAAATGTATTTATATACTCAGTGTGAAACCTGGGCCTGTTTCGATGAACACAACATAGATATCCTGGCAGGAATGGCAGAAAGACACACACGAAGGTCTTGCTCAACAGCAACAGAACTCCCATAACCAAGAGAAAATACAGTTTGATGGGCATTGACCTTGAGTTTTGGAGTTGTAGTTCACCTAGATCCAGAGAGCACTGTGGACTCAAACAGAATTTTCTCTGCATGCACAATACCATATTTTTCTCTGCATGCACAATACCATATTTACCACAATACGATAGGCCGGGAGTTTAGCACAGTGGTTAAAACTGCAGCTGTTAGCTGCAAGCTGTAGCTGTAAGATCCGAACGTGGCAAGTTCAAATCCCGGGCTGACCTGGCCAAGTCAGCTTTATGCCTGCCCCTGTTGACCTAAGCAGTCGAAAGCTAGCTACAAGTAGTAAAATTAGGTACCGCATAAGCGGGGGAGAAATCCTAAAAAGGACGTTTTAATTTCAATAAATATTGAAGACGACTACCGGAAGAAGGATTTGGCTGGCTGGCTGGCAGGCTCTTCGTCAAGGAGGAGAAGGCAGCAAGGAGGATGGAACAACAGTGCCCCCCTGTGACAGAATGGAGCAGCAGCACCCAGTGACGAGTATAACAACAGCACCCGGTTGGAGGCGAAGAGGAGCAAGGCTCAGTCCAGGGGATCCTCCTGTTATATGTGTTACTAGCTGTACCCGGCACGCGTTGCTGTGCCCTATTTAGGAGATGCGAGAAAGTCTGAGTATGTAAGGGTTGGAATTGATGTTACTTATGGTCTTGGTGGGCTCATGGCTGTGTTGTTGTGGGTTGTTTTGGTGGGTGGGATGTTGAAGTCCTGGGGAGTTGTCGGTGTGTGGTGTTGCTGGCATTCTGCAGAGCTTGTGGATATACAATGTTTTTTGTCTTTCCTTCTGCTGTGTTGATGGATTGTAGAGGTTCTGTGGTTTCCAACTCTGGATTTGAAAAAAGAAACTGTGTTTCTGTTCTGGCGTTTGCTCAGCCCTTTTTTGTTTGATGTATGTAGCGTTGCGAGTGTGTCGTCTGATGCTGTTCTTTTTAGAAGGCATGGCTTGTCTTTTGGGTCAGTTTCTGCCTGTGTGGAAGGAATGGCATACAAATGCGTTGAGCAGTAGACGCGAGGTTGTGTTATGTGCGTATTGTGTTGTGTGTAGGTATTACCTTTTTGGTGAGTTAATGTGGGGGTGGGGTGTAGTGGAAGTATCAGCAGGGTGGTAGTATGTTGTGGAATGCTTGTGGGGTGGGATGTTTTGGGTGTTTGTGTGTGTGTAGAGTATCAGTGCAGTGTTGTGTTGTGGTTGGAGTATAGGTGGAGTTGGTTTTTGTTTGTGGTGGTGGTAGGTGTTGTGTGTGCGGGGTCCTGTAAGGTTGGGGGGATGGGTTGTGATAGGAAGTTGTGTTGTGTTGTGTGGGTAGGAATTGCTGGAGAATTGCTCCCTCATAGAGTTTAGTTTTGTCAGTTTAACCCTCAAACACCAACTGACTGAACTCAAATCACTCAGCATTCTATCCTAGCCTTGGCTGGCTGTGCCCAGCGTTACTATGGTTACTCAGCCTCCCTGCATTTTGTGTGGGCCGATGTTGGCCAATGGGTTTCGCTGGCTGCCGCAGAGGATGCTGGGAAATGTAGTTTTATGTGTATCGTTGTTTTGGGGGCCTTTTAGGTTTTGGGGGGAAGGTTTTTTTGCTATAAACCTCCTTGCCTGAGGCCTATTTTTGTTGGCAAGTTTGGTGTCTCTGCCTTGGAAGGTTTCTCTGTCTCTGTCAGTCGTTCGACGCCGGGACCTCCTTTATATAATAGACTGTATGTCTTGTACGTCTAAAAGCGACAGGGATTGTCTGCTGGATGAGTTCTGTGATCCGCACTGAGTCCCCTTCGAGTGAGAGGAGCGGAATATAAATAAAGTGTATTATTATTATTATTATATTTTTAATCAACCTAGTAGACATCTTTCTTTTTCCCTAGCTCTAAAGGCAGGACAAGAAGCCAGAGGTCAGACAACCCGGCAAGCGGATCTCGGGGAAGAGCTGTGACTGTAACTAATGTGATGTTCCTCTACCCAATTTAGACACTGAGATCAATGGGATTTTTGCTCCTCTTTTCCTTCATTCCTTTCTTTAACCTGACTCATGAAAGACAATAAAATTATGCAAGTAAATAAACAAGATGTGAGCTTACATGCAAATGATTTATTTGACTGCCAAATATGGCATTTCAGATTCTACGTAAAGTATAAACGTAAAGAAATAATAATTCATTCTCTTATTTTTTCTATCAGAAGGTCATTTGAGGTGTGAAGAGACGAAGAAAAGCGGCGGGGCTCCTCTTCCAATGAGGTTCGTGCCAATAATTAGATATTATGTTAGGGGTAAACTGGGAAACCTGACAAGGAGGAACCATGGCTCCAAAAGGGCTAATGAGAGAGAAGTCATTTTCTCTCTCATTCTCTCCTTAGTTTCCCCCCACACACCCCAAAACTGTGTATGTCTAGAGATATCGCAACGTAGCATTATCGAGCAAGCTGAATCTGGTGAGCAACATTAATACTCCAGATATCTGAGGGGAGCCTGACTGCAGACACTTAAGCTCTCAGCTCTGCCATTAAAGCCAGAGCCTAAATTATTGATCCCTTGCCTTGATCAGCATAACAGTCACGTCCCTGGAATCGAGATCTAAGTACACTGCGGTCCCTGTGCTGCAGCCACTGAAATAATTAGGAGAAATTCTCATTAAAGCAGAGTGAAAGGTTCAGAGATGGAGACAGAGTAAGGGCTCTGGGTGGGTGTTTAATGTGTTCCAAGAGGGGCCGGAGATGGCTCAGATCAAATCCCTATGCAGGGCTCGGGAGTGGGGGCAGGGGGGGGAGGTGTCAGCTTATCAAAACAGGAAGAACTGATAGCGTTTGCCCCTTCTCTGCGTGCATGCATGTGCATGTGCCCGCACACACAAACACAGAGGCAGGAAGCAATTACCGAATTCATACCTAAATAATACACTTAAAGTGGGAAAGAGGAAAAGGAAAAGGGGAAAGGAGAGGGAAAGGAAGGCATTAAATGGACTAAGAATGAATAAAAAGAAAATTAATAATGGAAAATACAACCAACTGACTTAAAATTAAATTGTTAGAAGCATCAATATTACATGTGTTGAAGCACTGTTTCCCAACCTTTTTTGAGCCGCGGCACACTTTTTACATCTGCAAAATCCTGGGGCACACCACCAACCAAAATGACACTCTAATGACACTCTAACACAGTAATACATATACTTAATATGGTTTTAAATGTATTTATACACTCAGCGTGGAACCTGGGCCTGTTTCGATGAACACAACATAGATATCCTGGCAGGAATGGCAGAAAGACACACAAACTTCCCACACAGAACTCCCATAACCAAGAAAAATACTATAAGAGTTTGGTGGCCATTGACCTTGAGATTTGGAGTTGTAGTTCACCTATATCAAGAGAGCACTGTGGACTCAAACAATGTTGGATCAGGACCAAACTTGGCATGAATACTCAATATGCCCAAATATGAACGCAGATGGAGTTCAGGGGAAATAGACCTTGACATTTGGGAGTTGTAGTTACTGGGATTTATAGTTCCCCTACAATCAAAGAGCATTCTGAACACCACCAATGATAGAACTGGGCCAAATTCCCCACACAGAACCCCCAGGAGGCAAGAGGAGGTCTCTACTTGGGGAAAGGGAGGCGGGCCTTCCCAATGCACGGAGAGGGAGAGACCACGTAGACAACGGGAGGGGGGAGGTGTTTGTAATTTTGTGCCTTTATTGAGATGGGTTTCTTAGGGTTTTTTTTACTTCAACACACTAGACTCTCTCTCCCCCCCCCCCCCCTTCCTGGAGGCTCCAATTTCCCACGGCACACCTGATGGTCACTCACGGCACACTAGTGTGCCCCGGCACACTGGTTGGGAAACACTGTGTTAAAGGAATAGAGATGAAGACTTAGTTGCAACAATACATTTGTAAAATAATTCCCCATACTCCACTTGTACGCGCTTGTAAAAAGCGTGGGATGAGTCCTTCCTGAATCTTCGTTCGCGAAGTAATGCCGAGAGATATTATTCACCTGTGCTTTCTCCCCACCTTTCTCGGTGGATACACATGTGATGTGGTGGTCATTCAACTTGCTGTGGGAGCCATGTGATTATACTTTTCTTTTTTCTGTGAAAGCAATCTCCTCACAATGAGTGGTAGGTATTATTCTGAAAGGATGGGCAATGCAGTGTTGGGCAATTGCATTGTGAGAAACTGAGTGAAATGCAGCAGGGGTGGAGGGCTACAACTGGTGTCAATAATGAGACAACTATCCCTACTTCCTTTTGTGAAGGCAAAATACTTTCAGATTACATTCCATAATTAAATGGCTGAGGCTGATGCTGAAGGCGAGGGGAATGCTGGATGCCACAGGTTATTGATTAGAGGACATATCCTTTCCAAAAGCTATGTGCATTGCATGTGCTCCTGCAAGGTGGCACAGCAGGGAAACCAGAATGGGGAAGATACTAAGACTCCTGTGGTTTTCCAGCTGTAAATGAGATTTTCTCCCCTTGTAGCTTGGGGACAAGCTCTATCAGTCTGGAAAACTCATTTTAATGTGTGAGTCCACTCAGTATCGGAAACATCTCTAGAAAAAAAGGTATGTATTATTATTATTTTTATTTATTTATTTAGGGCATTTTACCCCGCTCTTCTCAACCCCCGAGGGAGGGGGGACACAGAGCGGCTTCCAAAAGGCACAATTTGATGCCTACATCACAATCGCAGTATAAAAACACAATATAAAACCCTCCAGCATTCAACACTAAAATACATTAAAATACAATTATATTCACACATCCTATGCATTCACCTATGTTAAAAACAGTGTTCCGTCCATAAAAGCATTGAGCCCTATTCACCAACTTTCCATTAAACTACTAAAGTGCTGTCCTGTGCTACTATGCGAACGCCTGGTCCCACATCCAGGCTTTCACTTTTTTCCTGAATGTCAGGAGGGATGGAATTGATCGTATGTCGCTAGGGAGCGCATTCCACAGACGGGGAGCCACCACCGAGAAGGCCCTCTCCCTTGTCCCCACCAGCCGCACCTGGGAAGCCGGCGGGAGCGAGAGCAGGGCCTCCCCGGATGATCTTAAAGTACGAGGTGGGACGTAGCGGCAGATGCGTTCGGACAAGTAAGCTGGGCCAGAACCGTATAGAGCTTTAAAGGTCAAAACCAGCACTTTGAATTGAGCTCGGAAGTGGACCGGCAGCCAGTGGAGCTGACACAACAGGGTGGTGGTAGGCTCCCTGTATGTAGCTCCAGTTAGTAGTCTGGCTGCCACCCTTTGTACTAGTTGTAATTTCTGAACTGTCTTCAAAGGCAGCCCCACGTAGAGTGTGTTGCAGTAATCTATTCGGGATGTGACCGGAGCGTGGACGACCGTAGCCAGATCAGACTTCCCAAGGTACGGCGCAGCTGGTGCACGAGTCTTAACTGTGCAAAAGCTCCCCCGGCCACCGCTGAGACCTGGGGTTCCAGGCTCAGCGATGAATCCAGGATCACTCCCAAGCTGCAAACCTGCGTCTTCAGGGGGAGTGTCACCCCATCCAACACAGGCTGTAACCCTATGCCCTGTTCGGCCTTTCGACTGACCAGGAGGACCTCTGTCTTGTCTGGATTCAGTTTCAATTTGCTAGCCCTCATCCAGTCCGACACAGGAGCCAAGCACTGTTTCAAGGTCTGGACAGCCTCCTTGGTGACAGGTGGGAAGGAGTGACAGATCTGGACGTCATCTGCGTACAGATAACACCTTATGTATGATCTGAAATATAAGTTCCTAGCAGGTGCTTCAGCCATGATGTAAACATTCCACGAGGAGACCTTAGCTTCGTCATGGTTGTGAAACTAAATCACAGATTTGCTTCTCAGCTGAAAAAAAGATGGGCACATGTGTGAAAACTATGTAAACACACGAGCGGGCTGGTAAACAAACCAGTCACAACAGCGGTAAGACTACGCAATGAAATTAAACAGGAAAACTACTAAATAGTAGAGTATCGTGTTAAATTAGGTCATACATATGGTTTGTTGATATCACATTTGTATATTTATCCACAACACTTTATATATATCCAATGAAGACAGCGCTATATATATCGCTATTTAGAATCTTATTCAGTCCGGATACAGGTAAACAATGTCCCAAAGTTTTCTTCTTGACGCTGGTGTTCAGACACAAGGGGCAAGTCCGCGGGATGGGTGTGAGGTTCTTAGATGGGAGGGGTATGACCACAAACACAACACGAAATCCTGGTGAAGGAGTACAAAAAGCTCCTGTGGGGAAATCCCCAAGACGCCAATGGAGAGAGTGAAATCTGTGTCTCTTCTGAGTGTAAACAGATACCAAACAAGAGCCGACGGCAGGCGGATGCTCCGATATCGATCGACTCTCCCTTCTAAAATTACCTTTGGGTCACCCTACTAGAATGGAAGTAGGGTTATGGTTTCCTCATCTTGAGATTTGGTATGTATTATTTCATGATTATGGGCACTGGTATGGTATGCGTAATTTGTGAATATGTATTTATAACTGTAATTATTTTACACATAGATTGTGGACGTGTATATTATATTTACGAGCCTTGAGAAAGAATTTCGAAACGGTTTCTGTGTGGCCGCGATATCGGAGCATCCGCCTGCCGTCGGCTCTTGCTTGGTATCAGCGCATGCACAAAAGAGCCCATTCTCCCTCTTGGAGTCTCAGGCTCGCTTGGAGCGTGCAGGCGGCACGTCAAGAGGAGCAACGACGGAGAAGGAAAAAAGGACGCTTGAAGCACAAAGGTCGGTCTTCTTACTTTCTGCCTAATAATATCTGTGTATATATGCCAGGGAGGGAGAAATGGGTGCCTGTGTGTATTTTAGCATGTCTCATTCTTTATATTTCTGAGAAACAAATGGCTTTGCAGCTACCAGGTCTCTCTGTTTACTTTCTGCCTGATTATATCTGTGGGAAAATGGCAGGGAGGGAGAAATGGGTGCTTGGGTGTATTTTAGCATGTCCATTGTTTATATTTCTGAGAAAGAAAGAAGCCCAGTGTGGATAGAAGGTGGCAGCAGGAGTGGGTGCGCGTGCACGCACGCACCAGGTGATCTTTTAAACTTGGTTCTTTATATGGTAGCTCCCATGCTGAAAAAGTGTGGGCACCCCTGTCCTGGACCAAGCCAGGCGCATGTCCTAGGTTCTAGAAGCAAATGAACAAAGCTGTAACCTCTTGCTGCAGCATGACTGACACTAAGCATCTTTGCACTGCTCGGCCTCAGCACTGCCAGAGCTATTTGCTCCGTGCCAGAACGGCAACATCCAAGGCCCTCAGCTTGTTAGACTGAAAGAATGTGCTGTTTTAATTAATGATATGTAAATATCCTTGAATGGGTCGCATTTGCATATTAAGAGAGATTTGCAGAATCTGCGGAGTAATATATTTTAATTAAGGATTAATTAAAAATAATGGGAATTTCATTTTGCCTGGCAGAATCCGTTTAGATCTGAGCACACGTCTGCTCAGGAGTCTGGTCCGACTGTTCAACAACCCACGTCCTGCAGCTGAGCCCACCCCTCCCATGTTTATCTTCTACCACCCAGTTCTTAAACAACAAAACGGCATCAGAAGAGGGGCACGCCGCCAAAGCGTCCTCCCTGTGCACCTCCTTGGTGTGATTTGGTACGGGGTTTTTTTTTTTATCATAAAGTAACTAAATGGCTCTGAGACACGGAACACTAGTTGTGTTGGCAATTATGTTAATGGGATGCTATTAGGCTATGATTCTATATGAGCAATTGGGGAGAAGAAATGCCTTACAAAGAGAGAATGATACAACAGACGTCTGTCTTGTTGATATAGCTCCAGTGGAGCTTTCTGCATCATTACATTACGCCACTTTCCACGGATGAGAGAGAACCACGGAGTGGTAGATGGGCCTCTAACATAAAGGTGAAAGTCTATCTCCAGTATAAAGGTTAAGGACCACGCTCCTGCCAATTGCATGGTCACTATTGGTCAGTTGTTCAAAAGAATAAAAGAATACAGTAGGCTGAAAGGGACCTGATAGCTTTGCCTCTAACTTCAGAAAAATGATGAATAGCAGTAGTTAGTGCTGAGAAAAACTCTGCATTTACCAAGAATTCGGGCACTCAGTCTTGACCCAGCATTGATTTCAGAATTTAAAAGAAACCATCTGAAAGAAACTTATAAACTATGAACAAAAATGAACAGAATATCATAAAACTTCACATAATCATTCTATCTATCTATCTATCTATTATATAAAGGGGTTCCCGTCATGGAACGAACGTCCCAAACAGAGAAACCTTACAACGCAGAAACACCAAACTTGCCAACAGAAATAGGCTTCAAGCAAGGTAGGTTTGTAGCAAAGAAACTTTTCCCCCCAAAACCTAAAAGGCCCCCAAAACAACGAGTAAAAAATAAACTACATTTCCCAGCATCCTCCGGGCTGCCAACAACTCCCCCTGCCTCTACATTCTGACAACATGTTTGGCTGCCAATAAGGGCGGATTTGCATAACTCCTGTACTGGCCAGCCAACATGAACATTCCGACCCATAATAAACTGTCAGAGGAGGATAAGGCAAAGGGCTGAGACACAAAAACAAACACCCAATTCACTACCCATAGAAAATTTACACCCCTAAAAATCACAGACCACGCCCAAAATTGACAGTAAGGCTTCATTAACTTAATTTCCCTGACTAGGCCTCACTTAATATAATGCTGTTTACGCTCTGAATTGACAGTAAGGCTTCAATAACTTGATTCTCCACACTACGCCTCAGCTCATTGGACATTGTGTATGGCCTGAATTGACAGTAAGGCTTCATTAACTTGCTGTTCCTGACTAGGCCTCAGCTCATGGGACATTGTGTATGGCCTGAATTTACAGTAACCTACCTTGGCACACAGAGCCCCTATGACCCACGCTACATTCTACTACAGTTTGGAGGAGGGTGGACCATGGATTATGGGACTTGAAGTACCTCCATGGATAATGGGATTTGTACTATTTCAAAACCCATCATTCCCCACAGACCATTGTGGCCCAGAACCAAGACCGAGAAAGACCAAACTTGGCACACAATGCCCCCCATGACCCACACTCCATTCGACTGCAGTTCAGAGGAGGACACACCATGGATAATGGGATTTCAAGTACCTCCACTCACTTCCAACCACACAAGCATCAACCTCTACATCAACACAGCAGACGGAAAGACAAAAAACATTGTATATCCACAAGCTATGCAGAACGCCAGCAACACCACACACCAACAACTCCCCAGGACTTCAACATCCCACCCACCAGAACAACCCACAACGACACAGCCATGGCCCCAACAACACCATAACTAACAACAATTCCTACCCTTACAGCTAGTTACATATAATAAAAGTCAGTGTTTGCGGGCAGTGGTGCGGCCGAGCGGCCGAGCGGAGGAATATGTGCCAGGAATATGTGCCAGGAATATGTGCCAGCATTTCGATTGGCTGCCACAGTGGGGTTATTTGCATAACGGGCTCTGACTGGCCAGCCTCAGAACTCCAACATTCTACGGCCCCAGACAGAGGAGATTGGTTGCCACTGAAATGGTATTTGCATAACGGATTCCGATAGGTCAACCGCATTCCAATCTTCTAAGGTGACTCCGAGGGAAAAGGAAAGGCCTCAGGTAGTCAGTTAGCCAGTTGACAGTTTTTCCCCGTTGGCAATGGAATGTTCATTTTCTGAGAGGATTACACTACAGTGAGAGGGTTTCCTGATGTACTGAGAGCATTACTAGCAATACAAGCTAGGCCCCAAAATAGACAGACATCCTTCAAGCAAAGTGGCAGCATAAACATGTCTCAAAAAAGGGGGGAAAACCATTGGAAAAATCCCAACAACAGCAAAAAAAAAAAGAAAATACCAACAGCAATCATGTGAGACAACTGATTGCCAACATGAGGAAAACCAACAAGCAGCTAATGCATCAAGCACAGCAGAGGCGCAAGAACAACGTCAAGCCAGACTCGGAATACTTCAACGAAAGCGAGAAAAGGCCAGGGCATCCAGAACAGGAGAGACTCCAGAACAGCGTCAGGCCAGACTTCAACAAAACAATTCATTTAAAAAAAAACAAAAGCTTTTCTTAAATAAACATGACCTGGACCAAACGTGGCAAACAGACAACTGGTAACCCAACTTACACCCTGGTGCAGTTTGGGGGAGGATGGATATCAGATGATAGGATTGGCAGCACCTTCACCCATTTTCAGACACAGCTGTGACCTCCACCAATGATCTGGACCAAACTTGAGTTTGATTGAGACATAGTGTAATATATGACTAAACTGATATTACCTAACATCCAAAAACAAACAATACCCTTTTCAAATCGCCCGGGCACCGCCGGGCCCCCAAGCTAGTCATTCTATAAGTCTGGTAAGAGCAGTATAATGCCACAGCACTGTAAAACTCCAACTTAAATAAATTTCTATCTATCTATCTATCTATCTATCTATCTATATACCGTGTTTCCCCGAAAGTATGACACCCCCGATTGTAAGACGTATCGGGGGTGTCAGGGGGGTCGGCTAATGTAAGCCGTACCCCAAAAATAAGACGTACCCCCGGCCGCCGCGTCACTCAGTCCCGCCTCCTACTCGGTCCCGCCTCCTCCCACGATAGTATGAGTCCCCATATGGAGGTAGGGCAGGATAGAAATAAAGTTTTTTATTATTATCATCATCATTGAATATCAACATTTCCAACTTCAAACTAATAAGATTTTAATAAGGAGTATTGGAGGTGGGACATTTTAAAAAAGGAAATGCGGCGACGAAGCATCTCTGGGCCCCCCATATTTTGTTTATGATTGTGTGTTTTTGTTTATGTTTTAGTAATAATAATAATAATCACCATCATCATCGTTATTTGTACCCCGCCACCATCTCCCCAACAGGGACTCGGGACGGCTTACATGCCCAACAATACAACAACCAGTAATGCTGTAACCTGCCTCGAGCTGTGAGGAGAGGTGGGCAATAAATAAATCTATATATATAAAATCCGCCATGTCGTGTTTCCTGGCTCCAAAACAAAGAAACCACACGAGGCAGAAACACAGAAAACAGCCCACATACACCCAAAGCCCTATGAGGTATGCTTAACAAAACACCCCACCCACCCAAAAAAGAGCCAACGACCACAAATCCAAAAAAACCATTATGGACTACAACTCCCATGATCCCCCACACCACCTCCCTCTGGCAGTTTACAGCGTTGGAATGTTAGTGGAGCTGACCAATTAGAGGGATTATGCAAATACTCCCTCAGTTAGAATGTAGGCCCACCCCCCCCCCTGGCAGTTTAGAGAGTCGGAATGTTAGTGGTGGTAGGGAAAGGTAGGGAAAGGAATGGAGGGACTGAGACAAGGGGAGCAAGGACTGATACAGAAAGGGGAGGAATGGCAGGAAGGAGGGAAAGGAAAGAAGGGAGGGAGGGAGGAAGGAAGGAAGGAGGAGGAGAAGAAAGGAAGGGAAGGATAGAAGGAAGAATGGATGGAAGGAAGGAAGGAGGGGAGAAGAAAGGAAGGGAAGGATAGAAGGAAGAATGGATGGATGGAAGGAAGGAAGGAAGGAGGGGAGAAGAAAGGAAGGGAAGGATAGAAGGAAGAATGGATGGAAGGAAGGAGGGGGAGAAGAAAGGAAGGAAGGATAGAAGGAAGAATGGATGGAAGGAAGGAAGGAGGGGAGAAGAAAGGAAGGGAAGGATAGAAGGAAGAATGGATGGAAGGAAGAGAGAAGAAAAGAAGGGAAGGATAGAAATGGAAGGAAGAAGGAAGGGAGGGAGGGAGAAGGAAAGGAGGGAAGGATAGAAGGAAGGAAGGAAGGAAGGAAGGAAGGAAGGAAGGAAGGAAGGAAGGAAGGGAGAAGGAAGGATAGAAGGAAGAATGGATGGAAGGAAGGAAGGAGGGGGAGAAGAAAGGAAGGAAGGATAGAAGGAAGAATGGATGGAAGGAAGGAAGGAGGAGAAGAAAGGAAGGAAAAGGAAGGATAGCAGGAAGGAGGGGAGGGAAAAGGAAGGAAAGGATAGAAGGATGGAGTGAAGGAAGGAAGGAAAGAGGGGAGAAGAAAGGAACACAGAAACACATACACACACACATATATATACATGCACAGAAATATACAAATATACACATACACACATACATAAACACACGTGTACTTACACACATCAACACATATACACACACATACATATACAAACACACATATACATAAGTACACACATATACACGCACATACATATACACATATACATAACTACACACGCAGTCCCCAATTTAAAAAAATCCCACAGCAACGCGTGGCTGGGTCAGCTAGTAAATAAATAAATAATAAATAAATGGCCACCTCGTCCATTCAGGAAACCATACAAGTATAAGCACAAAACTAATTTCAGTGTTTAAGATGTAGAAAAATAGAACAAGAAAGGGTATTCCACATGTTCTATTGGCTAAACATTTCTAATGTGCTCAGGAAGGGTCTTAATTCAAATCCTAGCCTTACTGGTCTCACTTTACTTCAGCCTGATCCTATGTTCACTTTCTGGGAAATGATGAACAGAGACACCTAACAGGGAGAAAGGTTAGTAAATTAGCACTACTCCTCTCGCGTCCATTTTCCAGTCTTGTATTTGTTTACTGAGAGTGCCAAGGCCAGAGCAAAGCCCCGTACACAGCTGGAAGCTGAAGCAATGCATCTCTTCCTCTGATTTTAACACGAGGCCCCCTGGTCTGCTCTCTCCTCGTGGAGGGCATTTTGATGGGTCATGTATTGGCAGCACAGACAGCCGTGCTCCAGAAAACGAACAGGAAATTGTCTCAGCTGTGTCCTTCTGCCACTGGATAGACAGCGACTCATCACAGGGCAGTGTTGCCACAGAATGGCAAGTGCCCTAGGGCTGTGCATAACCTATAGGACAAAGCCATCCATCACCCCTTTCCCGCCCTACTTCAGAAAAGGACATTAAATTATGAAGAAAAGACCAGTAACAGCAGGTTGAGGCACGAGATTGCTTTGAAGATTACAAGCAGCTCACGAGGTTGACGGTCTTCCCAGAAATTGCCAACTGAACATCAAAACCTAAATATTTACATTGTGAGACACTACCAGAAATTATCCAAATCAAGAACTAAATTATGCTGTTTACATAAGGGAGCCCCAACTTTTGAAGGAAAGTTGTAGTAGCCGCTTTCCTGTTGAATTACAACAACAACAACAACAACAACAACAATTCATTACCTGCGTCTCCTTGCAGGTCAAGGTGGATACAATAGGAATACTATGAAACACATATAAGAAGCATACACATAACCATTAGGTACAATAATCCGCAAAACCCATCAAGGACTGAACCAAATGCCTTCAGGACATATCCTTAACGTTACCTGAAGGAGCAACTACGCTAAAATTAAAGTCTTATGCATAGCTGGATTTGGAAACCAATGTAAACAAGAGCTGGGGTTGCGTGAACACCAAACTTATACACAAAGGCAATATCTCAATATCGAAAATATATTCATTCAATATTCAGGCATAAGAGAACAACACAATGCACATCACAAAACCCAATGCACATACAGCGTCTGCAATAGAGGAAATTCAACCGCGTGACAAAACTCAGCCCATAGTCCTTCAATTCCCGGATAATCCGGTATAAATCATAAAGCATTCAAAAAGTCACGAGGTATGTGCCTGCAGATGGTCCCGGAGTGATCAAAATAAAGTGTCCCAATGCACAAGTCCTCAAACCTGATAGGCAATCCAAATTTCGATAGGACAAAAAAGGAGAAGGATTACTCCAAAGGTGTTTGTGTTAGCCAGGGGCCAACGGGCTGGCGATGCCAGGGAATTTAGGGCCACGTGATCTCCGTTTCGCTCCCAGACGGAGCTTTCTCAAGGCCTTATTTCCGTGTGTCCATATCTGTAATATGAAAAGAGTAATATAGCATACAGAAAGCCTGATGTAAAAACCCATAGGTAAATATATCAATTATACATACCGAATGGAAGATGTTTGCAAGCCCAACCTCGCTTGGTGAGCGAGGTGACCATAAAGGTGAATGCAAGGATTTGGATGCTGATTAAATACATTGTAAACTGTTGGTTTGATTACATAATTAGTGACTGCACACTGATGGATTCGTTTAACCCTTTAGGGTGCTCTGTGTCAAGGAGCACAATCCATTTACATTCTAGTTTCCTAAGCACCTGGTGTATGTTGCTATGTGGTGCTAAATCTACCCTTCAAAGGCTAAGACTTTTAAAGAGGCAGGAGGGTGTTTAAAACGCTTACAATGAACATAGAATGGTAAATCCTCATTGCCTGCATTAATTCTACTCCGATGTTCTACAAATCTCTGCCTCAATTGCCTTGAGGTGACCCCAACATAAATCTTCGGACATGAACAAAAAAATTGCATACGTGACGCTCTGGCGCAGGTTGCAAAACAGTTAACATCCAAACTCTTGTTCCTTGAGGGGCTAAATATAGGTTTGCTGCTACAGATGTTTGGGCAAACGGAACAGTGCCCGCATATTCTTGTCCCCCTCCCAAAGTTACTCTTAGGTGTGATGACGTGATTGGAATGTACTAGAGATTCTCCCAAATTAGAAGTTCTTTTGTAGGCTACCATCGGTGGCTTTTCCAATCCTTGAATGTGTGACACAATGGGCCAATAGGTTCTAACTAGATTGATCAATGGTTTACTGTGGGGCGTGAGGGTTACAGGCCACACTATATTTTCGGATTTAGGTCTAATTTTAGGTAGTAATAAGTGCTGTCTATCTAGCCTAGATACCTTAACCAGAGCTTTAGATATCGTATCCAGGGGATAACCTCTCTCTAGAAAATCACCCGCCATATTTTTCGCTTCTTTCTCAAAACTGGTGGCATTGGAAGAGTTACGTTTGATTCTTAAAAACTGAGTGTATGGTAAGTTATGTTTTAAGGGAAACGAATGATAGCTGTGAAAATGGAGATATGAATTTTTCTTGACTGATTTCTTGTAGTTCCTAAGACTGAGTGATAGAAAAAATGGTCACAGAGAAGCTCAACAAATTTATAAACACATTCAGACCATTGGGATTACATGAGTGTTGTAACTGCTCCCAAACACAAATGTTCCGGCATCTATGTGATATGATTTGGGGGAAAAGTCCTTTCATTCATCCTTTTTCTCTCCCATTTTCTTTTTCCCCAAAGGAAACACACTCTTATCAGTTTTCATAGGTCTACAGAATATTAATGAGTTAGTTAGCTTCAACCAACTGGCAGAAGAATTCGACCTTCTGAAAAACTGTAAGGGCTGATCATATTACATGCAGCCGCTTGCACAGCTGGTGCGGAGTTATGGGCTGGTCTGCCACCAGTACGCTGATGACACCCAGCTCATTCTGAGGATGGAGGGCAGGCCGGAGTCCGTCCCCGATAATTTCAACATTGCCTCGAAGCCGTTACTGGATGGCTGCGAGCCAGTAGGTTGAGGGTGAATCCGCGAAGACGGAGATCTTGTGGCTGGGCCGCCCGGGCGGGGTGGGGGCGGCTTCCGACCTGGACGGTGCGGCGCTGCATCCAGCGCCATCAGTGAAGAGCCTGGGTGTCCACCTGGACTCCCAGCTAACCATGGAGGCCCAGGTCTCCATGGCTAGCAAGGCTGCTTTTTTCCACCTCCGCCAGGCAAGGAGGCTCGCCCCTACCTCTCCCGGAGCGACCTAGCCACGGTGATCCAAGCCACGGTCATCTCGAGGCTAGATTACTGTAATGCGCTTTACGTTGGCCTGCCTATGTCGTCGATCCGGAAGCTCAAGCTGGTGCAGAACACTGCCGCCCGGCTCCTGTCTGGGGCTCCAGCAGGTTGCCGAATAACACCAATTTTGCAGGATCTGCACTGGCTGCCTATTGAGCACCGGGTCGCCTTCAAAGTGCTGGTTCTTACCTTCAAGGCCATTCACGGCCTGGGGCCAGCGTACCTGAGGGACCGTCTTACCCCATATTGCCCAGCGAGATCACTGCGGTCCGAAGAGGCCAACCTCTTAGTAGTTCCATCCGTGAGGTCGGCCCATCTAACATCTACCCGCCGGAGGGCGTTTTCAGTGATAGCTCCTACGCTATGGAACGCCCTCCCGGCCGAAGTCAGAGCCTTGAGTGACCTACTTCCGTTCAGACGGGCCTGCAAAACTTATCTGTTTAGGCAGGCCTTCGGAGAGTAGGCCATGTTAGACACCCACTCGGCTGTATGTACTGCTGCTGCCTGTCTTAATTGTACTGCTTGTTTTAATTTTGTTTTTAATTGTTTTATGCTTTTAACCCATGGCGCTGTGCCACTGGTTCTTGTGAGCCGCCGCGAGCCCTCGGGAGTCGGCGGTTAAGAAGTCCCAATAATAAATAAATAAATAAATAAATAAATTATCCAAGACCTTGCAAGGCTTGCATTAATGAAGAACATTGTTTGTTTGGGGTTTGGGGGGGGGTGTAAGCAATGTGAGGCAAGTTAAGTACATCAGCTCCACCTCTAATAAAGTGAGAGAGCTTTGGATCAAATGTATCCTCTAGTACAGTGTTTCCCAACCAGTGTGCCGGGACACACTAGTGTGCCGTGAGCGATCATCAGGTGTGCCGTGGGAAATTAGAACCTCCAATACCCTTTCAGTGCTTTCTGTTGGTAATGAGAGTTCAATATGCCAAGTTTGGTTCATTTCCATTGTTGCAAGAGTTCAGGATGCTATTTGATTGTGTGTTAACTATAAATTGAACTGAAACAAGATTGTAGTTTAAAGATAAAATTTGCTGATCTTCCTTTGGACAGTGTTTGGCTATCTGTTGCAAGGGAGTTCCCCATTCTGGCCAACATAGCTATTTTGACATTGCTCCCGTTTTCAACCACATATCTGTGTGAGATGAGCCTTGACTGCGATAAAAACTAAGCACAGAGAGAGAGACTGACTGCTGTTGAGCAAGACCTTCGTGTGTGTCTTTCTGCCATTCCTGCCATGATATCTATGTTGTGTTCATCGAAACAGGCCCAGGTTTCACACTGAGTGTATAAATACATTTAAAAACATATTAACTATATGTATTACTGTGTTAGAGTGTCATTTTGTGTCATTTTGGTTGGTGGTGTGCCCCAGGATTTTGTAAATGTAAAAAATGTGCCGCGGCTCAAAAAAGGTTGAAAAACACTGCTCTAGTAATATCAGCTCCTGTGTTAGAAGAGCCATTTTCCACAGGGATTTGGAAACCAATTTCCTGCGCTGGAGGTGAAATTCCCTCCAACGAGAAGTCTCAAATGATCCTACTACTCACAGGAAACACTCCCAAGGACCACAGGCTTGCAACGTCCACATTTTGCTAAATTAAAGTGGTTAATTGCTTCAGATTTAAATTTTGACTGTCACCTACACACAGACAAAAGAACATCCAGCGCAAGCTCCTCAGTGTTGTGTTAGATCCAAACATGTATTGACACTAGTTTCATCTGGGCGCTGTCAATGTCAATTGCCTACGGGTCTTGTATCGCCAAAGGAGAAGGCACAACAATTTCATCCTGAAGGGAAAATTTTCAGTTTACTTTCCACACAAACATGAAGGAAAATAAAACATTAACAGGGAAATCTGCATAACTGGGCATTCGATTTGGTGAACGAGCATAGAAACAGCATGATGCTAGTGCGGCACATGGCTACACAGACCTTGAAATCAGTAAGAAAACAAAACGATGCAATGAAATTTAAAAGCGGTTTCTTCCGAGCTTATTGAAGACACTGATTCATCGAGCAAATTATTCTAGTATTTATTCTTTTTAACCATCTGAAAAGAAGAGACCGGTATGTTCCCTTTTGCTCCTGTTACTAGGGAGACAATGCCAGAGACAAACACTATCCCAGATCTGCAGCCGATGAAAGATGGAAAATGCCACACAAGGAAAAGCAACTGCTAAATAGGGACAGTTGAATCTATTTATTGTCTGTGTCACTGCAATACCCCAGCAATACTGTTCAATTTCTATACACACACATGCAGAGAGAGAGAGAGAGAGAGAGAGAGAGAGAGAGAGAACGTATAAGAAGTTAGCCAGTTGTTTTCTTACAACAAACAGCAGAAAAATGTGTATTTTTAAGATTTAAAGCTATCAATAACTGCATCACAACATTAGGGAAATTGTTAAATCTAGTGTATAGCTCAGTGTTTTTCAACCTTTTTTTGAGCCGCGGCACATTTTTTACATTTACAAAATCCCGGGGCACACCACCAACCAAAATGACACAGAATGACACTCTAACACAGTCATACATATAGTTAATATGTTTTGAAATGTATTTATACACTCAGTGTGAAACCTGGGCCGGTTTCGATGAACACAGCAGAGATATCCTTTTTTATTTATTTTTATTTTTATTGAAGATGTTTTTACACAATAAAACAGTGCTGTCCAACTTAGATATTATCAGGGCCGGATAAGAGGTCACTGATGACCTGCTGGGGCTCGCTCGGCCCCCCAGGCCCCCAAGCAATGCCCCAGCCAGCAAGCCCCCTCCTAAAACAGCCGAAATACAAAACCCCAGGCGGCGTTCAAGAAATTAGCAGTGACACAGGCCTGGCGTGACGCGGGCTGCTCTTGGCACCGCTGCTTAAACAAATAAGTCCTTTTCGCGGGAGCAGGTCCTTTATAGGGCCGGGAGGGCGTTCCACAGCGAGGAGGGGAGAACGCCTCCGCGAGCAGCGCGTTTACGCCAGGCCTGTTAGCATCCTCGGAGCTTGGCGCCGCAGTGTGGGGTGAGTCGGTCCTCAAGCGGCTGGCCCCAGGCTATGCAAGGCCTTAAAGGTAAGAACCAACACCTTGGAGGAGATCCGCGGTGTTGGGAGCAGTGCAGATCCTGCAAAACAGGTGTGATGTGGCGGCCTGGCGGGTTCCAGACAGGAGCCTTTTCTGCGGCAGTGCCCTCCTTCCTAGGTAGGTTGGGCTTCCGGGCGCCGACAAAGGAGGAGCGTAGCTCTCTTCCTCCTCCTGCCCCGCCTCCCCCCCACCGTGGCCGCCATTTTTTTTAAAAATCGATTTTTTAAAAAAAAAATTAAAACGGCGGCTGAGGGCAGACCTGGGCCGTGTCCAACAGGCTGGGGTCCAGATGGACCCCCAGGCCTTAACAAGGCGATGGGCAGCCCTGCAATAAAATTAAGTTGTGCACAGTTAGATATGGGAGTGAGGATAGAGCTTGGGAGTCAGGTATGGGAATTGGGGTGGGTTAGGGGGGGTTAATGAGTAGAAAAGAAAAGACATAGACTGAGATGAAAACGTCTCCCAGTTCGGATATCCGGGTACTTCACTTCCTTTGATCCTTCCATTTTCTTTGGTCTATTTGCTGCCATTCTGGTTCCTGCTACGTGGCTTTAGCATTTTAGTTTTAATAAATTAAAATATTGTTTAACTGGTTGCCAGTCTGTTCTGGTTTTTAGGTTATGATCATTTACTCTGCTGTTCAGTATGTCTATTTCCATTAGTTCACACAACTTAATTATCCACTCTTCAGGCGATGGGACACTTTCGGTCTTCCAGTTTTTCGCTGCCGCCGCTATGTGATGCATTAATTTATCTTTGTTCTTGTCCAATCCTTCTTTCATTAAATTAAGTACATAATATTCTGGTTTTAACTCCAGATTATACTCCAGTATTTTCTGTACATGAATATGGATGGATTTCCAAAATTTTTGAATTTTCCCACACTTCCACCAGCAGTGGAAAAATGTCCCAGTTTCTTTTTTTACATTTCCAACATTTATACAACATAGATATCCTGGCAGGAATGGCAGAAAGACACAAACTTCCCACACAGAACTCCCATAACCAGGAGAAAATGCTATAAGAGTTTGGTAGGCATTGACCTTGAGTTTTGGAGTTGTAGTTCATCTATATCTAGAGAACACTGTGGACTGAAACAATGTTGGATCAGGACCAAACTTGGCATGAATACTCAATAGGCCCAAATGTGAACAGAGAGTTACACTTGGCATTTGAGAGTTACAGTTTCTGGGATTTATAGTTAACACACAATCAAAGAGCATCATGAACTCTTGCAACAATGGAATTATTTATTATTATTATTTATTGGGGCTTCTACGCCGCCGACTCCTGGGGGCTCGCGGCGGCTCACAAGCCAATGGCACAACACCAAAGGGTTAAAACATCAAACAGTTAAAAACACAGTTAAAACAGTAAAATACAAATTAAAACAATAGAGCAGCAGCAGATATAGCAGACCAGAGAGTATAAGCCCGGGCCTACCCACCGAAGGCCTGCCTAAACAAGTGAGTTTTGCAGGCCCGTCTAAACGGGAGTAGGTCTTTCAGGGCTCTGGCTTCGGCCGGGAGGGCGTTCCATAGCGTGGGGGCTATAACAGAGAACGCCCTCCGGCAGGTAGATGTCAAGTGCGCCAACTTTACTGATGGTACTACCATTGAACCAAACTTGGCATATTGAACTCTCATTACCAACAGAAAGTACTGAAAGGGTTCCAATTTTCCACAGCACACCTGATGATTTGTTTTGGAGTATTACATTAAAGCCTGAAATAAATGCTTTCACTGCTAAAGGGGTCGTGTGTCATCTGTCAAGGTAGCTAAAATCAAACCAGTGTGAAACCTGGGCCTCTTTCGATGAACACAACATAGATATCCTGGCAGGAACGGCAGAAAGACACACACGAAGGTCTTGCTCAACAGCTGGGAGTTATAGTTCACCCGCAATCAAAGAGCATTCTGAACTCCATATCTGGAAATTGGCAAATAGTACTACAGTTTAAAGCTCTCAAATAATTTGAACTGAGAAAAAATAACATTCACAAGAAAACAACAATATGCACGTTGTTTGGATATTATTATTTAAGTAAATAGTATAGAAATCTTATTAGCACTTTGCAAGCTTAGCAATATAATTAGAACAAATTGGTTAGAACAAATTATAAATTCTGTGTCTTAATACACTGTTCATACATAGAAGTACATCATAAAGGATAATAGCCTAATGGCAAGTCAATATTCCCTGTTTGGGAGTTGTAGTACACGCAAGTACAGAAGCACAGTGGCGAAACACGACTTTACTCAAAGAAAATCACTGGCAGATGCCTGAATGGTTCAAAAGAATACTACACAGTCATTGAATGAGTAAGCAGCGTAAATTAGAACTTGCGGTGGTACTCAGCCTTGAGTTTACAGTCCGTTCGGAGATCCAAAGGGCGAAACGTGACACTGGTCGCGAACAGCCGAAAATGAAGAGCCAGAGCCGCAAAAAGGTCGCGAAAACCTCCCAAGCGGGGAGAGAGGGGGGCGGTAGCCGGAGCTATCGCTGTACCCGACGACAGTAGCGCTGTGCCGGTGCCTGGCGTTCCGGGTCGTTTCGAACAAATCTTCTTCAGGGCTCGCAAGCAGAGAATTCATCTAACCCCATGGGTATTCATCTTTAAATTGAAGAAATTGAAGTGCTTCTGTACTTGCGTGTACTACAACTCCCAAACAGGGAATATTGACTTGCCATTAGGCTATTATCCTTTATGATGTACTTCTATGTATGAACGGTGTATTAAGACACAGAATTTATAATTTGTTCTAACCAATTTGTTCTAATTATATTGCTAAGCTTGCAAAGTGCTAATAAGATTTCTATACTATTTACTTAAATAATAATATCCAAACAACGTGCATATTGTTGTTTTCTTGTGATTTTGATACGGTTTACCCAGTGTTTTGACTTGAAAAAATAACATTCACCATTCAGAAGTTTGAATTTCAAATTGCTAATTTAAAAATTGAATAGCTCGACTGAGTAGCGTGTTATATTTGAAATACCAATCAACACACATTAGAGCTCTAGTTTTGCATCATGTTTGGAACACCTTCCTCAATTTTCCCCCCAGGGCACAACGAGACATATGTCACATCAGGAGTGGTCCCTGTGTGAAAAACCAGAGAAGTGTCTCCATCCCACCCTGTCAGGTACTGGACATAAACATAAACAATTAATTTTACCTACATCACACAACGAGAAGTTACAGTTGGGAAATTTAAATCTCGGGAAACTCAAGAAAATGCTACATGACCAAAGAAAAAGAAATGTGTCAGGCAAATACCAGAAAAAGTATCTATCAACAATGTAAATGCATTATTAAATCAAATGTTTACCCTGAGAACTGGAAGCCAAAAAACTAAAAATTTATCACAGCTAGCCATTCTATTTTAATTTTTTTTTAAAAAAACCAAACACACATCCGTCTATTCAAATAAAATCTATCAATTTAGATAAAATGGCAGGTGATAACATGCTGCTTACAACGTGCTCCGATTCCTTACCTGCCACTTTAAATTTGCAGCAAACATTCTATAAAATTCACATATAATTAACTTTTCAGAATAATAAAGATTTTTTTTTTAAAAAAAAAACCTGCCTAGCAAATTTCAAAGCAAAGGCAAAGGTGGGAGCAAACATTTCGGCTGTGCCCTATAGTTATACATTCAGATTCAGGGAATTAAATTAATATGGGGCCTAACTAAAAAATACCATATATACTCAAGTATATGTCAAAAGCAAATTTTGGTGCCAAAATTATGTTTTTTAATATGACCCATGGATAAGTGGAAGGTCATTCCCCACAGAGCATCGGTGCTTCTGGATTCTCCAAGGATGACTTAAGTCAGCTCTTGTCTTTTGACACTCTACTCAGAGAAGGGGGTGGTTTCTTTTTCCAAAAAAAATATTAAGGTACAGTACCCACAACTGACATGTGGGTAAGTTCAGTGTTTTTCAACCTTTTTTGAGTTGCGGCATATTTTTTACATTTACAAAATCCTGGGACACTCTAACACAGTAATACATATAGTTAATATGTTTTTTAATGTATTTATACACTCAGTGTGAAACCTGGGCCTGTTTCGATGAAAATGCCAAATGGAATCAGACTCTATGGGCTTAGTGTTGTAGATTGAAGAAAACACCCAAAGTATGCAAAATATGTCTCTATATTAACACATTAGTGTAAATAAACGCATGGTATATCACATTAAACATACAATGATACAAAAAGAAGGAGGCGCCAGGTGAAATATATTCCCAAAAGTACTTGCCCTATGGCGAATGGTTGCTGGAAAGGTCCGCTCTCTGTGCCAAGCTGTATAGCGGCTCGGGTTCAGCGTGGGCCGATACCCGAGCAGGGAGAGGAGGCGCTGAGTGATGACGTGTCACAGCGCCAGATGCGGCCGTCGTGAGATCAATATTGTAGTGGTGACGCCAGCACGTTGGGAGTGGTATGCGGGATACCCCAAAGGAGTGAAAACATGGATGGGGAAATCCCCGTGTAATCGAGGGGAATCCCGGGCGTCCTATCAATCCAGCCTGGCGGTCTCGCGTCACTGTGGTGCTCTGTATGAGCCGGAAAACATAGTAGGGAATCCCTGGAAGCGACGTGGGAGGGGGTGATGGAATCACAGGCGGGTGGGTTGGATTCACAAAAACACTAAGCAGTCCGATTAAGAGCTTCAATGCTCCAAAGGGGCAGGATTACCCCAGACTGGACATGGAGGAAGAGGCGGTGTGGCTTCTTCTTCACATGAAGGCTTGGAGGTTTAGCAGAGCCATTCCTGGCAGGAATGGCAGAAAGACACACATGAAGGTCTTGCTCAACAGCTGGGAGTTATAGTTTACCCGCAATCAAAGAGCATTCTGAACTCCACCAATGATGGAATGGAATCAAACTTCCCACACAGAACTCCCATAACCAAGAGAAAATACTATAAGAGTTTGGTGGGCATTGACCTTGAGTTTTGGAGTTGTAGTTCACCTATATCCAGAGACCACTATGGAGGGGAGTGAGGAAGACGTGGGGCGAGTCTGTGTAGTAGCGCCCGCACGGGTCACGTCTTCCTCCCTCACCCCTCTCGCAGAAGCAGTAGCATAAGCAAAGCGAGGCAAAGCGAGGCTGGGAAGAAGGGAGCCCGAGTGGAGAAGGAAAAGTGTTCAGCAGGAGGGGGAAGAAAGGGGATTGGAGGTTCCAATTTCCCACGGCACACCTGATGATCGCTCACGGCACACTAGTGTGCCACGGCACACTGGTTGGGAAACACTGGATAAGTTGACCCAGGTTTTTTTTTATTTCTGAGTAAAATTTGTAAACTTATACATGAGCATATAAGCCTTTTATAGAGCAGTTTCTACACATGTCAGAAGTATTATCCCTGAGTTCAACATGACTTATTCCTGGCCAATGGCTCAGTACTTATGACTTTTACTACAATCTTTCCACAATAGCATCAGCTGAGATACATGTTGCTTTGTTTAACAGGAGTAATACAATATTCACAGCCACGTACATAAGATCTGTCCCCCAGATCTTTATTTCCAAGTGTACTGCTTGAGTCAATTGTTAGAAAGCACACAAACTGGTTCTTGTAAACAGAGCTAGATTTTAAGTTAAAGGCTACATGTAACAAGATTGGGATGCTGTCTCACGGGTGCGTCATCAGACCTCTGTGACTATCTATTTCTTCAAATGGAAAGCAATTGTTTACATGAATAGTCGCCACAAGAGGAGGGAGGGTCTTTCCTTCAGAAGCATCAAGGCAAGGCATCCCCTTGCTCACGTGCTCAGGAAGAAAATATGAATAGCATCTCAATACAGCCTTGATATTTGTTGTGATTGCAAATGCCAAATGGATTCTGAGCATCCAATTTAATTGTCTCTAGTGAGCAGAGCAGAAATGCACTATATTCACATTTTCCTATGTGAGCCCCTGGTGGCAAAGTGGGTTAAAGCTCTGAGCTGCTGAACTTGCTGACCGAAAGGTCGCAGGTTCGAATCTGGGGAGCGGCGTGAGCTCCCGCTGTTAGCCCCAGCTTCTGCCAACCTAGCAGTTCAAAAACCTGTAAATGTGAGTAGATCAAGAGGTACCGCTCCAGTGGAAAGGTAACGGCGCTGCATGCAGTCATGACCTTCGGGGTGTCTATGGACAACGGCAGCTCTTCGGCTTAGAAATTGAGATGAGCACCAACCTCCAGAGTCGGACACAACTGGACTTAATGGCAGGGATAAACCTTTACCATTACCTTTTTAAGTTACAGTATTGCTAAGAGGTCCAGCAGCCTCTAAGGCAGACCTGGGCATCTTACGGCCCACGGGCCGGATTCGGCCCGGCGGCTGATTATCTCCAGCCTGATTATCTCCAGCCAGGGCAGGCAGGCAGAGCGGCCAACGGAGGCAGGCAGGCAGGCAGAGCGCCAACAGAGGGGGCAGAGAAGCCCCCACTTCCCTTCATGGGGCCAGTTTGCAAGCGCCCTTCCTTCTTCTGTTTCCTGCCTCCCAAGCCTTCCCACTTTTACTTTTCCCCTTCATGCCTTGTGCGCCCTTTCTACTCCCTTCCTTCCTTGCCCTCCTCCCTCTGTTTCCGTTCCTTCCCCCTATCCCTGTTTCCTTCTTCTTCTTCTGGAGACTAGGGATTGGGGTCACTGAAACCCACTGGGTGACCTTGGGCTTGTTGAACTCTACATGTCTCAGTCTTTCCTAAATTATGGCAACCCTAAGATGAACCCTTCATGGTGATTTCTGGGGCTGAGAGAGTGTGGGTTTTCAAGGCCAAGTGGAGATGCAAACGCTGTTCCTCAGAGTCCTAATCCAAATATCAAACACTACACTCCTCTTGGTGTCATAAAAATAAATAATAATAATATCAAAATCAAATCTTGAAATACAAAAGCAAAAGAGTCAGGTGGTGATACCGTCCAGTTACCGCCCAGTGTCGAATTTACCCTTCCTGGGCAAGGTGATTGAGAGGGCAGTAGCGGGCCAGCTGCAGCAGTTCCTAGATGACACAACCGGATTAGATCCTTACCAGTCCGGTTTCCGTATTGGGCATGGGACAGAGACTGTGCTGGTCGCCGTCACGGACCAGCTTCGCTGCCAGCTGGATCAAGGGGGATCAGCACTGCCCGTGTTATCAGACCTCACGGCAGATTTTGATACAGTCGACCACGCATTGTTAACCCACCGTCTGGCCGCAATGGGGGTTAGGGGGACTGCCCTGAAATGGGTGTCCTCCTTCCTCCTTGATTGAGGCCAGCGAGTGGAGGGGGTGTGTGTGATTTCCGAGAGGCTCCCCTTAAGTTGTGGGGTGCCTCAGGGAGCCATTCTCTCCCCTTTATTGTTTAACATCTACATGCGACCCCTTGCTAAGTTGGTGCGGAGTTTTGGTCTGGAGTGTCATCAGTACGCTGATGAAACCCAGCTGGTGCTGAGGATGGACGGCCGACCAGACTCTGTACCCGATTGTTTCCAACAATGCCTTGAAGTCGTGACTGGTTGGCTACGAGCCAGTCAGTTGAGAATGAACCCCTCGAAGACGGAGATCCTTTGGCTGGGTCACCCAGGCAGGTGTGAGCTCCAGCTGCCTGCTCTGGAAGGCGAGGCATTACGCCCATCGCCCATAGTAAAGAGCTTGGGGGTCCAGTTGGACCCGCTGCTGACAATGGAGGCTCAGGTCTCCACAGTCAGCAGATCTGCCTTCTACCATCTGCAGCAAGCAAGGCGGCTGGCGCCCTACCTCTCCGGAAATGACCTAGCCATGGTAATCCAGGCAACGGTCATCTCGAGGCTAGACTACTGTAACGCCCTTTACATTGGTCTTCCTTTGTCGGTTATCCGGAAGCTCAAACTGGTGCAGAATGCTGCAGCGGGACTTCTGGCTGGGGTGCCGGCCAGGGCTCATATCACTCTAACTCTGCAGCGACTGCATTGGCTACCAATCGAGCACCGGGTCATCTTCAAAGTGTTGGTTTTGACCTTTAAGGCCTTGCATGGTTTGGGGCCGGTGTGCTTAAGGGACCGTCTACTCCCATATGTTCCCCAGAGATCCCTCCGTTCAGAAGACCTCAATCTCTTACAGATTCCGCCTCTAAGAACTATTCGTCTGTCGTCAACTAGACAGAGAACCTTCTCCGTGGCTGCACCATGCTTGTGGGATAGTTTACCATCTGAAGTATGCGCAATCAGTGTGCTGCCGGCTTTCCGGAAAGCATGCAAAACTGCTCTGTTTCGGCAGGCATTCAGCTTATAATTACACTGGGTTGGCGAATTATTGTAAAACTGATTTTTCAGTTTTTATTGTGTAATTTGTCATATAGTTTTACTGGTTTTATGTTTCTTTCTTTTTTTAAATATATTTTTATTATTTTCCAATATAAACATTAACACGTGTACAGTAACAATAGGGGTTAGGGGGGTAATGGTAGGGGGTAGTGGGTGGGGTAGGATATGGGAAACACTGGGTAAGGGTACAAAGGGGTAAAATGACTTCCCAAAGAATGCCCTAGTGCGTCGTTGATTTCGTTGTTATGTTTATGTACATTGTAGTCCTTCCACAGTAGGTGTATTTTCGTTTGATCTGTGCTATGTTATAGTTCATTTATCTCTACTGTGAATTTGTGGCCTTTGTTCTGCATGTATTTCTTAAGGCTGGTCCAATCAGTTTTATTTTTGTGATTGTCCATATTTTGAGCTAGGGAGTCCATTTGGATCACGTCCAGGTTTTCAGTGTCCATTCTTCTATGGTGGGGATTGCTTCTTGTTTCCACCGTCTGGCCAATGTTATGCGTGCACAGGTACTTAATAGGAAGAGCATCCTGTCCTGGTTCTCGGTGAGGTTGCTAGTCGGCATTCCAAGGAGGTAAATCTGAGGGTCCAGCACAAATTTTTTCTCAAGTATTTCTTGTGTTGCTTTGTGTATATCTCTCCAATACCTCTCCAATACCTCTTAACCCTTTTACAGCCCCACCATTGATGGATGTAGGTCCCTATGTCTTTGTCACACTTCCAGCACTTTCCTGAGGCTCTTTTATCAAATTTTGCTATTTTGGCTGGGTATAGATGCCAAACAGTGGCAATTAGGGACTGGGCACTGTTACAAAATACAAGAATGACAACACTAGAAGGCCACGACCTACGTGCCGGATGGCATGCATATATACTGGCTGCCAATTGAGCACCGGATCACCTTCAAAGTGTTGGTCCTCACCTTTAAGGCCTTACACGGCCTGGGGCCAGCGTATTTGAGGGACCGTCTCACCCCATATTGCCCTCCGAGATCACTTCGGTCTGAGGACTACAATCTCCTGGAGATACCTTCAGCTAAACTCGCAAGGCTGACTGCTACCCGCCGGAGGGCGTTCTCTGTCATAGCACCTACGCTGTGGAACGCCCTCCCGGCCGGAACTCAGGCTATGAAGGACTTGCTCCCGTTTAGACGGGCCTGTAAAACATACCTGTTTAAGCAGGCCTTTGGTGAGTAAGTCCTGCCCATGCCCCGCCATCTATTCGTTCTTCTGAGGATGATGTGCTGTTCATTGTGTTAACTGTGTTATTAATTACTATACTGCTGTTGTTTTTAATTGTTTTAACTGCTTATTGCCTGTATTTTACTGTGCCCTTCGGCTCCTGTAAGCCGCCGCGAGCCTCAGGGAGTCGGCGGCATAGAAGCCCGAATAATAAATAAATAAATAAATAAATAAATATGGTATAATAGAAAAAAAGTCGAAAATTTTTTTGAACATCACTACATAAGAGCAGCCCTAATCCGAACCTGGGAAAAATATAAAATAAGATTTTACAGACAAACGCCACTTTGGGTCTCCCCCATGGAGGCATTTCATAAGAAAGAGTTAGCGGAGAAAACCTGGCTAACATACAAGCAGATTCTGAAGAAGACACCACAAAACACCTGGGAAATAAAAACGATGGAAGAACTACGACAAAACCACCCTAACCTAACATGGTTCCACTACTTCCAAATGCACAAATGTTACAATACAGATAAGAAGGTCGGGTTTATGGAAGACACAATTTGGGAACCAGCCGTGAGGAAAAAGAAGAAAAACATCAGTATCATCTATAAACTGGTCTTGAGCTGGGCGATGGAAGAAGACCTAATTAAGGATTGCCACGTCAAATGGGCAAGAGACTTGGGACACACAATCTCCCTACACCAATGGGAGGAAATATGGGCAAAAAAACTAAAATGTTACAGATCAACTGAAATCGACGAGAACTGGTTTAAAATGCAGTACTGGTTTTATGTTTCTTGTTGTAGTTCGATATACTGTAAACCAGGGGTGCTCAGAATGGTGATCGGGATCACCAGGGTGATCTTCAGGCCTCATCCTGGTGATCTTCAGATCCCTGACCAGGTTTTTGGCTGTTGGTCCTCTTCACGCGCCCCTGCACGCTGCAAAGAAGTCCTCCGTCGTTGCTCCTCCCCACTCCCTGCTCGCGCGCCGCCTCCAAAAGCTCCAGAGTCCAAGAGGCAGAATGGGCCCCCTCTTTTGGATCCCTCCTCCTCCCTCCGTCCTTCTCCAGCCACTCAGAGTCGTAGGAGACCAAAGGGGGCGGGCCTGGATGACGCGATGCATGGCTGGCCCTGCGTGCATGCGCAGAAGCGGCCATTCTGCCTCTCGGACTTCTCATGAGCTCTTGGAGGCGGCATGCATGCTGGCGGCGTGGAAATAGGAGCAACGACGGAGGAGGAGGAGAAGAAGGACGCTTTGTGGTCATTTCCTTGCTGCATCTCAAAGGTCGGTCTTTTTACTTTGGGGTGGGTGCTTGATTGTTCTGTGGCATGTCTCTTTGTTTATTTTTAATGTTTAAAAATGGCATTTTAGCTACAAAGCCTCTCTGCTTGCTTTGTTCCTTGAGAAATATATGTTGGGGAATATGGAAATGTGGGAGAAATGGGGTGGTTGGATGTATTTTTGCATGCCCCTTGTTTACCTTGCTGAGTATTAAATGGCCTTGCAGTTCAAAAGCCTCTCTTCTTACTTTCTGGCTGATAATATGTGTGGTAATATGGCAGTGTGGGAGAAATGGGGTGGTTGGATGTATTTTTGCATGCCCCTTTGTTTACCTTGCTGAGTATTAAATGGCCTTGCAGTTCAAAAAAGCCTCTCTTCTTACTTTCCGGCTGATAATATGTGTGGTAATATGGCAGTGTGGGAGAAATGGGGTGGTTGGATGTATTTTTGCATGCCCCTTTGTTTACCTTACTGAGTATTAAATGGCCTTGCAGTTCAAAAAAAAGCCTCTCTTCTTACTTTCTGGCTGATAATATGTGTGGTAATATGGCAGTGTGGGAGAAATGGGGTGGTTGGATGTATTTTTGCATGCCCCTTTGTTTACCTTACTGAGTATTAAATGGCCTTGCAGTTCAAAAGCCTCTCTTCTTACTTTCTGGCTGATAATATGTGTGGTAATATGGCAGTGTGGGAGAAATGGGGTGGTTGGATGTATTTTTGCATGCCCCTTTGTTTACCTTGCTGAGAATTGAATGGCCTTGCAGTTCAAAAGCCTCTCTTCTTACTTTCCGGCTGATAATATGTGTGGTAATATGGCAGTGTGGGAGAAATGGGGTGGTTGGATGTATTTTTGCATGCCCCTTTGTTTACCTTGCTGAGAATTGAATGGCCTTGCAGTTCAAAAGCCTCTCTTCTTACTTTCCGGCTGATAATATGTGTGGTAATATGGCAGTGTGGGAGAAATGGGGTGGTTGGATGTATTTTTATGCTCTGTTTTATATTGTTGTTATTAAATTGAAATGTTGATGTTTTATAACTTCATTTTATGTAAACTGCGCCGAGCCTGCTGGAAGGAGCGGCACATAAAAATGAATAATAAATATAAATAAATAAATAAGAAAATAGTTATACATTTTACATTTCTGGACAGGTGATCTTTGGGACTTCGTTTTTTAATCAGTAGCTCCCATGCTGAAAAAGTGTGAGCACCCCTGCTGTAAACCGTCCTGAGTCAATTGGAAAGGACGGTATACAAATCGAAATAATAATAAATAAATAAATAAAAATAAATGAATGAATAGTGGGATATGACCATGGCTTCAATCTGACATTCCAGATCCACGTTGGTAATGTATGCCCGGCATTTGGTGAATTCCACTGCCTGGCATTTGACAGATTCCTCCCTTCCAGAGAGGATGGACTCCTGCTTTTCTCCCTCCCCCCCCCCCCTTCTCTTTCCTTTTCCAGGCTGGGTTTAATTTGACACCTTGAGCCTTGGTAACGAGGTGGGGAGCAGAACAGCCACAGTGGATTTCATTAGGCTCGGCACTGCAGGCCTCACTCTCTGTGCGTTAATGACATGGGAGGATAGGGAAACGAGACAGGCACTGCACAAGATGAAATAAACATGAGGGCTGTCAGCAGTGACAGCTGAAGCAAAGGGGACAAAACAAGTCAGGTACAGACCTTTCTCATTCTGCACAATGCAAAGCGACACCTTGGAAAGGAGGCCTTTTGCTGCAACCCGCTTTTGGTTGGGGGGAAAGGGGGTGGAGTGAGAGGGAGAAGGAGAGGAGACGGACGAAGGGAAACGCGATTAAATTAGAAGCATTTTACCTAACAAATTGCATTTATCAGTTTAAATGTCAGTGGGAACCAGACCCATTCTCCTCCTTTAGCAAAACAGGAGTTCTTTTGCAAACAAAAAACTTGCGTCGCTCCTCCCAGGATTAGCTTTAAAAATCCACAAAATACCAATGCCTCTCATACTGGTTGCAAACAAGCAAACCATTCCCCCTTCCTTGCTTAGGCAAGCCACAGAAAACGAACTGCAGAAGACAGGGCCGTAGCCAGGATTTTGATTCGGGGGGGGGGGGGAGGCTCAGTTTGGTGCAGGGGGCTGAGACTGGGTGGAAGAGGGACTACCCTAGCAAACCTTTTGTATTGTTATGCCAATAACCCCATGAAGGTGGGATATAATGAGCATGGTGATCAGATCATGATATGAATAAACATAACAGTTTAAATAATGTACCAGTAAGGTCTTTTCGCGGACCACCCTGAGAATTTGGGGGGCTGAAGCCCTTAGCCCCCCTGGCTACATGCCTGGCAGAAGACAAGGAAAGGCATAAAAGGATAAACAATGCCCCCTTTATCCCCCTGAGTGACCTAGAGCAGTGATTTTCAACCTTTTTTGAGCCGCGGCACATTTTTTACATTTACAGAATCCTGGGGCACACCACCAACCAAAATGACACAAAATGACACTCTTAACACAGTAATACATATAGTTAATATGTTTTTAAATGTATTTATACACTCACTTCGTGTGAAACCTGGGACTGTTTCGATGAACACAAAATATATAGTTATATAGTATATTATTATTATTATATTGCATTACAATACAACGTTATCAATATTATATGTATACACAATATACGTATACCATACTATATTGTACTATAACTGTCCCGGCCACGCGTTGCTGTGGGTTTTTTTTAACTTGGGGACTGGGTGTGTAGTCATGTATATGTGTATGCGTGTATATGTGTGTACTTATGTATACCTCAGGATTGGTTTACCATAAAAGCAAGATATAAAGCAGTAATTAAACAAAAGAAGTCACAAGCCCAGAAGAGTGACTGGGATAAATTAATTGCAGCTGCAAAGTCCAATAATTCAGCTCTGTTCTGGAAAATCGTTGCAGGAGATATCAGACATGGTGCCCTCAGCGTAGGCTGCCACATTACAGCACACTCATGGGAAGAACACTTTAAAAATGTATATATGTCCAGCACGGTTACTACGAGGAAGGGCAATCCGGACATAGATTCAACATCCAGTTGGCCCCGGGTAAATGAATCAGAGATCAAGAATTTAATTAATAGGTTAAAGCCTGGTAAGGCCCCTGGCTGTGACAATATAACGGCAGAACTTCTAAAGACAAACAAGGACTGGTGGATACCAGTCTTGGCACGTCTGTTTACCAGGATAGACCAGACAGCCACATTCCCTACAGAATGGGGAATAGCCACAATTATCCCGATATACAAAAAAGGAGAACGTTCCAACCCAGCAAACTACAGACCAATCAGTTTGCTAAGCATTGTTAGCAAACTTTATGCTTCTCACTTACATCTAAAGCTGATGGACTGGATAGACCAAGAGAACATTCTCGAGGATGAACAAGCTGGGTTCAGAGAAGGACGTTCTACCCTGGATCAATGTCTAATCCTACAGCATCTAGCAGAAAAATACTCTGCCCCGGACAGAGGAGCATTATACACAGCTTTCATTGATTTCAAATCTGCGTTTGATCTGATCCCGAGAGACAAACTATGGAAGAAACTAGAGTGCTCATCAATAGACAGAAGACTCTTAATCTTAATACAAGGGCTATACCACAACACCTCACTCAGAGTAAGATGTTCCCAGACTGGCCACTACTCATGGCGCTAACCTTCAAAGCACGGCAAAGAATCGGACCAGCCTATTTGGGCGATCGGCTGACAGACCAACGCAGCGAAAGACCAGCGCGTGCAATAAATGGTGACCGTATAGCTATCCCAGGGGTGAGAGAGGCCCGGCTGACAGAGACCCGACGGAGAGCCTTCTCGGTGGTGGCCCCTGTGATTTGGAACACGCTTCCGCCTGCTCTCAGGGCCACATCGGCCCCAGCCAGATTCCTGTCTGACTTGAAAACCTGGCTCTTCTGCCAGGCGTTTGGGGATTGACTGGATGGTCTGGAGGCTGGGCCTTCTATGGTTCTCTGTACCTGTGTTTTTAATTGATGTACCTTTGTTTTTTAAATGATGTAAGTCGCCCGGAGCACCAGCGGTGGAGGGCGACTCACAAGAAATAAAGTTATTATTATTATTATTATTATTATTACTCTGGAATAGTTCTTACCAACAGAGGCGTTAGGCAGGGATGTATTCTGGCCCCCACCTTATTCAATCTATATATAAATTCTATGGTAAAAGCCCTGAAGGGGGATCATTTCCACCCCCCACGTCTAGCCTACAGACCAATCTCCATGCTGCTATACGCAGATGACGCGGCTATAGTATCGTACTCACAAATTGGTCTAAAAAGGCTATTACTAGAACTCCAAAGATACTGTGATAAAGACTCCCTAACTATAAACTACAGTAAAACCAAAATAATGATTTTTACCAGGCGAAAAATCAGACCAAAATGGACTATCAATGGATTACCCATCGAACAAGTAGACAAATACAAATACTTGGGGATCACATTCCATTCCTTGGGTCGGTGGAACGAGCAGATAAAATCTGCAACAGACAACGTGCAAAGAGCTTGCAGAGCCATTAAGAATTTTTATTTCACCAAGGGAGGCCAATATATCCCAGCTGTCACAAAAGTGTTTGCAGCGAAAATAATTGCCCAACTTCTGTACGGCGCACAGGTATGTGACTTCAAAAAATTGGACACTTTCGAAAAGTCCAAACCAAATTCCTGAGAAGTATCCTAGCAACTCCATGCTGCGTCCCGAATAACACCCTACGCCTAGAAGCGGCTTACCTTCCATTGAGGCACGTTTACAGACTTGTTCACTAATCTTTTGGCTAAAGTTAAACGACTTACCCAAAGGACTGGCCCCTTTAACCCTGACAGACTCTTTTAGGACCACATGGAAAAACACAATTCTCAGAAACCTCAAACTATCAGGGTTACAGGAAGAAGAACTAGACCTCCTGGGATATACGAATGCCAGAGTAGCAGTAAGGCGCAGAACAATGGATATAGATTACCAAAAACACCTAGCCTGTGCCAGATACCAGCCACTATTTAAATGCAGTACTAATGTACCCTTTGCTACACAAAATTATTTAACAAATCTAACAAACCCGAAACACAGAAAAGTGTTCACTCTGGCCCGAGTTAATGCTCTACCAACAGCTGTGCTACTGGGCAGGTACACAAAAACACCCTATCATGAACGTATATGCCCCTGCGACGCAGGGGTGGTTGAATCTATAGAGCATGTGTTCTTTCACTGCCCTCTGTATGTGGATGCCCGCCTCTCCTTAATCTCGCCAATACTGTCCCGCTTACCTGGCAGATCTGAGGAATTCTACCTATACTGGCTGCTCGACGACAAACACAAGGAGACAACCAACCTGGTGGCCAAATATCTCATGGCCGTTCTAGCTACGAGGAACCAGCATATTAAATTGAACGCAGAAACACAATAGGCTTGGTACTGTTGGTGTTAAACTGTAGAGTTGAACGGAGTTTTAACATTTATATTGTTTTATTTTCTGTACAATGTGACGTTGGTCCTTGACCGTAAATAAATATCTATCTATCTATCTATCATATAGTTAATATGTTTTTAAATGTATTTATACACTCACTTCGTGTGAAACCTGGGACTGTTTCGATGAACACAAAATATATAGTTATATAGTATATTAATATTATTTTATTGCATTACAATACAACGTTATCAATATTATATGTATACACAATATACGTATACCATACTATATTGTACTATAACTAGCTGTCCCGGCCACGCGTTGCTGTGGGTTTTTTTTAACTTGGGGACTGGGTGTGTAGTCATGTATATGTGTATGCGTGTATATGTGTGTACTTATGTATATGTGTGTTTGTATATGTATGTGCGTGTATATGTGTTGATGTGTGTAAGTACAGGTGTGTTTATGTATGTGTGTATGTGTATATTTGTATATTTCTGTGCATGTATATATGTGTGTGTGTATGTGTTTCTGTGTTCATTTCTTCTACCCTCTTTCCTTCCTTCACTCCATCCTTCTATCCTTTCCTTCCTTTCCCCTCCCCTCCTTCCTGCTATCCTTCCTTTTTCCTTCCTTTCTTCTCCCCTCCTTCCTTCCTTCCTTCCTTCACTCCATCCTTCTATCCTCTCCTTCCTTTCCCCTCCCCTCCTTCCTGCTATCCTTCCTTTTTTCCTTCCTTTCTTCTCCCCTCTTTCCTTCCTTCCTTCACTCCATCCTTCTATCCTTTCCTTCCTTTCCCCTCCCCTCCTTCCTGCTATCCTTCCTTTTCCTTCCTTTCTTCTCCCCTCTTGCCTTCCTTCCCTCTCTTTGGTGTCTCTGCCTTGTAAGGTTTCTCTGTTTGGGACGGTCGTTCCATGACGGGAACCCCTTTATATAATAGATATCAAATACAACATACTATGTACAACAATTACATACCACATTGTATTATAACAATTATATTGCAATGTTATGTGCAATATTACATGTAACATAAATATACAATTATAATATATTAATTTTAAATTGTGGTGCCCTGAACAGGACACAGTATTGGAGTTGAAGTCCAAAACACCTGGAGGAAGGCCCAAGTTTGACCGTATCTAGTCTAAACATTCTTCCAAGCCCATAATAAAGATGCTGCCTGCCTTAATGTATAGCCAGAGTCTCCATGCCCATCTGTCGGGAGGGCTTGGGTGGTGCCTTCCTGCTTGGCTGAAGGGGGTCAGGCTGGATGGCCTATGGGAGACCCATATTTCTCCCACGAGTTCCCTTCCCTCCTTTCCCCCGTTAGCTGACTGACTCCCTGCCTGCCTGCCTACCTACCTGCCCCTCCAGCTGCTTGCCTGCCTGCCTTCAGCGCTCGGGCTCCGCTGCTCTCCGACTCACACCTCGCACAGAGCCAACAGGGCTGGGCTGGGCTGGCCGGAAATGCTCCCCGCCGGAGCAGAACGGAAGGGAACGGGGCCAAACAGGTCCACCCTACTGTGCGGCCCTCCCGGAAACAGGGACCCACGCGCTGAGGTTCCGGAGACAGAGTAGCAAACTTTATGCATGACATCAGATAGATAAGAATCTAATTTCCCACGGCACACCTGATGATCTCTCACGGCACACTAGTGTGCCACGGCACACTGGTTGGGAAACACTGAGCTAGAAAGTGATGATGCAGAGGAAAGGGCCTTCTGAATACAAGGAGAGATGCCAGAACCATAGAGGTGAAAACATACTGAAGGTCAATGCAGTTCTTTCAAAAAAAAATCTGAAAATATAATGTTTCCCCTTTCAACATGGCTGGGGAACGGATGCTGGTCCTAATACTCTGTTTACCAAGTAAAATAAAATATGTGATTCTTAATTTCACAAAGCATACAGCCAGCACGTAGTACTGGATGTTTACAAAATATGGTGATGCTTGTCACCCAGCAATCTGTCCCTCCCTCAAAGCCATCCCTATCAAGACACACACAGAATAAAACACAGCCCAAAAAAAATCAAATTTCCCTGAAAACTAAAGAGCAAGAGGTTTGTTTTGGAGTATTATATTAAAGCCTGAAATAAAAGCTTTCACTGCTAAAGCGGCCGTGCGTCATCTGTCAAGGTAGCTAAAAGGTGAGTATGGCAAGACCCAAGAGAAAAAGATAGGATCATTCTGGGGGGAAGAAGGTAACCATTCAGATCTGAGAGTTTTGTTGTTGTTTTCAATTGAATCGAGCAGTCTAGATGGTTAAGTGAATACAATCAGTCCTCCTTATCCATGGATTAAACCAGTGTTTTTCAACCTTTTTTGAGCCGCGGCACTTTTTTTACATTTCCAAAATCCTGGGGCACACCACCAACCAAAATGACACAAAACAACACTCTAACACAGTCATACATATACTTAATATGTTTTTAAATGTATTTATACACTCAGTGTGAAATCTGGGCCTGTTTTGATGAACACAACATATATACGGCTCCCTCTCACATATTTATAAATGGCTATCATGTCTTCTCTCAGCCTTCTCTTCTTCAGGCTAAACATGCCCAGCTCTTCAAGCCGCTCCTCATAGGGCTTGTTTTCCAGACCTTTGTGAAATTTCACCCTGAGTGAAACTTGCTTCCAGTTATCTATGGCAGTGTTTCCCAACCTTTACTAGCGGCACACTTTTAACATTAAAAAAATCCGGGGGCACACCACCAACCAAAATTACACAAAATGACACGCTAACACAGTAAAGAACGGCTGGGGGATGGTGGCCTGCTGGGAGCAGCTGCCGAAGCCGGGGGAGGGGGAGGAGTCAGGCCGTGCCATGCCCCGCCCCCTCCCCCCCGGCTTCAGTTCTCCCACAGCTTCGCCAGCCTTGAGGGGGCAGTGCCAAGCCAGCATTGTGCTGGCTCTGGCACTGCTGGCTTGGCACTGCCCCCTCAAGGCTGCAAAGCTGTGTGAGCGCTGAAGCCGGGGGGGGGGCACCATGCCCTGCCCCCTCCCCCGGCTTCAGCTCTCCCACAGAGGAGGAGCATTAGCGGTGGATGGGCTTCAGTAGGCAGGGCTCCTCCTCCGTGCAGCTTCAGCAAGCGAGGGGCGAGAGTCATGGCGGGAGTCATGGCGGATTGGAGGCTGGCTGGGGAAACGGCCGAAGGAGGCTGCGCCCCGCCCCTTCTTCTTTTTCTTCGCTGCCGCCTGGCCCTTCCTCCTCCTCCCCCAAGCAGCAGGAGTTCGGCAGGATGAGGGGGGAAGGAAGGGGGGCAGGGAGCTTTTCTCGCGGCACACCTGATGATTGCTCACGGCACACTAGTGTGCCACGGCACACTGGTTGAGAAACACTGGTCTATGGATGTCATGAAGCTGTTATAAACAGTTCCTTTGGGGGGGGGGGGAGAGAACTCTCAAAAAATCCAGTAAAATAGTTTTAAAAATCCAAAACATTTCCAAGCGGAGAGGCTCAATTAGTTTCTTGCTCTTGGTTCTCTCACTGCTGGAGCTTCCAGCTTTGTTCTCACGAGAAATCCAAGCCAACGCAAAAACGCCGACTCAATCACTTCCACCCAGTGCTTTTGTGGAGGGAGGCAGCGAAAGAGGCCACACAGATCTATGAAACGTATTGGGAGGCTGAAGTAGCCCTGAGCGGGAGCTTGAGCCATGCTGAGTCGAGGTTCCTGAAGGCTTCCTCAAGGCGGGCCTGGCCCTGGCATTCGGCGGAGCCCTTCCTTTGCCTCGGGGAGGATCTTTGGGGAGGGAAAGAGGGAGAAAGAGCTGCTAGGAGGGGGAAGAGTGCCAATTCCCCACGGCACACCTGATGATCACTCACGGCACACTAGTGTGCCATGGCACACTGGTTGGGAAACACTAGTCTAGATGGTTAAGTGGAAACAAACAGTCCTCCTTACCAATGGATTAAACCACCTATGATTTGAAAATATTCAAATAAAAATTTAAAAGGTTTAAAAAAAACAAGCCACAATTTTGCCATCTATTATATAAATGGGTTCACGTCATGTGATGTATACCTCAAACAAAGAAACCATACAACGCAGAAAAACAATACTTGCCAACAGAAATAGGCCTCAAGCAAGGTACGTTTGTAGCAAAGAAACTTTCCCCAAATCCTAAAAGGCCCCCAAAACAACGAATAAAAATAAAACTACATTTACCAGCATCCTCCGGGGCAGCCAAAGACTCACCCAGCCTCTACATTCTGAACAACATGATTGGCTGCCAATAAGGGCGGATTTGCATAACTGCTGCACTGGCCAGCCAACATGAAAATTCCGAACCATACTAAACTGCCAAAACAGAATAAGGAAAAGGCCTGAGCCAATCCCCAACACAAACACCCAAATCACTTCAAACCTAAAATTTACACCCCAAAAATCACCGACCACGCCCAACATTGACAGTAAGGCTTCATTAACTAGATTTCCCTAACTAGCCCTCACTTACTGGGAAGCTGTTTACGCTCTAAATTGACAGTAAGACTTCATTAACTAGATTTCCCTAACTAGCCCTCACTTACTGGGAAGCTGTTTACGCTCTGAATTGACAGTAAGACTTCATTAACTTGATTTCCCTAACTAGCCCTCACTTACTGGGAAGCTGTTTACGCTCTAAATAGACAGTAAGACTTCATTAACTTGATTTCCCTAACTAGCCCTCACTTACTGGGAAGCTGTTTACGCTCTGAATTGACAGTAAGACTTCATTAACTTGATTCTCCCGACTAGGCCTCAGCTCATTGGCCATTGTGTATGGCCTGAATTGACAGTAAGGCTTCATTAACTTGATTTCCCTAACTAGCCCTCACTTACTGGGAAGCTGTTTACGCTCTAAATAGACAGTAAGACTTCATTAACTAGATTTCCCTAACTAGCCCTCACTTACTGGGAAGCTGTTTACGCTCTGAATTGACAGTAAGACTTCATTAACTTGATTCTCCCGACTAGGCCTCAGCTCATTGGACATTGTGTATGGCCTGAATTGAGAGTAAGGCTTCATTAACTTGATTTCCCTAACTAGCCCTCACTTACTGGGAAGCTGTTTACGCTCTGAATTGACAGTAAGGCTTCATTAACTTGATTCTCCCGACTAGGCCTCAGCTCATTGGACATTGTGTATGGCCTGAATTGACAGTAAGGCTTCATTAACTTGATTCTCCCGACTAGGCCTCAGCTCATGGGACATTGTGTATGGCCTGAATTTACAGTAACCTACCTTGGCACACAGAGCCCCGACCATGCATGATGGGACTTGAAGTACCACCATGGAAAATGGGATTTGTAGTACTTCAAAACCCATCATTCCCCACAGACCACTGTGGCCCAGAACCAAGACCAATAAAGACCCAACTTGGCACACCATGCCCCCCATGACCCACACTCCATCCAACTGCAGTTTAGAGGAGGGCACACCGTGGATGATTGGACTTTCTCGCATCTCCTAAAAAGGGCACAGCAACGTGTGCAGGGTACAGCTAGTTTGATATATCGGACACAATTTTACTATGCTATTGTATATCATGGGACTTGAGCAGCAACAAAATCAAACTCCAAGAGGGCCCACTGTATAGCCAGATATAGACTGGCTGTGGGATTTCACAGACCAGAGAGATTTGTTATTGGAGAAATTATAATAATAACTGCCCATATAAGAACTGAAGGCCAAGCTTCCCGGATTTGGGAACAAACTTGTCTGGACAATCCAAAACTGATTTTACGCAGCCCCTCTCTTTACATATGACAGTGATTCTCAACCTTCCTGATGCTGGGACCCCTTAATATAGTTCCTCATGTTGCGGTGGCCCCCGATCATAATATTATTTTAGTTGCTACTTCATAACTGTAATTTTGTTACTGTTATGAACTGTAATGTAAATATCTGATATGCAAGGAGTATGTAGAAGAACAGGCATTGCTGAAGGAAAATCAACATGGTTTCTGCAAAGGCAAATCATGTCTTACTAACTTGTTAGAATTCTTTGAGGGTGTAAATAAACACATAGACAAAGGGGACCCAGTCGATATTGTTTACCTTGACTTTCAAAAGGCTTTTGACAAAGTCCCTCACCAAAGGCTCCTAAATAAGCTCTTCAGCCATGGAATCAGGGGACAGGTCTTGTCCTGGATTGGAACCTGGCTAAACTGTAGGAAACAAAGGGTGGTAATAAACGGACATTTCTCTGGGTGGAAAGAGGTGAGAAGTGGCGTACCCCAAGGTTCAGTTTTGGGTCCGTTACTTTTTAATTTATTCATTAATGATCTGGATGTAGGAGTAAATTGTAAGGTAGCAAAGTTTGCAGACGACACTAAATTGTTCAGGTAGTTAAAAATGAAACTGATTGTAAAGAGCTCCAGAAAGATCTCTCGAAATTGAGTGAATGGGCAACAAAGTGGCAAATGCATTTTAACCTAAACAAGTGTAAAGTCATGCACATCGGGGCAAAGAACCCCAACTATACCTACCAATTGATGGGGTCAAAGCTTTCCGAGACAAACCAGGAAAGGGATCTTGGGGTTTTGGTGGACAGCTCAATGAAGATGTCAACCCAGTGCGCTGCAGCAGCGAAAAAAGCAAATTCTATGCTTGGCATGATCAGGAAGGGAATCGAAAATAGGTCGGCAAATGTTGTATTGCCTCTCTACAAATCTATGGTGAGGCCACATCTGGAGTACTGTGTACAATTCTGGTCTCCGCACCTCAAGAAGGATATAACGGAACTGGAAAAGGTACAGAAAAGGGCAACAAGAATGATCCAAGGGATGGAGCAGCTCCCTTACGAAACCAGGTTGCAACGCCTTGGTCTTTTCAGCCTTGAAAGATGGCGTTTAAGAGGTGACTTGACCGAAGTGTATAAAATCATGCATGGGATAGAAAAGGTGAATAAAGAAAACATATTTTCTCTGTCACACAACACTAGGACTAGGGGGCACTCCCTGAAGCTCCAAGGTAGGAAAGTTAGGACGAATAAAGGGAAATATTTCTTCACCCAGAGGGTCATTGGGTTATGGAACTCACTTCCAGAGGAGGTTGTGACAGCGGTCAGCCTGGACAGCTTCAAGGCAGGATTAGACAGATTCATGGATACCAAGGGAATCAGTAGCTACTGAAATGGACATCCAAGTGCCACCTCTGTGTTGATGGAGGCAGGCAGGATTTTCCCGGGTACTGGTTGTGGGGGTCGGGAGCAGGTTAGGGTTTTGCCCTCCCTTCTGCTAGAGATCCCCGTGTACTACCGGTGGGCCACTGTGTGACACAGAATGCTGGACTAGATGGGCTGAGGCCCGATTCAGCATGGCTCTTCTTATGTTCTTATGTTCTATGTTCATTCACTGGATCAAACTTGGCACAAATACCCGATATGCTCAAATTTGAATACTGGTGGGGTTGTGGGGGATTGATTTTGTCATTTGGGAGTTGTAGTTGCTGGGATTTATAGTTCACCTACAATTAAAGAGCATTCTGAACTATATCAATGATGGAATTAAACCAAACTTGGCACGCAGAACTCCCATCACCAGCAGAAGATTCTGGAAGGGTTTGCTGGGCATTGACTTGTGAGTTTTGGAGTTGTAGTTCACCTACATCCAGAGAGCGCTGTGGACTCAAAACAACAATGGATCTGGACCAAACTTGGCACGAATCCTCAATTTTCTAAAATGTGAACACTGATGGAGTTTGGGGAAAGTAGACATTGACATTTGGGAGTTGTAGTTGTTGGGATTTATAGTTCACGCACAATCAAAGAGCAGTCTGAACCCTACCAATGATATAATTGGGCTAAACTTCCCACACAGAACCCCCATGACCAACAGAAAATACTGTATTTTCTGGTGGTCTTTGGTGACCCCTCTGACACCCCCTCATGACCCCCACAGGGGTCACGACCCCCAGGTTAGGAAGCACTGATGTATGAGAACATAAAACGGAGGCTAAGCACTACTCAAGACAAGTTCCAACTCAGTTGCAAATTTTCTTGTTCAAAACTCCTGGATCTCAAATGCTACTCTTATCATAATATTCCCAATCCACAGATGGTTTCAATCGAGACATTTCGCAATTTATCACTTGGAAGGCAATTCTGAACTTATGGAAAAAATTGTCTTCTTTTCCAAAAATAAATAAATAAATAAATAAAAAACCTAAAACAAAACCCCAGACTGAACCATTTCTGTACTGTTTTAAATGCTTTTATATGTTGTGCATCACCACAAAGGAGAAAGAGGGGGATACACATAAGTGGTGTTCTGAAGATCAATATGAAGCTGATGAGATTTGATGTTCTTGACTCTAAAACAGGCCCGGATTAACCCCTTTTGGCGCCCTAGGCCACACTTTGGAATTACGCCCCCAAACCAACCTCTACCGCACCCCCCCCACCTCGTCCTCCTCGCGGCACTGCGCGCCCTCCTTCCTTGAGTCAAAGAAGGAGGGCGCGAGGAGGAGGAGGAAGGAAGGGAAGCCCCCGGGCCCTCGCGGCACACCCTCCTTCCTTGACTCAAGGAAGGGGGCGCAAGCCAAGGAGGGGCGCAGTTCACACGAACCAAAAAAAATGTTGAAACAAAACCGCAACATGCAGCATGGAGATGACTCTCTCTCTCTCTCTTGGGGGAGGGCGGGGGGAGAGCGCTGCGAGGGGGGGAGGAGGGAATGGCACCCCCCCTCGCCATTGCCCCGCCCCCTTGTCAAGGAAGGAGGATGTGAGGAGGCAGAGGTAAGCCCCCGGGGCCCGGGCTTCCTCGCCTCCCGCGCCTCCTTCCTTGACTCCTTTGCCATGTTCCTGGGTGCTGCGCATGCCCGGCAGTGGCCCCGGGGGCTTACCTCCGCCTCCTCCTCACGTCCTCCTTCCTTGACAAGGGGGCGGGGTGATGGCGAGGGGGGGTGCAATCCCCTCCTCCCCCGCTCCCTCGCAGCGCTCTCCCCCAAGAGAGAGAGAGTCATCTCCATGCTGCACGTTGCGGTTTTGTCTCAACATTTTTTTGGTCCGTGTGAACTGCGCCCCCCCCCCCTTGGCTAGCGCCGCTAGGCCATGGCCTAGTGTGGCCTTATGGGTAATCCGGGCGTGCTCTAAGACAGCTCTACATTGGGGTTTTCTTGGTAAAATGTATTCAGTGGAGCTTTGCCATCGCCTCCAACTGAAGCTGAGAGTGTGTGACTTGTCCAAGGTCACCCACAGGTTCAAAGGCTTAGCTGGGACTCAAATGTTAGTCTCCCAGAATCCTAATCTAACATTCGAACCACGACACCGCTGGTTCTTTGGTAAAGAATATATCCTAAAAGGTTTAGTTTATTTTCCTGTAGAGACATCTGGGGGAGGTTTTATTACACATTCCTGTATAATAGCCATTTGATTACCCTCGCTGTATCAGGTAACCACAGAAAAATCCTGCTGCATCAGACCCATTTGGTTTAGCGTTCTGTTCCCACAGTCATCAACCAGGAGCATCAATAGAAAGCCCGCCAGCAGGGCGAGAGTGCCAGCATTCAGAAGCACACTCTCTTTCTGGTTCGAGACCAGCCAGGACGGCAGGCATCTTACCAAGCTATTGTGAAATCAGTTATATTTATACCCCACTCCTGCCTATTAAACTGCCCATTAAATTGTTTTAGGGTATAAACTTGATTGCAATAAATTTATATATTGCATCATATTACTTGAAATTAATGTTACATATTTTTTTCCTGTAGTATACTGTTTACAAAAGGAATTTCTACATTTCCACTGCACCCTTTCTCTAAGGTCCACTGTTTATGGCACTGTTTGTCAACCTTTTTTGAGCCGCGCCACCTTTTTATACATTTACAAAATCCTGGGGCACACCACCAACCAAAATGACACAAAATGACACTCTAACACAGTAATACATATAGTTAATATGTATATACACAGTACATATATGCATATACACACACAACACATATAGCCTACACAGAAAGGGAGAATGGTGGGAGTTGTAGGCCAAAACACCAGGAGGGAGTATTTATGTCACAGCGGATAGGCAACAGAAATATAAACACTGTTAATTTTCGGCCCAAAAACTCCAGTCTCTGTTCGTGTGAATAATGAAACTCTCATTCAATTCACAAGGTAAATATATAACTTTGTATTGAATTGTATTTAACAATAACTGGCAAATCATCGAAAAACAACAGCCATCACAGCTACCTTTCAAACATCCTTTCTTTCAGAAATTAAATCTAAGTGGAAATCCCAACTGTCACTTTGGAATGCATTTAGATCTCTTGACAGCACATTGGGTGTCAAACTGTTTCATCACAAAATTATAATCTTGTGCTGACTCATGAATTGCTATTCAAATGCAATAATAAAAAACACCAGGAGGGAGGGCATCATTTATAATCCGGATCAAAACCAATGTGTCCCGAACGGCCCTTGACGACACGGGAGTGGTACTTTTACAGGCCCTTTCAAAATTATAGTAAGTTTGGAATGCAGATCTATTCCGGCTTCTTCGGGACCTGTCACACAATAATCCACTGCACAAATCCACTGGTCCGATATCTATTAGATAAAACATCAAAAATTCTCATAATATCTAATCCAGTATAGTATTACACACATTTATAATAGTAACCTATAAACATAGGCATGATCCCTATGTTTATATTACATTATAAATGTGGGATATTATGAGATTGATTTTTATCTTATCGGACCAGTGGATAATTTTGAAAGACTGTCGAAATTGGTTTTGATAATATGATGCTTACTATTACCATATGGATTATAATTTTGAGTTGTGATGTCATATAGATCTGGTTTATCCACTTACTATAATTTTGAAAGACTGAAAGATTGATAATAAACCATATTGAGTTGTGAAGAAAAAGTGGTTTCCCGCATTGATTTTGATTGCTGTTTACGGAGAAACACCCCACTGAACTGTTTTACCATCCTGAGCCTCCCCAAACTACAAATCCCGGGATTCCCCAGCCTTGAGCCCTGGAAGACCAAGGGATGCCTCACTGCATGAATGCTACGGTGTAGATCCGCCCCCAGGCAGCCGGGGACCTGGGGAAGTCTCATCCCAGGATCTTCTCTCTCTCAGCGTGGCTCTTTCTGCCTGACGCAGTCACCGTTTTTCAGCTGAAACCCTTCTGAGGCCGAAGAAGGAGCGGAGGAGGAGGAAGCCCAAGAAGGCAAGTGGTGAGTCCGGCGGCACAAGGCTTCCCAAAAGGAGGCTGTGTTTGCGGGACTCAGGCAAGGGATCAAGCCCCGGCTAGGGCTTCCCAGTAGGACAGGAGGGCTCTCTCTCTCTCTCTCTCTCTCTCTCTCTCTCTCTTTCTCCTATCTCCAATTTCCCACGGCACACCTGATGATTGCTCACGGCACACTGGTTGGGAAACACTGATCTAAACACTGCACATGCAAAAACTCCTTATGTAAACATTTCTTTGCCATGTATTAATACTTCAGAAGGAGGAGGGGACTTGGCCTGACGACGGAGGAAGAATTCCCAGAGGAAAATACAGAAAGACTCTTCATATACCTGTCAATGGCGGCTGGAATAGTGTACGCGAGAAAGTGGAAAAACGAAGAGATTCCTAGCACTGAGGAATGGCTGAGTAAGATAAGGGAAATTATGGACATGGACAAACTTACCTACTTCCTAAATGAGGCTGGGGGTAACCCACCCAATAGAACCGACTGGACTCTAGTTAAGGACTACTTAAAAAGCCGGGGCGACGCCTGTCGGGCGAAACGAAACCTCCAACCAGATAAACCCGAGGGGGCTCAACATAGGCTCTAAGAAATTCGGCAACCGGGAAAGGAGGACACCCCCCCCTCCCCAGAAGCACCCAGACAGCTGTGGAGGAGAAAAGACACTGGATCTCCCTAGAGACTGCCCCCACCCTCCCCACCCTCACACCTCCTGGTTTTCATCTCCCCACAACACTCTCCCTCTCCCTTGATCCTACCCAGGCCCTGGCTCCACCCTAACCCCCCTTCCCCTAGCCCCCTCCCCCCCAGGTACCTGGTCCTCCCCCCCTTCTCCCTCCCTCACAGCCCTACCCCCCCCCCCAAATTTGTGGGAACCTCAATAAAAATATTTAATAAATTTAAAAAAAGGAGGAGGGGAGACGGACATAGATGCTACCCCTTCCTCCCTACTTCCCACTGCACAAGTAATCGTTCTGGCCTGGGCATGGGAGATCTGGATCTGGCAAAGGACACGAGCCAATCCATAAAGGTTAAAGCCACCCTTTTGGAAGGCACATCCCTAATGGAACATTGAAGACGGCGGCGCGGGGCGGTTGTGTGATTGCCGAGCTCCGCTGGGGCTCATGCAGTCTCCCCCAGATAACTGCGTCCCCCGCCATACCAACTACCCCAGCTAGAGGGTCAGTCTGGTGGGGTTTTGGGGGCAACCCTTTGATGCCACTGGAATGATGTTTTTATCTTGCATTTTTATCTTGTATTTTATGCTGTGTTTTAGATTGTCTGTGCGTTTCGTGTATTGTTTGCTCTCTGGCTGTGAGCCGCCCCGAGCCTCTTTGGGAGTGGCGGCATAGAAGCTGAACAAACAAACAAATAAATAAATAAATAAAATAATGTTCAAAACAGCCCCAGCATTGGAAATAAGCCGCACACAGTTTCACCCTTCGTCCCCTGTTTGTCTTGGCTCCCTCCTGCAGGAGCTTCCTTTGGCTTTTCTCCTTTTTTACCAGCAGCGAAAGTATCACTGATACGCAGCTTAGCAGCCAACTGACCCTGGCAACTACTGCCCAGGGAGAAAGTTGCTTATTGAATCCTGTTGTTATATGCACTACTTACTTATGATGTCATTTGGCCCTCAGCTAGAAGGGAATCCAAATCAGAAAGGAGAGAAAAGAAGGAAGAGACAAAGATTTCTCCTGGCCAAGCAACCATGTGGTAAGAAGTGTATTAAAAAGGATTAGTCCACTGGAAATATATCTCTTTTCTGTGGCTCTTTAATCATGTCTGGTTGTTTGTTTTTATATATATTTCCATTGGCATTTAGAAACTGTCAGATCCCGGCACCCCTGAGGCCAGGGTCTGTTCACTAATCTTAGCTCTAATCACTTCCCCATCAGCTGCTTCTGGAGGAGGGACGGGAAACCCTCCAGTACACAAGGACACAGTCACTTGCTCCAGGGTGTCTCTCTCTTGCCTTTTCCTCCCTCCGTTGCTGATGCATGGCAGTCCTCAGCCATAGGTGCCTATTCTTCTTCTAACATGGCTTCTGCTTGTTGTTGTTGTTGTTGTTATTATTATGTGCCCTCAAGTAGACTCCAACTTACGGTGACACAATCATGGGTTTTCTTAGCGAGATTTATTCAGATGAGGTTTGACATTGCTTTCCTCTTAAGGCAGTGTTTCTCAACCTTCCCAATGCCGCGACCCTTTAATACAGATCCTCATGTTGTGGCGACCCCCAACCATAACATTATTCTCGTTGCTGCTTCCTAACTGTAATTTTGGTACTGTTGATTTTTGTTATTTGGGAGTTGTAGTTTTGGAGTTGTAGTTCACTTGCATCCAGAGAGCACCATGGACTCAAACAATGATGGATCTGGACCAAACTTGGCACGGATACCCAATAGGCTCAAATGTGGACACTGGTGGCATTTGGGGAAAATAGAGGTTTAACATTGCTTTCCTCTTAAGGCAGTGTTTCTCAACCTGGGGGTCGGGACCCCTGGGGGGGTTGTGAGGGGGTGTCAGGGGGAGGTCACCAATGGCCATAAGAAATCACAGTATTTTCTGTGGGTCATGTGGATTCTGTGTCGGAAGTTGGTGGGGTTCAAAATGCTCTGTGATTGCAGGTGAACTATAAATCCCAGCAACTACAACTCCCAAATGTCAAGGTCTATTTTCCCCAAACTCCACCACTGTTCACATTTGGGCATATTGAGTATTCGTGCCAAGTTTGGTCCAGATCCATCATTGTTTGAGTCCATAGTACTCTCTAGTTGTAGGTAAACTACAATTCCAAAATCCAAGGTCAGTGCCCACCAAACTCTTCCAATACTTTCTCTTAGTCATGAAAGTTTTGTGTGCCAAGTTTGGTTCAATTCCATCGTTGGTGGAGTTCAGAATGCTCTTTGATTGTAGGTGAACTATCAATCCGAGCAACTACAACTCCCAAATAACAAAATCAATCCCATTCCCAACCCCACCAGTATTCAAATTTGGGCGTGTCAGGTATTTGTGCCAAATTTGGCCAGTGGACGAAAGTACCGTACATCATGTGTATCAGATATTTACATTATGATTCATAACAGTAGCAAAATTACAGTAATGAAGTAGCAACAGAAGCAGTTCTATGGTTGGGGGTCACCATAACATAAGGAACTGTACTAAGGGGTCGCAGCATTCGGAAGGTTGAGAACCGCTGTCTGAAGGGGTGAGATTGTGATCAGCCCAAGGTCACCCAATGGGTTACTATGCCTGAGTGGGATCAAAGCACTCATCTCTCCGAGTCCTAGTTCCACATTCTACGATGCCGCATGGGCTCACACTCTCTGTACCGACTGGCAGAAGCAAACATTTTCCTTTGGATTCTGTAAAGAAGAGAGAAAACTTACTAAAACCCGGGGTTCCGTTGTTGAATTATGCATGGGTCAGACCAAAACAAAGGTTTGACCCATATACATGAGTCAAACCTTTGACATGTTGAAGTACTGGAACACCTGTACTTCGGCGTGTCCTCAAATCTCTCTCCCAAACGCAAGTTCTGATTTACTTTGATTTGAAAACTCCTGTTTTATCATGCACAATCTGCCAAGCCTCCCTCTCAGCCTTCTCTATTGGTTGTGAATTTCCTAATCTGGGGTGTATCTACAACGGTTAAGGGATATTAATATTATTGTTATTACATCACTCTGAGCAATCATTTATTTCAGTGTTTCCCAACCAGTGTGCCGTGGCACACTAGTGTGCCGTGAGCGATCATCAGGTGTGCCGTGGGAAATGGGAACCTCCAATACCTTTTCTTCCCCCTCCTGCCAAACACTTTTTCTTCTCCGCTCGGGCTCCCTTCTTCCCAGTCTCGCTCTGCTCGCTTTACTCTGGGGTGAGTTTGCACAGTAGTGCCCGCATGGGTCACATCTTCCTCCCTCCCCCTCCCCTCCTGAACACGCTCACGCTGCCCCCTCGGATCAAAATGGCAGCAAAAGTGGCAGTGTAGAAGAAAAAGAGTTCAATATGCCAAGTTTGGTTCACTTCCATTGTTGCAAGAGTTCAGGACGCTCTTTGATTGTGTGTTAACTATAAATCCCACAAACTGTAACTCCCAAATGTCAAGGTCTATTTTCCCCAAACTCCATCTGTGTTCGCATTTGGGCATATTGAGTATTCATGCCAAGTTTGGTCCTGATCCAACATTGTTTCGGTCCACAGTGCTCTCTGGTTATAGGTGAACTAAAGCTCCAAAACCCAAGGTCAATGCCCACCAAACTCTTATAGCATTTTCTCTTGGTTATGGGAGTTCTGTGAGGGAAGTTTGTGTCTTTCTGCCATTCCTGCCAGGATATCTATGTTGTGTTCATCAAAACAGGCCCAGGTTTCACACTGAGTGTATAAATACATTTAAAAACATAGTAACTATATGTATTACTGTGTTATGAGTGTCATTTTGTGTCATTTTGGTTGGTGGTGTGCCCCAGGATTTTGGAAATGTAAAAAGTGTGCCGCGGCTCAAAAAAGGTTGGGAAACACTGATTTATTTAACGCAAAGCCATAAAAATGTCAAATTTGTATATTCACATTTTCTGATTCCAAATTTATTCTTCCTGTTTCCATGTCAAATTACAAACATTTTAAACATCTGCAGTATACACAACTCTGTGTGCATTTTTATGTATGCATTTGCCCGTGTGTGTGTGTGTGTGTGTGTGCAAGAAATTTTCTTAATTATACGTGATTGTGCATGCTATATGCACATACTTGTGTCTGGAGTTTCTGTACGCATAGTTTAACTGAAAGATTGCAAAATTTGGAGAAGTGCAAAAACTACGGAAAAAAACAGCAGCTTGACTTGTGAGTTACTTTTGGATAAACTACTTTGGTTTGGATAAAGATGCAAGCCAAACATACACACACATTGTCCTCATCTTCAGCAAATGGGTCAATTCGAAAACAGGATATTCATAGCACTGACCAGAGGCGGATCTTACTGGAGGCCAAGGGAGGCGGCTGCCTCAGGGCGCCACTTATCTGGGGGCGTATCTGGCCATGGCTAAGGGCGCATTTGGCCGCAGCCGCCAGGTGCAGCACATGCAGCGCCATTGCTACAGGCCCGTTCGGCTAGTGTGGCGCGAAGGCGGAGCCGCAACTCGCCAGCCCCGAGGGCTGGAGGCGCCTCCGGATGCAGGCCGCCAGAGGCCCCAATGCCGTGGGGAGGGCCTGCCTCCCTGGCCTGCTGCTGCCTACTCAGGGCAAACTCCCATCCAGGGTGCCTCCTCCCTGCTGGGACCTTCCACCTTCCCGGGGCTGAGCGGGCTCTCTTTTTAGCTCGAGCTTGGCCTTAGGTGCAGGGCCGGAGAAGGACGACAGCTGCCCTGCCACCTCCGGGAGTGAGGCCCGGGAAAAGGTAAGACACAGTTGCTAAGTCTACTCACCTGTGTGTTAGCTTAACAATGGTGGGATGCTTAGGAACACATATAACACCTTCACTGTAACTCAACCCTCCTCTTATGGATGGTGGGAATATATTACCTCTAATAATAATTATTTTTTAAATGTTGAGTGATCTGGCTTTTTGATATTTGTAATTATCACACACACAAGCATCTATTTGATAGGTTCCATGTATTATCATGATATCCAATGTATAGAATATTAAGGAATTTAGTGTGATATCCTATGGAACTCAACTCTAGTTTAGGCAGCATAAACCCATACACTTGTCTTATGGATGGTGGGAATATATTACCTCTAATAATTATTATTTTTAAGTGTTGAGTGATCTGGCTTTTTGATATTTGTAATTATCACACACACAAGCATCTATTTGATAGGTTCCATGTATTATCATGATATCCAATGTATAGAATATTAAGGAATTTAGTGTGATATCCTATGGAACTCAACTCTAGTTTAGGCAGCATAAACCCATACACTTGTCTTATGGATGGTGGGAATATATTACCTCTAATAATAATTATTTTTAAGTGTTGAGTGATCTGGCTGTTTGATATTTGTAATTATCACACACACAAGCATCTATTTGATAGGTTCCATGTATTATCATGATATCCAATGTATAGAATATTAAGGAATTTAGTGTGATATCCTATGGAACTCAACTCTAGTTTAGGCAGCATAAACCCATACACTTGTCTTATGGATGGTGGGAATATATTACCTCTAATAATTATTATTTTTAAGTGTTGAGTGATCTGGCTTTTGATATTTGTAATTATCACACACACAAGCATCTATTTGATAGGTTCCATGTATTATCATGATATCCAATGTATAGAATATTAAGGAATTTAGTGTGATATCCTATGGAACTCAACTCTAGTTTAGGCAGCATAAACCCATACACTTGTCTTATGGATGGTGGGAATATATTACCTCTAATAATAATTATTTTTTAAGTGTTGAGTGATCTGGCTTTTGATATTTGTAATTATCACACACACAAGCATCTATTTGATAGGTTCCATGTATTATCATGATATCCAATGTATAGAATATTAAGGAATTTAGTGTGATATCCTATGGAACTCAACTCTAGTTTAGGCAGCATAAACCCATACACTTGTCTTATGGATGGTGGGAATATATTACCTCTAATAATAATTATTTTTAAGTGTTGAGTGATCTGGCTTTTGATATTTGTAATTATCACACACACAAGCATCTATTTGATAGGTTCCATGTATTATCATGATATCCAATGTATAGAATATTAAGGAATTTAGTGTGATATCCTATGGAACTCAACTCTAGTTTAGGCAGCATAAACCCATACACTTGTCTTATGGATGGTGGGAATATATTACCTCTAATAATAATTATTGTTTTTTAAGTGTTGAGTGATCTGGCTTTTTGATATTTGTAATTATCACACACACAAGCATCTATTTGATAGGTTCCATGTATTATCATGATATCCAATGTATAGAATATTAAGGAATTTAGTGTGATATCCTATGGAACTCAACTCTAGTTTAGGCAGCATAAACCCATACACTTGTCTTATGGATGGTGGGAATATATTACCTCTAATAATAATTATTTTTTAAGTGTTGAGTGATCTGGCTTTTTGATATTTGTAATTATCACACACACAAGCATCTATTTGATAGGTTCCATGTATTATCATGATATCCAATGTATAGAATATTAAGGAATTTAGTGTGATATCCTATGGAACTCAACTCTAGTTTAGGCAGCATAAACCCATACACTTGTCTTATGGATGGTGGGAATATATTACCTCTAATAATTATTATTTTTAAGTGTTGAGTGATCTGGCTTTTTGATATTTGTAATTATCACACACACAAGCATCTATTTGATAGGTTCCATGTATTATCATGATATCCAATGTATAGAATATTAAGGAATTTAGTGTGATATCCTATGGAACTCAACTCTAGTTTAGGCAGCATAAACCCATACACTTGTCTTATGGATGGTGGGAATATATTACCTCTAATAATTATTATTTTTAAGTGTTGAGTGATCTGGCTTTTTGATATTTGTAATTATCACACACACAAGCATCTATTTGATAGGTTCCATGTATTATCATGATATCCAATGTATAGAATATTAAGGAATTTAGTGTGATATCCTATGGAACTCAACTCTAGTTTAGGCAGCATAAACCCATACACTTGTCTTATGGATGGTGGGAATATATTACCTCTAATAATAATTATTTTTAAGTGTTGAGTGATCTGGCTTTTGATATTTGTAATTATCACACACACAAGCATCTATTTGATAGGTTCCATGTATTATCATGATATCCAATGTATAGAATATTAAGGAATTTAGTGTGATATCCTATGGAACTCAACTCTAGTTTAGGCAGCATAAACCCATACACTTGTCTTATGGATGGTGGGAATATATTACCTCTAATAATAATTATTGTTTAAGTGTTGAGTGATCTGGCTTTTTGATATTTGTAATTATCACACACACAAGCATCTATTTGATAGGTTCCATGTATTATCATGATATCCAATGTATAGAATATTAAGGAATTTAGTGTGATATCCTATGGAACTCAACTCTAGTTTAGGCAGCATAAACCCATACACTTGTCTTATGGATGGTGGGAATATATTACCTCTAATAATAATTATTTTTTAAGTGTTGAGTGATCTGGCTTTTTGATATTTGTAATTATCACACACAAGCATCTATTTGATAGGTTCCATGTATTATCATGATATCCAATGTATAGAATATTAAGGAATTTAGTGTGATATCCTATGGAACTCAACTCTAGTTTAGGCAGCATAAACCCATACACTTGTCTTATGGATGGTGGGAATATATTACCTCTAATAATAATTATTTTTTAAATGTTGAGTGATCTGGCTTTTTTTTGATATTTGTAATTATCACAATGTATAGAATATTAAGGGATTTAGTGTGATATCACTCACAAGCATCTATTTGATAGGTTCCATAATAATTATTTTTAAATGTATTATCATGATATCCAATGTATCCAATAGAATATTAAGGAATTAAGTGTGATATCCTATGGAACTCAACTCTAGCATTGGCCAGCATAATTTCAGCCCTCCTTCCAGGTGTTCTGGACTTCAGCTCCCACAATTCTGGCTGTTAGGAATTCTGGAAGTTGAAGTCCAGAACATCTGGAAGGAGGGCCTGAAATTAGCCTAGACCTGATACACACATATACACACACACACACACAAAGATAATAGGAATAGAGCAGGGAAAAGGGTAAGAAAGGGAACGAGATTAGGAAGGGGGCAAGGAAAGGGTGAGGAGGAAGGAAGGATGAGAAGGAAGGAAGGGGAATAGATATATATATATATATATATATATACACACACACACACAAAGAGAATAGGAATAGAGCAGGGAAAAGGGTGAGAAGGAAGGAAGGAAGGATGGTGTGTGTGTATGGCATAGGCCAACTTCGGCCCTCCATGTGTTTTGGACTTCAACTCCCACAATTCCAAACAGCCAGTAGGAAGTCCAAAATTCCAGGAGGGCCAAAATTGGTCTATGCACCCCATCCATGTGTGTGTGTGTGTGTGTGTGTATGAGTGATTGGTTGGGGGGCGCCAAAATACTGTTCGCTTACCATTTAAAATTACCTTAGTCCGCCCCTGGCACTGACTCCAATACAGCCTAGCCCTCAGACTATTTTCAAAGGGCTTTTTAATCTACATTAAACTCAAAAGCTTTTAAATCTACATTAAACTCCGGAACTGATCGCAACGAGTGAAGAGGGGCGAGGATGTCTCCGGGGGTTCCCCTCTTCTTTGTGGGGTTCCTCGGGGGGCAATCCTCTCCCCCCTATTATTTAACATCTACGTCCGACGACTTGCTCAGCTGGTTCGTAGCTTTGGGCTGGAGTGTCACCAATATGCGGATGATACCCAGCTCATTCCGGGGATGGAGGGCTGGCCCGAATCCGTACCCGATAATTTCCATCAATGCCTTGAAGGCTGCGAGCCAGTAGGTTGAAGGTGAATCCAGCTAAGACGGAGATCCTGTAGCTGGGTCGTCCAGGTACAGGAGAGATCCAGCTCCCAAACCTGGACGGTGCGACGCTACGTCAGTCGCCATCTGTTAAGAGTCTGGGAGTCACTCTTGACTCTCAACTGTCGATGGAGAAGCATATCTCCATCGCCAGCAGAGCAGCTTTTCACCACCTCCGGCAGACGAGGAAGCTGGCTCCCTCCCTGTCCCGTCATGACCTAGCCACAGTGGTCCAAGCCACGGTCATCTCAAGATTGGACTACTGTAACGCTCTCTACATTGGCCTTCCTTTGTCGGTGATCCGGAAGCTTAAGCTGGTGCAGAACGCAGCAGCGCGGCTGTTGGCAGGCTTACCATCTTGCTGCCACATTACGCCCGTTCTGCGTGAACTGCACTTGCTTCCAATAGAGCAACGGATCACCTTCAAAGTGCTGGTTTTAACCTTTAAGGCCTTGAATGGTCTGGGGCCAGTGTACCTAAGGGACCGCCTCTCCCTATGTTGTCCCGCAAGACCACTGCGATCAGAGTCCCTTAACCTTCTTGTGGTGCCAAGCTGTAAAACCCTTCACCTGACCTCAACGCGGAGGAGAGCCTTCAGTGTCATCGCTCCAGTACTTTGGAACGCTCTTCCTCCCACAATCCACGCGTTGCCTAACTTACTAGCCTTCCGGAAGGCTTGTAAGACCTTTCTGTTTGTACAGGCATTCGGTCAGTAAATAACTCCAGGCCCTTTTACCATGTAGCCGTGGGCCATGGGAGTAATTCTGGTGTGCGTGCACTATTGTATAGTTTTAATTATGGGTGTTAATCTTGATGTTTTAGTTGTGTTTTTACGGTGTTTTTAGCATATGTAAGTCGCCCCGAACCTGACAGGAGTGGCAACTAATAAGTCGAAATAAATAAATAAATACAGCCTAACCTTCAGACTATTTTCAAAGGGCCTTTTAATCTACATTAAACTCAAAAGCTTACATTTTTATAAGGTTTTCACCTTGTTTCTTTGACATTAGAGCAGGTCATTAAGCAGGCCCATTCCCATTTAACCTAGACGCGTGTGTGTGTGTGTGTATATGTGTATGTATGCATGTTAAGTAACCAGACTTGCCAGGCTCTCAGGTGGATGGGGGTTTACTGAAATTCAGTGGAGTAAATAAGGATAACTAGAAATGTCTCCTTTTTAATATGAAATAAAATATTGTCAAGGGACTGAACAGTACTTTTGTACATTTGTTTATTTATTTATTATTTAGGCTTCTAGCCCGCTCCCTCTAGACCAGTGTTTCCCAACCTTTTTTGAGCCGCGGCACACTTTTTACATTTGCAAAATCCTGAGGCACACCACCAACCAAAATGACACAAAATGACACTCTAACACAGTCATACATATAGTTAATATGTTTTTAAAATGTATTTATACACTCAGTGTGAAACCTGGGCCTGTTTCGATGAACACAACAGAGATATCCTGGCAGGAATGGCAGAAAGACGCAAACTTCCCACACAGAACTCCCATAACCAAGAGAAAATCCTATAAGAGTTTGGTGGGCATTAACCTTGAGTTTTGGAGTTGTAGTTCACCTATACCCAGAGAGCACTGTGGACTGAAACAATGTTGGATCAGGACCAAACTTGGCATGAATACTCAATATGCCCAAATATGAATGCAGATGGAGTTCGGGGGAAATAGACCTTGACATTTGGGAGTTGGAGTTGCTGGGATTTATAGTTCCCCTACGTTGGCCTTCCCTTGGCGACAGTTCGGAAACTCAAGCTAGTGCAGAATGCCGCTGCTCGCTTGCTGACGGGAACGTCGGTAAGGGAGCACATCACGCCCATCCTCCGGCAGCTGCACTGGCTGCCTATTGAGTACCGAATTGCCTTCAAGGTGTTGGTGTTAACCTTTAAGGCTCTACACGGCCTAGGGCCTGCGTACCTGAGGGACCGCCTTGCCCCATACATTCTCCCGAGATCACTACGTTCTGAGGAGTCGAATTTGCTCCTGATTCCATCGGTCCGCGCCTGTCACCTGTCTGCTACCAGGCAAAGGGCTTTCTCTGTGGCGGCTCCGGTACTCTGGAACTCTCTCCCGGACGACGTCCGAGCTGCCACGGAGCTCATCCCGTTCCGCAGGGCTTGTAAGACCGCCCTGTTCAGACTGGCCTTCGGCTAGGCGTGTAAGCCGAATGTACTCATCTTCCTAATCAGCACCTTGGTTCAGGGAATGCCATGGCATGTACATAATTTTAATCTCGGGACCTATTGTATTTTGTTTTATTGTATGTTTTATGTTGCATTTTATTGTATGGCGACATGGATGTACATGCCTGCCGAATTTTATGATGTTATCCGCCCCGAGCCTGCAGGGAGGGGCGGAATACAAGATGGAACAAATAAATAAATAAATAAATAAATAAATAATACAATCAAAGAGCATTCTGAACCCCGCCAATGATAGAACAGGGCCAAACTTCCCACACAGAACCCCCAGGAGGCAAGAGGAGGTCTCTACTTGGGGAAAGGGAGGCGGGCCTTCCCAATGCATGGAGAGGGAGAAACCAAGTAGACAACGGGTGGGGAGGGGGGTGGTTGTAATTTTGTGCCTTTATAGAGGTACGTTTCTTAAGGTTTTTATACTTCAACACAGTTGACTCCCTTCCCCCCCCCATGGAGGTTCCAATCTCCCATTGCACACCTGATGATCGCTCACGGCACACTAGTGTGCCTCGGCACACTGGTTGGGAAACACTGCTCTAGACGCTCGGAGCGGTTTACATGATGACTAGATTCTAAAATTCCGGACTCTGCTAAATAAATGCATTGTAAACCAATGTTAACCAGTGTTACAAGCATAGTTCATATGTGCTGCAATGCGTAGCAACCCCTCTGGAATGTGCTAGCTCTAGCAAAGGCATAAACATAGCCAACCTATAAGAGGGGCAGAGATGCCAGTATTTTCCCTCTCCTCTTCCCTGTCAAGAGCAGCTTTCCCATATTCAAATTAACGAAGTCACCTTCCAGGATAAAGATAATACATACATACCGCCTTACATTATCAGGGATTTTTTTTAATTAAAAAATGTATGTTACAGAATCAGAGAATCTTGTACATTCAAAGTTATACTGAGCATCAGTTAATGCAATGTGGAATAATAGGAAACTAAGATGGAAGCCCCCAGTTCTCTACACATGCTATACATTTTCCTGACACGTTTGCTTATGTATAGGTTCACATGAGAGAGAGAGAGAGAGAGAGAGAGAGAGAGAGAGAGAGAGAGAGAGGAGGGAGGACAAATAGACAGAAGTGGGGCTCTTTTATGTATACAGTCCGAATGGTTTCGCTGTGCCACTTTCCTCCCTTAAAACAGCCACAAAAATGAAGAGCAACTGCCTTGATGGAGGGAGTTAATGCGTTGCTTCGGTTGCCTGGAGGTGGGGGGGGGCTTCTTGTAGCCAGCAGCCTCCCCCAGCTCTCCCAGAAAGCATGCTTGGAATTTTTGATGTGAAGTCAAGGCAAGGTACGTTACTCTCTTTTCCAGACAGTTGGGGGGGGGGGGCATTCTCTAATAACATGCCAAAATGCAATTATTTCAGCACAGCTTTTGCACATGGCACCCCCCCCCCACCACCACCACCACCACCACACACACACACACCAACAACAACTTCAATTTAATTCTTTTTTCACTGTGAAATCTGGTGATGTTTTTCAGTTACCGGGGGGGGTTCCTTCTTAGTGCTTCATACAATTGTATTTCCTTTGTATTTCGGCAGTAAGACAACCAATGGCACTTCAACAAAACAGAAAAAAGAGTAGTAGCCCTAGGTGTTTATCACCTATTCCTACAAAGCTCATCCTTTCAACAGGGGTGCTTTGGACTTTATTTGGTGGTTGTTGATACACACACTCACACTCGCGGTTTTAAAAATCAGTCAACATTTTAAAAATTACAATAAATATGTGTTAAAACAAATATTTGTTTAAGTCAGTATTTTCAACCTTTTTTGAACCGCGGCACACTTTCTTACATTTACAAAATCCTGGGGCACACCACCAACCAAAATGACACAAAATGACACTCTAACACAGTAATACGTATAGTTAATATGTTTTTAAATGTATTTATACACTCAGCGTGAAACCTGGACCTGTTTCCATGAACACAACATAGATATCTTGGCAGGAATGGCAGAAAGACACACACACAAGGTCTTGCTCAACAGCTGCCAGTCATGGGAAAACTTTGGCCCTCTGGGTGCTTTGGACTCCAACTCCCACCATTCCTAACAGCCTGAGGCCCTTTCCTGCTTAAGTGGCTGAGGGGGGGGAGGAAAAGGGCCTGAGGCTGCTAGGAATGGTGGGAGTTGGAGTCCAAAACACCTGGAAGGTCCAAGTTTGCCCATGCCAGCTTTCGATTCCATCGCCACATCTATCTTCACCCTCTGGCAGTTTGAATATATGTGATTATCTACGTGATTTTCTACCTTGTCGCTATGATTATGGTGCTGCTTCTTTAAATTGTCCGCAAACTGACTGTGTTATTGGGCGGATCCCGGAACTGACATTTGATAACATCGTGAGGATACACTTTGTTTTTTGCACTCACTTCCGTGATTTCATCAAATATCGCGAGTTTTCCGTAGAGGAGCGCTCCGTGAACTCGCTACTCTCTGGTTCGCAACTTCTCCGCTCTCTGTGGCAACCACGCCGAACTACGTTATGTAAAATTTTTGATTTTCTCCAGCAGGATTGGGTACTTTGAATGTGTTTTTTTTGCGTATGGTTATGTATGATTAATTGTGCATTTTGTACTGCAACGTAGCGGCGTTCCTTTAATAAGTCAGGGCATTGGAGGTTCTAATTTCCCATGGCACACCTGACGATGGCTCACGGCACACTAGTGTGCCCCGGCACACTGGTTGGGAAACACTGGTTTAAGCAATGAACGACTTACAGGCAGTCTACAGATATGAGCATACCTAGCAACAAGAAACTACCTGCACATTACTCCTGCTAGTAGACTCCTGGCCTCCATGGTTTTTCAAAAAATGCATGGATCTCCAGCAGCTTTCAGAAAACAGACCACAAAGTGCAGCCACCATGTTGAGAGTCTTCGAATTAGAAGGAAAGCATCTTTAAGTCGCACAAAAAAGAGTAGGAATTGATAGAAAAGGAGGATTTGTCCTGTCCTAAGTTTGCCCACACAATTTTCTAGCCATGTCAAATGCCAAGCCTTTTTAGATCAGTGTTTCCCAACCAGTGTGCTGTGACACACTCGTGTGCCATGAGCGATCATCAGGTGTGCCGGGTTTTTTTTACTATTTTACTGGATTTTTTTTTACAGAGTTTTTCAAGAGCCCCAGGAACTGTTTATAACAGCTTCATGACATCCATAGTTAACTGGAAGCAAGTTTCACTCAGGGTGAAATTTCACAAAGGTCTGGAGAACAAGCTCTATGAGGAGCGGCTTGAAGAGCTGGGCATGTATAGCCTGAAGAAGAGAAGGCTGAGAGAAGACATGATAGCCATATGTATAAGTATGTGAGAGGAAGTCATATATATGTTGTGTTCATTGAAACAGGCCCAGGTTTCTCACTGAGTGTATAAATACATTTAAAAACATATTAACTATATGTATTACTGTGTTAGAGTGCGCGAACTGCACTGGCTGCCAATTGAATTCCGGGTCTCCTTCAAAGTGTTAGTTCTGACTTTCAAGGCCTTACATGGCTTGGGGCCAGTGTACTTGAAGGAGCGGCTTACCATACGTGCCCAGAAGATCACTGCGTTCAGAGGGTCTTAACATGCTTGAGGTCCCAGGTCTGAAGCTCTATAGGCTTTCCAGCACACGGCAGAGAGCGTTCTCGGTGGCTGCTCCGGTTCTGTGGAACTCACTGCCACCCGAGACGCGGGTCCTGCAGGACCTCATGGCCTTCCGCAGGTCCTGCAAATCCTGGCTGTTCAGGCAGGCATTTGGTGACTGACAGGTGCTTGAACTGTTAATCCCCCGCCAGCCGTGCTGCCACTGTCTTTTACCTGAATCAGCCTTGTTCTGATTCACGTGACTCTATGTGATTTTACGTGGCTGTAATTAGTAGGATGTTTTTATGGTATTTTAGGATATTTTAGGACATTTTAGGATTGTTTTATGGTATTTTAAGATATTTTAGGATGCTTTTTAAATCTCGATGTGCCTCAATGTGTTTTATATGCTTGGAAACCGCCCTGAGCCTCGGGAAGGGCGGTTTAGCAAATCAAAATAATAAATATATATATAAATAAATTTTGTGTCATTTTGGTTGGTGGTGTGCCCCAGGGTTTTGTAAATGTAAAAAATGTGCCGCAGCTCAAAAAAGGTTAAAAAAAACACTGTTTTAGATGAAATAACAAATCTGGTTTAAGAATGTTTAATTGCACGGAGTGGACGATCGCTCAGAATAAATAATGAAGGTGAGGAAACAACAAGTACTTCGCCTATAAACAGCCATTTGGAATTCCTCTCATTTGCATCTCACGCTAACTCCCACAGGTAGGGTTCCCACATGTCCCTTATTCTAAGGGACGTCCCTTATTTTGGCCCTAAAATTTGTGTCCCTTATTTTCAGGCCCTGTCCCTTATTTTTGACTAGCAGGACAGGACTGGGCGGTGTTGGCCAGAGGAAGCTGCGTGCTGGTTTCCACGGCAATGCCTGCCCGGGGATCCCAACTCGCAGGGCAGCCTGCGCCCCCTCTCAAGGAAGAGGCGATACAGGACTTTTTCAAAGTACAGTAGACTACTTAACCGTTACCCAAGGGGAATGTTGGATCATGTTGGATAAAGATAGTTTCTGGTTGCTTGAGAGTTACTCTTAAAATAGGCCTAGCTGTGCATCCCAATACTATACAATGCTGTGTATCCCATACTATACTATACCATTAACTATTGATATCATAATCATGAAGATGTACGGTCTTATATAATTTAATTTATTTTAATGTTTAGACAGCGCACTTTTAAAGTCAGCAAAACCTGTTTCTTAAGACCCTTACTTTCTTTTTACCCCCCCCTGCCGAACTCCTGCTTATATTGCATACCCCAAAAGAATTCTTCACCCAGTAGTACCACACGGGCTGACCGCACGCCTCTTCGCGGGCCGCCTGGCCTCTGACGGCGCCGTTTCCAGCCAGCCAGCCTTCCTTGGACGAAGGAAGGGAGGGGAAAGGAGCAAGAGGCATGGAGTGCAGCGCCATCAAGGCAGGCCCACCAGCCTCTCTTCTTCCCCCTCCCTTCCTTGGATGAAGGAAGAAGGAAGCAAGAGGCATGGCAGGCAACTCACTGGACAGAGTGAGCCTGCCTTCCCCTCCCTTCCTTAGATGAAGGAAGGGAGGGGGAAAGAGCAGCCATTCAGGAAGGAGCCACCTGGGGGTTCTGTGTGGGAAGTTTGGCCCCTTTCTATGAAGGAAGGGGGGGAAAAGAGCAGAGGCGTGGTGAACTCTTTGATTGTAGGGGAACTATAAATCCCAGCCTTGGACTATAACTCCCAAATGGCAAGGTCTATTTCCCGCTGAACTCCATCTTGCTCCCTTCCCTTCCTTTGAAGGAAGGGATTGGAAAGTATTCAGAGGCATGTGTGGGCCAGATCCATCATTATTTCAGTCAGAAAGTGCACTCGGAGGTGTGCGGTGAACTACAACTTCCAAACTCGTGGTCCATTCCCAAACAAACCCTTTCAGTACTTTCTGTTGGTAATGAGAGTTCAAGATGCCAAGTTTGGTTCAATTCCATTGTTGCAAGTACTAAATACAGATGGAGAAAATTAGGTAGTTCTGATAATGTTCTTTCTGCATGACAAAGCATGCAGAAACACACCATGTCCTGTTAAGAGGGTGCAAGTCAGTTTCTTTTGTGAGTTTCAATCATTATCTGATTCTGTTAATAAAACTATTTCTACCTAATGTTTGAGTTCTAAGTTTTTGATGAAGTGTCCCTTATTTTTGTGAAAAATCCCGTAAATGTCCCTTATTTCTTATATCAAAAAATGGCAACCCTACCCACAGGGCCCGCACAAACAGGATTCAGCTGCATTGTGCCCACTGCCCATTTAGTAAGGCAGCAAGCACAAGACACAACTTTACAGTGTAAGTCAAGCATAGTGTTTACAACACCGAACCGTTGGCTATCACCAAGCAATGGAGAAACAGGCAAGGGGCTGCACAGAAAGGGAGGGGAGAGTCTATCTGAAAGCACGTCCTAACCAGCCCTAATAGGGTAATGCAGAAATCCCCCAGCGGAGGCTCTCCGTAGGAGACACTCGTCCCCCTCGAATCAAGAACTGTTTTGTTCTAATATAACAGATGTAAATTAAAACGGAAAATCTATCATGTCTCTAATGTTGCCTGATAGCTGAGTGTGTGGATCTGTATAAGGAGAGGCACGGCGAGAAAGGGTGATATATGGCAAAGCTGGATAGAGGGTGAAAAGCGTGGCGAGACAAGTGGGAGAATGCAGCCGCCCGCTCTCGCTCCTTGGACCCAAGGGCAAGAGAGGAATAAATGTTGATTAGTGTTGATTTTGTCCGACGCATGCTTACCAAGTGACAGTTGGACTAAGCGGCTCTGATAGAGAACCATTAATCTTGGTCTGGTTTAAGTAGAGTATATTAATTTGTGTCATTTTTACTAAGTTGTGCCGAGAAAGGCCTCTTACTACTTTGCATTTGACTGCTTTGGTGCCTTAGCATCATGCCCCCCTCCCCGCCCGCCCGCCCATATTTCCCTTCCCCACACCCCATCTAAAACAGACACTGCCGCTGTGGCAGCAGAGCTATATTCAAATGACACAGCAGGAAGCCCAGAGACCGGGAGCTCCTCACTTGGATTAAGAAAATAAACTCCCAGGGTGTTGGCATAGCAACAGAATTTCAGATGAACCGCTATATAGGCAATGATTAATAAATTAACATTTTTATACAGATGTTCCCCTTTTATTTTATTTTCCTTCCTTGGATCGTTGAAAGAGAAAGCATGATTAGAAATTGTGTGTGTGTGTGCGCGCGCGCATGCATGCGCATGTGTATGAGTGTTGTGGATGGGGGTTTGCCCTGGCTGTTGGCGCTGGCTGAGTTGTAGGAGTCTAGGTCACTTAAAGCCACATTTCATACACATTCATAATGTGTTCAATTGATGCTTAACTGCTCATAGTTCTATACTGCGGAATAGCAAAAAATATTCAAAATACGATTTCACATGTTAAAGAAATCAGACAAAGGGTTCCTTCCATATCAAAGGGTGAAAAAAAATCAGAAGGATAGTTAGAAATTTGGCAAGGTAGTAAGAAAAAAAACAAAGAACTGTGGATTAATGAAACAAGTAAGTACACTATATTCTTAGCAACATGCACAAGCTTGTAATGGGCAGCTGAAGAAGAGGCGAACGCAAGTTATTTGCCTAATAACGCAGTGTTTTTCAACCTTTTTTGAGCCGCGGCACATTTTTTACATTGACAAAATCCTGGGACACACCACCAACCAAAATGACACAAAATGACACTCTAACACAGTCATACATATAGTTAACTAGCTGTACCCGGCACGCGTTGCTGTGCCCTATTTAGGAGATGCGAGAAAGTCTGAATATGTAAGGGTTGGAGTTGTTGTTAGTTATGGTGTTGTTGGGGCCATGGCTGTGTCGTTGTGGGTTGTTCTGGTGGGTGGGATGTTGAAGTCCTGGGGAGTTGTTGGTGTGTGGTGTTGATGGCGTTCTGCATAGCTTGTGGATATACAATGTTTTTTGTCTTTCCGTCTGCTGTGTTGATGTAGAGGTTGATGCTTGTGTGGTTGGAAGTGAGTGGAGGTACTTGAAATCCCATTATCCATGGTGTGTCCTCCTCTGAACTGCAGTCGGATGGAGTGTGGGTCATGGGGGGCATTGTGTGCCAAGTTTGGTCTTTATCGGTCTTGGTTCTGGGACACAGTGGTCTGTGGGGAATGATGGGTTGTGAAGTAGTACAAATTCCATTATCCATGGAGGTACTTCAAGTCCCATAATCCATGGTCCACCCTCCTCCAAACTGTAGTAGAATGTAGCGTCATAGGGGCTCTGTGTGCCAAGGTAGGTTACTGTAAATTCAGGCCATACACAATGTCCCATGAGCTGAGGCCTAGTCAGGAACAGCAAGTTAATGAAGCCTTACTGTCAATTCAGGCCATACACAATGTCCCATGAGCTGAGGCCTAGTCAGGAACAGCAAGTTAATGAAGCCTTACTGTCAATTCAGGCCATACACAATGTCCAATGAGCTGAGGCGTAGTCGGGAGAATCAAGTTAATGAAACCTTACTGTCAATTCAGAGCGTAAACAGCATTCCATTAAGTGAGGCCTAGTCAGGGAAATTAAGTTAATGAAGCCTTACTGTCAATTTTGGGCGTGGTCTGTGATTTTCTGTGGGAAGTGATTTGGGTGTTTGTGTTTGTGCCTCAGCCCTTTGCCTTATCCTCCTCTGACAGTTTATTAGGGGTCGGAATGTTCATGTTGGCTGGCCAGTACAGGAGTGATGCAAATCCGCCCTTATTGGCAGCCAATCATGTTGTCAGAATGTAGAGGCTGGGAGAGTCGTTGGCAGCCCCGGAGGATGCTGGGAAATGTAGTTTTTTTAACTTGTTGTTTTGGGGGCCTTTTAGGTTTTGGGTGGGAAAGTTTCTTTGCTACAAACATACCTTGCTTGGGGCCTATTTCTGTTGGCAAGTTTGGTGATTCTGCGTTGTAAGGTTTCTCTGTTTGGGACGGTCGTTACATGACGACTCTTCCTTTATATATACAGATATGTTTTTAAATGTATTTATACACTCAGTGTGAAACCTGGGCCTGTTTCGATGAACGCAACATATATATGACTTCCTCTCACATATTTATACATGGTTATCATGTCTTCTCTCAGCCTTCTCTTCTTCAGGCTAAACATGCCCAGCTCTTCAAGCCACTCCTCATAGAGCTTGTTCTCCAGACCCTTGTGAAATTTCACCCTGAGTTAAACTTGCTTCCAGTTAACCATGGATGTCATGAAGCTGTTATCAACAGTTCCTGGGGGGGGGGGGGGCAACTCTCAAAAAATCCAGTAAAATAGTAACAAAAAGTGACGGGGGATTAAGAGTTCAAGCACCGGTCAGTCACCAAATGCCTGCCTGAACAGCCAGGATTTGCAGGACCTGCGGAAGGCCATGAGGTCCTGCAGGACCCGCGTCTCGGGTGGCAGTGAGTTCCACAGAACCGGAGCAGCCACCGAGAACGCTCTTTGCCGTGTGCTGGAAAGCCTATAGAGCTTCAGACCTGGGACCTCAAGCATGTTAAGACCCTCTGAACGCAGTGATCTTCTGGGCACGTATGGGGTAAGCCGCTCCTTCAAGTACACTGGCCCCAAGCCATGTAAGGCCTTGAAAGTCAGAACTAACACTTTGAAGGAGACCCGGAATTCAATTGGCAGCCAGTGCAGTTCGCGTACTCTAACACAGTAATACATATAGTTAATATGTTTTTAAATGTATTTATACACTCAGTGAGAAACCTGGGCCTGTTTCAATGAACACAACATATATATGACTTCCTCTCACATACTTATACATATGGCTATCATGTCTTCTCTCAGCCTTCTCTTCTTCAGGCGAAACATGCCCAGCTCTTCAAGCCGCTCCTCATAGAGCTTGTTCTCCAGACCTTTGTGAAATTTCACCCTGAGTGAAACTTGCTTCCTGTTAACTATGGATGTCATGAAGCTGTTATAAACAGTTAAGGGGGGGGGGACTCTTGAAAAATCCAGTAAAATAGTTTTTTTTAAAACCCCTTTCCAAGCGGAGAGGCTCAATTTGTTTCTTGGAAACCTGTGAGGGGGCTGCTAGGAGGGGGGAGCGTGCCAATTTCCCATGGCACACCTGATGATCGCTCACAGCAGTGTGCCAGGGCACACTGGTTGGGAAACACTGTTCTAAATGATCAGTATTAAAAGAAATATACTTGGGAGTCACCAGAAGAGCCATCCAGACCAACCCCCTGCCATTTAGTAATACATACAGTAATACTGACAGATGGTCATCCAATCCCTCTTTTTAAAAATCTCCAAAAAAAAAAGAAACTCCAACACACACGGAGGCACTGTTTCCCACTGTAAATTTTCCAAGTCATTTCTAAAAAAGGTGAATACTAATCAATATCACCTGGAAGTAAGAGGTCACATCTTGCCTCAGAATGTCAATTGTAAACTTGAGAATAGCTATCCATAACTACAGGATTTAAACTAGGTTTCTTCAATGAAGGACTAATCAAGCTTCAAGACCATCATCCATTCTCAGAGTGAAATCCAAAACACCTGCCCAGCTCTTCTCAGTTCCACAGGCAAATATCCGAAAGCGCGTAAGCAAAAACCTGGGTTTGACCACACCCTGGGACTGTATAACCCGAAAGGTGACTATAACAACTGGACTGTGCCCTTATTTAATCACTCCCTGGTTGTCTAAACCAGTGTTTCCCAACCAGTGTGCCGTGAGAGATCATCAGGTGTGCCGTGGGAAATTGGGACCTCCAGGAGGGGAGGGGGGAGAGTCCAGTGTGCTGAAGTATAAAAACACTAAGAAACCTACCTCGATAAAGACACAAAATTACAACCACCCCCCTCCCCACCCATTGTCTACTTGGTCTCTCCCTCTCCATGCATTGGGAAGGCCCGCCTCCCTTTCCCCAAGTAGAGACCTCCTCTTGCCTCCTGGGGGTTATGTGTGGGAAGTTTGGCCCAGTTCCATCATTGCTGGGGTTCAGAATGCTCTTTGATTGTAGGGGAACTATAAATCCCAGCAACTACAACTCCCAAATGTCAAGGTCTATTTCCCCTGACCTCCATCTGCGTTCATATTTGGGCATATTGAGTATTCATGCCAAGTTTGGTCCTGATCCAACATTGTTTCAGTCCACAGTGCTCTCTGGATATAGGTGAACTACAACTCCAAAACCCAAGGTCAATGCCCACCAAACTCTTATAGCATTTTCTCTTGGTTATGGGAAGTTTGTGTCTTTCTGCGATTCCTGCCAGGATATCTATGTTGTGTTCATCGAAACAGGCCCAGGTTTCACACTGAGTGTATAAATACATTTAAAAACATATTAACTATATGTATGACTGTGTTAGAGTGTCGTTTTGTGTCATTTTGGTTGGTGGTGTGCCCCAGGATTTTGCAAATGTAAAAAATGTGCCGCGGCTCAAAAAAGGTGGGAAACACTGCTCTAAGCAGTTTGACCACACCCTGGGACCGTATAACCCGAAAGGTGACTATAACAACTGGACTGTGCACTTATTTAATCACTCCCTGATTGTCTAAACGATGTTCTCCATGGTGGTGCATTTACAAGCAACTTGCCCAACAAATTGCAGTTTCACAGTAGTGGTGGTGAAGTAACATTTCTTCATTACCATCATTATCCCAGAGGAAGATAACAAAGTAAAATCTTATTTTAGATTACTGTAATGTACTATACATGGCGCTGCCTTCTGAATGTTCAAAAGGCTCAACTGGCCATGCAGAAGCGCAACCAAATTGTTAATGGATCTATACAGTACAGATCCCATGCTGCGAGAAAAGTGGGATAATAAGTATCATGTATAATATAAATAAATAAATAAATAAATCCCATGCTGTGACATCTCTAAAGGTAAAGGTTTCCCCTTGACATTAAATATAGTTGAGTCTAATTCTGGGGTGTGGTGCTCATCTCCATTTCTAAGTCGAAGAGCCAGCATTGTCGGTAGATACCTTCTAGGTCACATGGCCAGCATGACTACATGGAGCACCATTACCTTCCCGCCGGAGTGGTACCTATTGATCTACTCACTTTTGCATGTTTTTGAACTGCTAGGTTGGCAGAGGCTGGGGTTAACAGCGGAAGCTCAAGCCGCTCCCTGAATTTGAACAGCCAACCTTTTGGTCAGCAAGTTCTGCAGCGCAGCAGTTTAACCGGCTACACCACCCAGCCCCCATAACAGCTCTACCGGAGATTATTACCCAAACCCTTTTTTTCTGAAAATTGTTAAACAATGATAGCAGGGATCAGAAATGTAGTAACAAGTGTTACTAGTTTCCAATGGATTCAGTCAGAAGCAAAATAGCAACTAATTTAAGTACTATTTACTTCTCTAAATATATCTGTAACTCTCATGTTTTCCATTATTTTGTTTTTAAGATAAGCTTCCATTCTCAAAAAAACCCAAACCCCAAATCTTCTTCATTGTCTTAAAATCCATTGGGTACGCAAACTGCTGTCCTTTATTTAATCTCTGTTTTGTGTATTTTAATATGTATTTTATAGAAATACATGTTAATATGCATCTTTTATAGAAATACAATTTAATATGTGTATTTGTGGTATTTTTTTACAATGTTTATGTGTTTTAATTATTCTGTAACATGCCTCGTGCCATGAAGAGAGGAGGAAAATAAATTAAATTATTATTACTTCCAAGATTCATCCCCCAAGCTTCTTCATTTCCAGGTCAATGTTCGTAAATTACATATCTATCTATCTATCTATCTATCTATGTATGTATATAATAAACGTCAGTGTTTGCGGAGGGCGGGAGGTACAGAGGGCAGAGCAATATGTGCCAGCTTTTCGATTGGCTGCCACTGTGGGATTATTTGCATAAAGGACTCTGATTGGCCAGTCTCAGAACTCCAACACTCTAAGGCACCAGACAGAGGGGATTGGTTGCCACTGAGAGACCATTTGCATAAATGACTCTGATTGGCCAGCAAAACAATGCAACTGAATGCTTGAGTTAGCCAAATGACAGGCTTTTTTCCCGTTGGAAATGGAATGTTCATTTTCTGAAAGGTGCGGAGGTGCCAAGGAATATGTGACAGCATTTCAATAGGTTGTCACTAAGGGAATATTTGCATAAAGGACTCTGATTTGCCAGCCTCAGAATTCCAACATTCCACAGCCCCAGACAGAGGGGATTGGTTGCCACTGAAATGGTATTTGCATAAAGGACTCTGATTGGCCATCCACATTCCAACATTCTAAGGTGATGCAGAGGAAAAAGGAAAGGCCTCAGGCAGTCAGACACTGCGGCCCACAGCAGTGACAGATCAGGATCAAACTTGGCACACAGGGGCCCAAAGGCCCACTTCACATCGCGACCCTCACCCAATGACCACTACAGACCAAAATTAGCACACAGAACCCCCTTGACCCACTCAACATCCTGGTGCTCTTTCAAGAAGGATGGAGCACAGATGATGGGACTTGAAATACCTTCACTCACCTTCCGAGACTGCTGCAACCCTCATCCAGAGAATGATCAAGACCGAATGTGACACACACAGCCCCCGTGACCCACTCTACACCCTGGTGCTGTTTGGAGGGGGATGGACCATGGCCAATGGGACTCGCAGTACCTTCGCTAAGTTCCTGAGACCACTGCAAGCCACATAAACATCTAATAGGAACCAACCTTGGCACACAATGCCTTCCTCAAATAACCCGGGCACCGCCGGGTCGGTCCCCAAGCTAGTTCAGAATAAAGAGGTCATTCAGAATATAAATGTCTGTAAGCACCATCATTGACATCATTTAGTATAGCTTCATGACAATTTCATTTACCACATGTATATCCACATTTGTGAAGCACTCTGCAACAAAAATGGCAAACACAGGTACTAAACGTTCTCACATAATGCTACAAATAACACATTTTTTTCTAAATTCCAATAAGGTCCCAGACCAAAAAGTCACATATAATAGAAGATCGATGGTTCCCATTTCACAAAATGGCACAGAGGTAGAATTAAAGCAGAGGCTATAACACTGAAAACTGTAAGTTATGCTTTTTTGAAGAAATTCAACCATAAAACGGCATTTTTCCCCTCCCCCATCCTCCAATCTTAAAAGACTTTTCAATTAAGTGAGAGCAAGGACAAATGGACCCGGTGCCTTCAGCTTGACGTTATAAGGGCTCCTAAAACCTCCGTCAAAGCATTTAGCAATCCAAGATTTAAAGTGCTGAATTATATTTTTTTTTTCTACAACAGGCAGCAAAATCTAGATGCAGGAGGAGGTTAAAAGCTAAGTCTTTAATTAATATTAAATTTATTTGACTCTTTACCACTGAAAGCATCATAAAATTGAAAAATGGGTTATTTTACGGCCACTGTGCTCTGCTTTGATCTTTGATCCATGGCATAAAATCGGAGAGCGCAAAGATTCCTCTCCTTTACTGTTCTTGTTTAGTGTTGGAGAGGGGTTCAGGAGTTCTGGAGAAACTGAAAGGAGGTGCAGTTGCAGGCTGTAGTATCTAAAAGTTAACATTAAAGAAATAATTGCCAGTATGCAATACATCTGGGCTGTCCAACTTCTACCGGCCCAAGGGCCGGAATTCCGGTCACTGATCACCTGGGGGCCCAAAGGGTTTGCCTCCGCCCCCGGCTCCACCCCTCCCCGGCTCTGCCCCCGCCCCTCCCCAGCTCCACCCCCTCCCCCCCCTCCCAGGCTCCACCCCTCCCTGCCCCCTCCCCTCCCCTGGCTCTGCCCCAAAAGGAAGAGGCAGAAGCCCCAAAACGAGGAGGCAGCTGCGCAGGCCGCAGCCAGTGCTGCCTCCTTTTGGGGCTTCTGCTTCTGTGCGCATGGGCGCTCGCCACTCCACGCGGCGATCCCCGCCCGCCAGGGTCCCGCCGCCGACCCGGAATCCGTGACGGCGGCACGACACTGGCGGGTGGAGATCGCCGCATGGAGCGGCGAGCGGCAAGTGCCCATGTGCACACAAGCAGAAGCCCCAAAGGAGGAGCCAGCTGCGCAGGCCTGCGCAGCTGCCTCCTCCTTTGTGGCGGAGCCGGGGGTCACTGGCTGCTGCAGCGGCCGCACCGGGAGCTTACCTTCGTCTATGCTCCCGGTGCGGCCGCTACAGCAGCCAGCGACATGGCGGAGGGCACCTCGCCGCTGCCGCGCATGCCCGACGTCCTGCGCGGCCCACCCCTTTTCGGCGGGGCTGGGTGACGTCAGGCGTGGCGCCGGCCTGACGTCACCCAGCCCCGCCGAAAAGGGGCAGGCCGCGCAGGGGCGCCAGGCATGCGTGGCAGGGCGGGGAGGCAGTGCCCTCCACCATGTCGCTGGCTGCTGCAGCGGCCGCACCGGGAGCATAGAGGAAGGTAAGCTCCCGTCAAAAACAAATGTCACAAAAATTATTTTGTCCAGGAGGGTAGGTGGGCCGCGTCCAAAGGGCTGGAAACTTCAGTGTATTATCCAGGGGCTGCCATTATTCCAGCATCAAAATGTGATGGCAACTAAGAAAAATACCTCAACTAAAGGAAGAAATATTCAGCTGCCAAATTCCTTCAAACTTCTTTTTATTTTCTTGATCCAAAAGAGATTTACTGGCTTGATACTGCACACAAATAATTCATTCTGTAGTCAAAAGATGAACATAAATTTCTAAAACTCAAACCTATTATTTTTCTAGTACGGACACAAATCAAAAGTACAGTGATATAGAGCAGTGTTTCCCAACCAGTGTGCCGTGGCACACTAGTGTGCCATGAGCGATCATCAGGTGTGCCGTGGGAAATGGGAGCCTCCAATCCCCTTTCTTCCCCCTCCTGCCGAACACTTTTTCTTCTCCACTCGGGCTCCCTTCTTCTCAGCCTCGCTCAGCTCGCTTTGCTCTGGGGCGAGTTTGCGCAGTAGCGCCCACACGGGTCACATTTTCCTCCCTCCCCCTCCCCTCCTGAACACGCTCACGCTCCCCCTCAGATCAAAATGGTGGAAGAAGCGGCAGTGTAGAAGAAAAAGTAAGTGTTGGGCAGGAGGGGGAAGAAAGGGCGCGAAGGGGGAGGGGGAGGAAGAGGTCTCTGTCGAAAGCTGGCATGTGCAAACTTGGACCTTCCAGGTGTTTTGGACTCCAACTCCCACCATTCCTAGCACCCTTAGGCCCTTTTCCTTTTCCCCCCTCAGCCACTTAAGCAGGAAATGGCCTCAGGCTGTTAGGAATGGTGGGGGTTGGAGTCCAAAGCACCCAGAGGGCCGAAGTTTTCCCATGCCTGTTTTAGGGACCTTAAAGTGGTGAGCCTCCTTCCAACATTGTGATTCTGGATAGAAAACAAACAACAACATAACATAACATTGTTTGAGTCCACAGTGCTCTCTGGGTGTAGGTGAACGACAACTTCCAAACTCAAGGTCAATTCCTACGCAAACCTTTTCAGTACTTTCTGTTGGTTCAATATGCCAAGTTTGGTTCAATTCCATTGTTGCAAGAGTTCAGGATGCTCTTTGATTGTGTGTTAACTATAAATCCCAGAAATTGTAACTCCCAAATGGCAAGGTCTATTTTCCCCAAACTCCATCTGTGTTCACATTTGGGCATATTGAGTATTCATGCCAAGTTTGGTCCTGATCCAACATTTTTTGAGTCCACAGTGCTCTCTGGATATAGGTGAATTACAACTCCCAAACCCAAGGTCAATGCCCACCAAACTCTTATAGTATTTTCTCTTGGTTATGGGAGTTCTGTGTGGGAAGTTTGTGTCTTTCTGCCATTCCTGCCAGGATATCTATGTTGTGTTCATCGAAACAGGCCCAGGTTTCACACTGAGTGTATAAATACATTTAAAAACATACTAACTATATGTATTACTGTGTTAGAGTGCCATTTTGTGTCATTTTGGTTGGTGGTGTGCCCCAGGATTTTGTAAATGTAAAAAATGTGCCACAGCTCAAACAAGGTTGAAAAACACTGATATAGAGCACTGTTTCTTAAATTGTGTGTCCTGACCCCAAATGGGCCTCCCTTAGCTCAACGTTGGGGTCACGAACATTTGGCAACAGTGAAAGATTTCTGGATGCCACCTATTTATACACACCTGTTAGCTCTATGAAAGTAAATGCCACTGAAATGTCAAAGCTTTTGACACGTTGGATCACGCATTATTGACCCACCGTTTAGCCGTGACAGGAGTTAGGGGGACTGCCCTTAAATGGGTGGCCTCCTTTCTTCAAGACCGGGGACAATGAGTGGAGGGGGGGGAATGGCCTCTGGGAGACTCCCATTAAGTTGTGGGGTCCCCCAGGGAGCTATCCTTTCCCCTTTATTGTTTAACATCTACATGCGTCTGCTCGCCCGACTGGTCCGCGATTTTGGTCTGGAGTGCCATCAGTACGCTGATGACACCCAGCTGGTGCTGAGAATGGATGGCAGGCTGGACACCGTACCCGGTTGTTTCCATCAATGCCTTGAAGCCGTGACTGGATGGCTGCGTTCTAGCCAGTTGAAAGTGAATCCATCGAAGACGGAGATCCTATGGCTGGGTCGTCCTGGTATGGGTGAGTGCCGGTTGCCTACCCTGGACGGCGAGCGGCTAAGCCCGTCGTCTTTGGTAAAAAGCCTGGGGGTTCAATTAGACCCACTGCTATCGATGGAGACTCAGATCTCCACGGTTAGCAGGACAGCATTTCTCCATCTTCGACAGGCTAGGCGACTGGCTCCTTACCTATCCAGGAATGACCTCGTTACGGTGATCCAGGCGACAGTCATCTCGAGGTTAGACTACTGTAACGCCCTCTACATTGACCTTCCCTTGTTGACAACCCGAAAACTCAAGCTGGTGCAAAATGCTGCCGCTCAATTGCTGGTGGGAGCACCTGCGAGAGACACATCACACCAATCCTACAGCAATTGCACTGGCTGCCGATAGAGTACCAGATTGTTTTCAAGGTGCTGGTTTTGACCTTTAAGGCCTTGTATTGTCTAGGGCCAGTGTCCCTGAAGGACCGCCTGACCCCATACCTTCCCCCGAGATCTCTGTGCTCAGAAGAACAAAACCTTCTCATGATTCCATCAGTTCGTTCCTGTCACCTCTCAGTGACAAGACATCGAGCCTTCTCCGTGGTGGCAGCGACGCTATGGAACGCGTTATCAGACGACGTTCGGGCTATCACGGAGTTAGCCCAATTCCGGAGGGCCTGCAAGACGACCCTTTTTAAGCAGGCCTTCAATCTAAGTTTCCCCGGACAACTCTGACCATGTCCTTGTGTTTTATATAACAGGGCTGTCCAACTTCTACCAGCCCAAGGGCCGGAATTCCGGTGACTGATCAGGTGGCGGGGCGGGCCGCAGTGGGGGGCGTGGTCGCTTGCGCGGGGCGGGGCCAATTGTGGGGGCGGGGCCGATCACGGGGGCGCGATTCTCCTGTTTCTGGCGCCCTGGCTGACGCTGTAGGAGGGAGGGCGAAGCTAAGGAGGGCTCCCCTTGGCCCCTCCCTCCCACAGCGTCAGCCAGGGCGGCAGAAGCGGCGATTTCTCCTGGTTCTGCCGCCCTGGCTGGCTTGTAGGAGGGAGGGCGGAGCTAAGGGAGGCTCCCCTTGGCCCCTCCCACAGCGTCAGGGTGGCAGAAGCAGCGCGCGCATGCGCATTTTAGGGGTTGAATTTTTTTTTTAAAAATGGGAATTTTTATTTTAATTTTTATTGCAGGAGGGGGGGGGGGCGGATCCAAGGGGCTGGCGGGCCGTGTACGGCCCACGGCCCGCCAGTTGGACAGCTCTGTTATATAACAAAGTGTTTTATCTGCATTTGAATCTGTTGTTTTATGTAAACCACCCCGAGCCTGCAGGGAGGAGCGGTAGATAAAAGTGAACAATAAATAAATAAATAAATAATAAAATAAATAAGAAAAAGGAAAAACTGATTGGCATGCCAATATGGCAGTTGACAACATGCATGAACATACATGAACATTATCCATCTCTATCCGTCGTCACAACCAGTTCCTGTTAATCCATTTCCAGCAAATGTTTATCTGAGACCATACACAACCAGATTTGTCAAGCCCCCCTCTTAACAACTTGTTGTCACAGTCCATTACCAAATTGCATATAGTTATATATTCCACTAATTAGGCTTCTAAAATATCATTAACATGTCTCTTGATCATTAGCATAACGTATGAGGCATCCTCGTTAGGCATGACTCAAGTTTGTTAACGTGATAATGAAAGGCATGGGGATGGCATTATGGGTGCTGTGCTGATAGGAGGCCGGGAACATCAAATGCAATGAAGCTAAACAAAAAAAAAGGGCAGCCGAAGCTAGCAGTCTCTAGGCTCAAATTATATTCCAGTTTTGGGAAGCAGAGGTCAGAGGGGAAATGCAGAGACAGGAGCCAAGTGTTGTGCTTACTTCAACAGTACTCTCTGCCAGACAAATGTTGTCCATTTCACCTTCCATTTCGATAAAGCATGAATCACGAGGAGCTAAAACCATAGCAAATACTACTAAAATAAATAGTTTATGTGCTGCTCATTGCTATTACGATGTCCTGCTGAGATGGGCTGCAGCTGTACTTTTGATTACAAAACAGTATACCTTTGCAGAATCTACACATATACATTTATAGATTCAAATGGTTCAAGGACAGTAAACAAGGTACCCTTAAAAAGAACTGATTTATGGCATTAAAGATCTATCACAGACAGGCATGTAGCCAGGGGTTTGTTCCGAGGCTCGAAGCCACCCTGTGTGCTTAATTCCTATTTGTCCTGCTCAGCTGAGCCCGCATGCGCTTCGGCTACTCAGCGCAGCCCTCTCCCACGGGACGGTGATGGGCCTCCTGCGCGTGGGCCTCCGGGGGGCGGGCAGGCAGGAGGGTTGGTGGAAGCAGCGGCATCACGAGCAGGGAGGGGGACAGTTAGTAAGGTGACAGTTAGAGTGTCATTTTGGTTGGTGGTGTGCCCCAGGATTTTGTAAATGTAAAAAATGTGCCGCGGCTCAAAAAAGGTTGAAAATCACTGCTCTGTGGGATGTTTATTGCCGTCAGCAAGGTCTAGGCTGGCAATAGTTAAGAAGATAACTTTTTCTTCAGTCACCCCAAGTTTGTGGGATGATCTACCAGAAGTCATTCAGCACCTGAATTTAGAGCCGAAATCAAAGCCTGTCTCTTCTGGTAGGCCCATCCAGGTGGCTTTTAAATTATGAATTCTAAATCATGTACTGGTTGCTTTAATATGTATTGTGTGTATCTGTTCTTTTAAGATGATGTTTTAACTGGGTTATGTGTTTTTAACTGATTGCATATGTTGTATTTTAATGTGTGGTTGTTTTCTGCCTCAATCCATGGAGAGAGGCAGGTGAGAAATCATTACTGGTGATGTTGTTGTTATTTCAACTAGTACGTCTTTCACAATATTTTGTTCAAAGGTACAGTGATCTCTACAGATCATGTAATCCAATCTGTTGTTCAATGCATGATCTGTAACATGATAGAATTAGCAATATATCTGCAATTTTGAATGCAGAGATCTATTTCCAGTACTGAAGTTCATATCTATCTATCTATCTATCTATGTATATAATAAAAGTCAGTGTTTGCAGAGGTGCGGAGGGTGGGAGGTGCGGAGCAATATGTGCCAGCTTTTCGATTGGCTGCCACTGTGGGCTTATTTGCATAAAGGACTCTGATTGGCCAGACTCAGAACTCCAACACTCTACAGCACCAAACAGAGGGAATGGGTTGCCACTGAGAGATAATTTGCATAAAGGACTCTGATTGGCCAGCAAAACAGAATGCAACTGAATGCTTGAGTTAGCCAAATGACAGGGTTTTTTTCTGTTGGAAATGGAATGTTCATTTTCTGGGAGGTGCGGACCTGCCAAGGAATATGTGACAGCGTTTCAATAGGTTGCCACTAAGGGAATATTAGCATAAAGGACTCTAATTGGCCAGCCTCAGAAATCAAACATTCTACGGCCCCAGACAGAGGGGATTGGTTGCCACTGAAATGGTATTTGCATAAAGGACTCCGATTGGCCATCCACATTCCAACATTCTAAGACGAGAGCCTCTGGTTCCGCATTCCACCTCCAGCAGCTGATCTTTCCTTATTTTTATTCAGGAGTTGTAAAGTCCTTATAAAAATCCTTCCCCGCTGAGCGGTCCCTAGTTCATCTACTCACAGCTGGCTTGTTTTCGATCTGTTAGGTGGAAAGTGGACAGGGCTCACAGCTGGGTGTCCAGACCAGCCTGGAAATCAAACATGCAACCTTATGATTGCAAACATAGCTGTTGTTACCGCTGTGCTATCTCTCCGCCCCCCTGGAACAGAACCATATAGGTCTTTGTAAGTCAAAACCAACACTTTGAATTGTGCCCGTTAAACGTGTTGGCAGCTGTTGCAACAGAGGAGTAGCCAGCCCCAGTTAGCAGTCTGGCTGCTGCTCTTTGGACCAACTGAAGTTTCTGAGCACTGTTCAAAGGCAGCCCCATGTAAAGCAGATTACAGTAGTCCAAACAGGATATAATCAAGGCCAGATCCGACTTCTCCAGGAATGGGCACAGTTGGCGCACTAGCCAACATGGAGTCAGGTACTTTGGACCCCTGATGGGTAGACAGAAGAGGCCACAGCTTATCACCAAGTGCCATGAAGTTCCCACAAAACAAAGCTCTAAATGGAATGTATGTATTTATTTATTATTTGAACTTGTATGCCGCCACTCCCCGAGGGCTCGGAGCGGCTTACAGTTACATAAAAACATACTACAATCAAACAGCATTTAATTTGACCAAAAATAGTTACATAATTTAGCAGTCAAATGCTAACCGAAAGAGATAAGTCTTGCAGGCCTTGCGGATTGATGGCAGGTCTTGCAAGGCCTGGACCTCATTTGGGAGGGTATTCCAAATTGCTGGTGCCACCACTGAAAAGGCTCTACGCCAGGGGTGCTCACACTTTTTCAGCATGGGAACTACTGATTAAAAAACCAAGTTCCAAAGAGCACCTGCCCAGAAATGTAAAACGTGTAACTATTTTCTTATTTATTTATTTATATTTATTATTCATTTTTATGTACCGCTCCTTCCAGCAGGCTCGGGGCAGTTTACGTAAAATGAAGTTATAAAACATCAACATTTCAATTTAATAACAACAATATAAAACAGAGCATAAAAATGCATCCAACCACCCCATTTCTCCCACACTGCCATATTACCATACATATTATCAGCCGGAAAGTAAGAAGAGAGGCTGTTGAACTGCAAGGCCATTTAATACTCAGCAAGGTAAACAAAGGGGCATGCAAAAATACATCCAACCACCCCATTTCTCCCACATTTCCATATTCCCCAACATATATTTCTCAAGGAACAAAGCAAGTAGAGAGGCTTTGGAGCTAAAAGGCTATTTTTAAACATTAAAAATAAACAAAGAGACATGCCACAGAACAATCAAGCACCCACCCCAAAGTTAAAAGACCGACCTTTGAGATGCGGTAAGAAATGACCCCAAAGCATCCTTCTCCTCCTCCGTCGTTGCTCCTATTTCCACGCCGCCAGCATGCATGCTGCCTCCAAGAGCTCACAAGAAGTCTGAGAGGCAGAATGGGCGCTTCTGCGCATGCACGCGGGGCCAGCCATGCATCGCGTCATCCAGGCCCGCCCCCTTTGGTCTCCTCGACTCTGAGTGGCTGGAGAAGGACGGAGGGGAGGAGGAATCAAAAGGGGCCCATTCTGCCTCTTGGACTCTGGAGCTTTTGGAGGCGGCGCGTGAGCAGGGAGTGGGGAGGAGCAACGACGGAGGACTTCTTTGCAGCGTGCAGGGCGCGTGAAGAGGACCAACAGCAAAAAACCTGGCCAGGGACCTGAAGATCACCAGGATGAGGCCCGAAGATCACCCTGGTGATCGAGATCACCATTCTGAGCACCCCTGCTCTACGCCAAGTGGACACCAGGCAGATAGATTTAACGCTAGGTACCTCGAGGAGGTTCAGGTGTTCGGAGCGAAGGGGTTGATAGGGGGTAAGACGGTCCCTCAAATACAACGGCCCCAGACCATGCAAGGCCTTGAAGGTTAACACCGTCACCTTGAAGGCGATCTGGTGCTCGACCGGAAGCCAATGAAGCTGCAGAAGGATGGGAGTTATGTGATCTCTCATCGGAGTTCCAGTAAGAAGTCGCACAGCGGCATTCTGGACGAGCTTAAGTTTCTGGATCAAGGACAAGGGCAGGCCCATGTAAAGGGCGTTACAGTAGTCCAGTCAATCAATCAAAATTTTATTACGGTCACAGACCAGCACAAAGCGGGCACAAGCGCCCTAAGAGGAGAAGGACAACTCCCCAGTAAACAGTTATTTAAAATCAGTAGTCCAGTCTCGAGATGACCGTGGCTTGGATCACCGTGGCCAGGTCGGCTCTGGATAAGTAGGGAGCCTGCCGCAGATGGAAGAAAGAGGTTTCGCTGACGCTGGAGATTTGAGCTTCCATCGTCAGCAAAGGGTCTAAGTAATCCCAAGGCTCTTTACAGAAGATGACTGGCATAATGCCTCGCCATCCAGGGTCGGCAGCTGGACTGCCCCGCCAGTCATTAGTGACTGGCATGAGTAAACAGTCAGGCAATGTATATAAAAACAGGAACAAGTGAATACAAAATCCTGAAAAGATATGACAAGGAATTGAATGGATGATTTAAGTGAAATTATAACATACGGATTGGTTTATTTTTTTATTATTATTAATGGAAGATAAAATGCAAACCACCAGGGGGGGGGAGGGGGAAGGATTAGCAGACAATGAGCAATGGGCTGCCTCCAAGATTATTAAACTATAAAAAAGCTCTCTTGCTTGCTCTGTCTCCTCCAAATAGGCTTTCAATAGGAAACAGATGTGATGGCTGATTAACAAAACACAGGCTATAAAACGGTATTCCTGACTTCTATGCTGTAGATGCAAGACTTTGCAGCTACAACGGCAGTCGAGGGGCTGGCTAACATCTAGAACTTACAGCAGAGGGTGTGGGATGTAACATAAAACTATCAAAACACCAGTAACGGAGAAGAAAGGGAGCCATTGTTGTGAGTTGTCGGCTTATTTTTTATTTTGCTTGCTCAAAGAAGGGACGTTTCTGAACACTGGAGAAAGTAAGACTGAAGAAAGAAACTTGCTCTAAATCAAGCTTCCGTGAAACCCCACAGTCGTTTTTCAATTCTTCCCAAACTCTTTAGGGCCAAAAAATAAACCTACCAAAATTTGGTTTGCCCATTAAAAAAAATATTTATTTATTTATTTATTTCCAACATTTCTACCCCGCTTTTCTTATCAACCCCCGAGAGGGGGGGGGGGGGCTCAGAGCGGCCTAACAAAAGGCACAATTCGATGCCCACACAGTAAAATACAATATAAAAACCAAAAACATTCAGCATTAACATACATTAAAATAAAATTAACATTAACACATCACACACATTCTCTTAAGACAGTGTTTCTCAACCAGTGTGCCGTGGCACACTAGTGTGCCGTGAGTGATCATCAGGTGTGCCACAAGAAAAGCTCTCTGCCCCCCTTCCTTCCCCCCTCCTCTTGCTGAACTCCTGCTGCTTGGAAGAGGAGGAGGAAGGGATGGGTGGCGGCGAAGAAAAAGAAGAAGGGACCGGGGCACCACCTCCTTCGGCTGTTTCCCCAACCAGCCTCCAATCTGCCATGACTCCCGCCATGACTCTCGCCCCTTGCTTGTTGAAGCCGCGCAGAGGAGCCCCGCCTACTGAAGCCCGTCCACCACTCATGCTCCTCCTCTGTGAGAGAGCTGAAGCCGGGGGGAGGGGGGGCATGACGCAGCCTGGCTCCGCCCCCTCCCCCCGGCTTCAGCACTCCCACAGCTTCGCCAGCCTTGAGGGGGCAGTGCCAAGCCAGCGATGGCAGAGCCAGCACAATGCTGGCTTGCCCCCTCAAAGCTGTGGGAGAACTGAAGCTGGGGGAGGGGGCGGGGCATGGCACGGCCTGGCTTCGCCCCCTACCCCAGCTTCAGCACTCCCACAGCTTTGCCAGCCTTGAGGGGGCAGTGCCAAGCCAGCGGTGGCAGAGCCAGCACAATGCTGGCTTGGCACTGCCCCCTCAAGGCTGGCAAAGCTGTGGGAGAACTGAAGCCAGGGGGAGGGGGCAGGGCATGGTGTGGCCTGGCTTCTCCCCTGGCTTCGGCACTCCCAGCAGCTGCTCCCAGCAGCTCACCATCCCCCAGCCGTTCTTTACTGTGTTACAGTGTCATCTTGTGTCATTTTGGTTGGTGGTGTGCCCCCGGATTTTTTAAATGTTAAAAGTGTGCCGCGGCTCAAAAAAGGTTGGGAAACACTGTCTTAAGATATAAATAGTGTTCCGTCCATAACAGGGGCATTGAGCCATATCCATCAACTTGCCCTTACAAATCCAGTCCAAAGTGCTGCATTGGGCTAATGCGCAAATGCCTGATCCCACAGCCAGGACTTTACTCCTTTCCTGAATGCCAGGAGGGATGTGGTCGATCGTATGTCGCTTGGGAGCGCGTTCCACAGACAGGGAGCCACCACCGAGAAGGCCCTCTCTCTCGTCCCCACCAACCGCGTTTGAGAAGTTGGCGGGAGCGAGAGCAGGGCCTCCCCGGATGATCTTAAATTACGAGGTGGGACATAGGGGCTGATGCGTTCGGACAAGTAACCTGGGCCAGAACCGTATAGAGCTTTAGAGGTCAAAACCAGCACTTTGAATTTAGCCCGGAAGTGGACAGGCAGCCAGTGGAGCTGACACAACAGGGGGGTGGTATGCTCCCTGTATGTAGCTCCGGTTAGTAATCTGGCTGCCACCCGTTGGACTAATTGTAATTTCCGAACTGTCTTCAAAGGCAGCCCCACGTAGAGTGCGTTGCAGTAATCTATTCGGGATGTGACCAGAGCGTGGACGACCGTAGCCAGATCAGACTTCCCAAGGTACGGGCGCAGCTGGCGCACGAGTCTTAACTGTGCAAAAGCTCCCCTGTTGCTCCTTTGTTGTTAACTGTTGTCAAGTCAACTTTGACTTATGGTGATCCCATGAATGAGAGACCTCCGAGTCCTGCTCCTATCTAGTAGACTCAAGGCTCTGGCTTCGTAAATTGAATCTATTCATCTGAAATGAGGTCCTCCTCCTTTTTTTCCTGCTGCCTTCTACCTTGCCAAGTATTTTTGTCTTTTTTATTGAATCTGTCTTCTCATGACATGGCCCAAATATGACAGGCTCTGTTTAGTCATTTTGGCTTCTACGGAGAGCGTAGGCTTGCTTCGCTCTAAGTCTCATTTATTTTACGAAGCCCATGGTATCCGATGAACTCTTCTGTTCTAAAAGTAGCCTCTAGTCCTGAGTATAGGTTAGGCCAGTGTTTCCCAACCTTTTCTGAGCCGCGGCACATTTTTTACATTTACAAAATCCTGGGGCACACCACCAACCAAAATGACACAAAATGACACTCGAACACAGTCATACATATAGTTAACTAGCTGTACCCGGCACGCGTTGCTGTGCCCTCTTTAGGAGATGCAAGAAAGTTCAATCATCCACGGTGTGCCCTCCTCTAAACTGCAGTTGGATGGGTGTGGGTCATGGGGGGCATGGTGTGCCAAGTTGGGTCTTTATTGGTCTTGGTTCTGGGCCACAGTGGTCTGTGGGGAATGATGGGTTTTAAAGTACTACAAACCCCATTTTCCATGGTGGTACTTCAAGTCCCATCATGCATGGTCGGGGCTCTGTGTGCCAAGGTAGGTTACTGTAAATTCAGGCCATACACAATGTCCCATGAGCTGAGGCCTAGTTAGGAACAGCAAGTTAATGAAGCCTTACTGTCAATTCAGGCCATACACAATGTCCAATGAGCTGAGGCCTAGTCGGGAGAATCAAGTTAATGAAGTCTTACTGTCAATTCAGAGCGTAAACAGCTTCCCAGTAAGTGAGGGCTAATTAGGGAAATCAAGTTAATGAAGTCTTACTGTCAATTTAGAGCATAAACTGCTTCCCAGTAAGTGAGGGCTAGTTAGGGAAATCAAGTTAATGAAGCCTTACTGTCAATTTTGGGCGTGGTCTGTGATTTTTTTTAAAAAATTTTCGGTTGGAAGTGATTTGGGTGTTTGTGTTGGGGATTGGCTCAGGCCTTTTCCTTATTCTGTTTTGGCAGTTTATTATGGATCGGAATTTTCATGTTGGCTGGCCAGTGCAGCAGTTATGCAAATCCGCCCTTATTGGCAGCCAATCATGTTGTTCAGAATGTAGAGGCTGGGTGAGTCTTTGGCTGCCCCGGAGGATGCTGGTAAATGTAGTTTTATTTTTACTCGTTGTTTTGGGGGCCTTTTAGGTTTTGGGGGAAAGTTTCTTTGCTACAAACGTACCTTGCTTGAGGCCTATTTCTGTTGGCAAGTATTGTGTTTCTGCGTTGTATGGTTTCTTTGTTTGAGGTATACATTACATGACGTGAACCCATTTATATAATAGATATGTTTTTTAATGTATTTATACACTCAGTGTGAAACCTGGGCCTGTTTCGATGAACGCAATATAGATATCCTGGCAGGAATGGCAGAAAGACACAAACTTCTCACACAGAACTCCCATAACCAAGAGAAAATGTTATAAGAGTTTGGTGGGCATTGACCTTGAGTTTTGGAGTTGTAGTTCACCTACACCCAGAGAGCACTGTGGACTGAAATAATGATGGATCTGGACCACACTGGAAATGAATACTCAATATGCCCAAATATGAACGCAGATGGAGGTCAGGGGAAATAGACCTTGCCATTTGGGAGTTATAGTTGCTGGGATTTATAATTCCCCTACAATCAAAGAGCATTCTGAACCCCACCAATGATAGAACTGGGCCAAACTTCCCACACAGAACCCCCAGGTGGCTCCCTTCCTGAATGGCTCTCTCCCTCTTCCACACCAGAAGGGAAGGCACTCACTCGGTCCGCGGTTGCCTGCCTTCCTTCCTTCTTTCCTGCGTTTCGAAAGAAGAAGCCGGTGGGCCTGCCTCGGACTGCGCTCCTCACTTCCGCTTCTGTTCCCCGTCCTCCCTCAATTGTAGGCTGGCTGGCTGGGGAAACGGCCGAAGGAGGCGGCGACTCGGCCCCTTCTCCTTCGCCGCCGCCCGGCCCTTCCTCCTCCTCCTCCTTCCCCAAGCGGCAGCAGCAGGAGTTTGGTAGGAGGGGGAAGAAAGGGGGGGAAGAGAGGTTTTTCCACGGCACACCAAGTGATCGCTCACGGCACACTAGTGTGCCACGGAACAGTGGTTGGGAAACACTGGGTGAGGCATCAGGACAATAAATGTTGTGGCACATAATTTCTTGGCTCTCATTTTCTTAAGATGGTCCCTGCGAGATACATCTCTCAAAGCGTCAGATCTTCCCTTTACCAGCCACAATCACACCTCTACCGTCCTCTACTCTGAGGATTTATTTGTGCCAGCTGGAAAGTATTAGAGCGGCATGGCTCTGGGTCATAAGCCCCTGTCCTCTGGGAATGTAGTGAGGGACAAGTTGTGGAAGGATCACGAACTATGCTTTGGGGTTGATTTAGCTCAGCATAGCAGCAGTTGAGAAGCTCTATTCAAAAGCAGGCAAGGATGTTGTGAGGAACAGAGATTTAATACCTATGTGATTTCTGAAAGCCAAACAGGAATTTATATTGTAATATATAGTGTGCGTAACCAGGGCCGTAGCCAGGATTTTGATTCAGGGGGGGCTGAGTTTGGTTCGGGGGGTGGGTCTGAGACTGGGTGGAAGAGGGTCTACCCTAGCAAACCTTTTGTATTGTTATCCCAATAACCCCATTAATGTGGGATATATTGAGCATGGTGATCAGATCATGATATGAATAAACATAACAGTTTAAATAATGTACCAGTAAGGCCTTTTCGCGGACCACCCTCAGAATTTCGGGGGGGGGCTGAAGCCCCCCGGCTACATGCCTGTGCGTAACATAATATAGCAAAGTCTTCGCGTAAAACATGAAAACTACAAATTCCCTTTTTTAATGAGTGTGGTACAATATTTAATTCTCCAAAGTGTAACCTGTAATAGGCCGGGATCCATCCCCGATAATTTCCAACACTGCCTCGAGGCCGTTACTGGATGGCTGCGTGCCAGTAGGTTGAGGGTGAATCCGGCGAAGACGGAGATCTTGTGGTCGGGCCGCTCGGGTGGTGTAGATGTCCAGCTTCCGACCCTGGACGGTGTGGCGCTATGCCCATCGCCTTCCGGTATGAGCCTGGGGGTCCATCTGGACTCCCAGCTGACCATGGAGGCCCAGGTCTCCGCGGTCAGCAAGGTTGCTTTTGTTCATCTGCGACAGGCTCGGAGGCTGGCCCCCTATATCTCCCGGAATGACCTGGCCACGGTGATCCAAGCTACGGTCATCTCAAGGCTGGATTACTGTAACGCTTAAGTTGGCCTTCCTTTGTCGGCGACCCGAAGCTCAAGCTGGTGCAGAACACTGCCGCCCGGCTCCTGTCTGGAACCCCAGCAGGCCGCCACATCACACCTGTTTTGCAGGATCTGCACTGGCTCCCAATCGAGCACCGGATCTCCTTCAAGGTGTTGGTTCTTACCTTTAAGGCCTTGCATGGCCTGGGGCCAGCGTACTTGAGGGACCGACTCACCCCACACTGTCCCCGAGACCACTACGCTCCGAGGATGCTAATTTGTTAGAGATACCCTCGGCGAAATCGGCTAAACTGACATCTACTCGCCGGAGGGCGTTCTCCGTTATAGCTCCTACGCTGTGGAACGCCCTCCCGGCTGGAACGCGGGCTATAAAGGACCTGCTCCCGTTTAGACGCGCCTGCAAAACTTATTTGTTTAAGCAGGCCTTGGTGAGTAGGTCCTGCCCATGTTCCGCTGTAGCCGCTGTCCTGGGGTGTCACGCTATCTAATTTCTGAACTGTACCTGGGGGTTTTGTATTTTGCTGTTTTAACTGTTTAATTGTCTTAGATGTTTTATCGCATTGCTTGTGTGTAGTTGTACCTTCGGTTCCAGTCAGCCGCCGCGAGCCCCAGGGAGTCGGCAGCATAGAAACCCGAATAATAATAATAATAATAATTAGACCAAGAGGACAAAATACAGAGAGACAAAATGGTTTCCGACTGGCATGGGGCTTGGGCAGTTACTACATTTTATGACTATCCTAGCTTGGGGACCCGGCAGTGCCCGGGTTATTTGAGAAAGGCATTTTGTGCCAAGGTTGGTCTTTAGCAGTTGTTTATGTGGCTTGCAGTGGTACCAAGTATGGTCTTTATCGGTCTTTGTTGGGGGCTGCTGCGGTCATGGGGAATGAGTAGAGGTACTTCAAGCCCCATCATCCATGGTCCGCTCTCCTCTAAACTGCAGAAGGATGGAGAGTGGGTCATTGTTTGGGAAGTGAATCAGGTGAAGGTACTGCAAATCCCATCATTCGTGGCCCATCCTGCCCTAAACCACACCAAGCTGTGAAGTGGGCCATTGGGCCTCTGTGTACCAAGTTTGGTCCTGAATCGTCATTGGTGTGGGCCACAGTGCTCTAAGGAAGTGAATTAAAGTACTGCAAGCCCCATCATCCATGGTTCATCCTCCCTCAAACTGCACCAGGATGCAGAGTGAATCTTTGGGGGTCTGTGTGCCAAGTTTAGTCTTGTTCTGTCATTGTTGAGGGCCTAGTCTGGAAAATCAAGTTGAGGAAGCCTAACAGTATCCCATAAGCAGAGGCGTAGTCAGGAAAATCAAGTTAAGGAAGCCTTACTGTCAATTTTGGGCCTGGTCTGTGATTTATAGGGGCTACAGTGTTGTTTGGGAAGTGAATCAGGTGAAGGTACTGCTAATCCCATCATTCGTGGCCCGTCCTGCCCTAAACCACACCAGGTTGTGAAGTGGGCCAGGGGGCCTCTGTGTGCCAAGTTTGTTCCTGACCCGTCATTGCTGTGGGCCACAGTGACTGACTGCCTGAGGCCTTACCTTTTCCCTCTGCGTCACTTTAGAATGTTTGAATCTAGAAGCTGGCCAATCAGAGCCGGTTTTGTAAATTCTCCCTCAGTGGCAGCCAACCATGTTGTTTGTATGAAGAGGCTTGGAATCTTGGTTGCTGGGCAATCAGAGTCCTTTATGCAAATACTCCTTCAGTGACAACCAATCCCCTCTGTCTGGTGCCTTAGAATGTCGGAGTTCCCACAGTGGCAACCAATCGAAACGCTGGCACATATTCCTCCCACCGCACCGCTGCCCGCAAACACTGACTTTTATTATATAGATAGATAGATAGATAGATAGATAGATTTTGTACACTGAATGTATCGTGGAAAAATTTGGATGAAATTCAGAGGAAGGAGATATGAAAATTAGAGGAAGAAAAGTTATGCAGATGGCACCAAATTAACAAAAATAAGAGAATACTTTGAAAATTGCTGAAAAAAATTCAAGGAATATAATGGAAAGGCAGGATTACAGCTGAACATAAAGAAAACAAAAATAATGGCATCAGAAGATTGACATAACTTTGAAGTAGGTAATTGTGCAGAAGTGTTTATTTTTTATTATAGGATTGAGGATTGAATATGTATTGAAATGTTTAGATGTTTAGGGAAGGTGCACTTCTTCAGTGAAGGCCCACCTTAGGGAAGAGTTGTCATAGCAACATGGCTGTAAGGCAGAGGTGGGAGGAGTCAACAGCTTTCTGCCACAGCCAAGAATAGAATTCTGGGGAAGTTTGAATTTTGACAGTTTAACTGTCAGCCCAGCTCTAGGAGAGAGCAGGTTCTGAGGGCAGTCTGGTTTTGGAGCTGTAGAGAGACAGTTCTAGTAGGCTGAGCTTGCGAGCCAGTCTGTTTGTATAGAGCCTGAGGGCTAGAGATAGGCAAGGTGCCTATAGGAGGAAAGAAGGTCTGTGTGTGAGATAGTTACATACTGATCTAACTGAGTAATAGTAACAGTCAAAGATTTTAAACTTTGTATCTTCTACAATACCAACGTAACCATGATGAGTTGAGCCTCTAAGAAGTTATAACGTATCCATCACGCTTTTGTGCCAAGCTATAAATAAACTGTTATTGTTCTTTTCATCAACAATCTCTCTCTGTTCCGTATTTTAAAAGTCCAGCCTCAGAGTAAAGCAAGACAGGAAAGTGTTTTTAACCTGTCTTGTTACACAGTTTGAAGTCCCACAATAATTGGTGACAGACCCTCCTAGATAACAGATAACAACAACAGTTCTCACAATCTGGTGGCTAATCTCTTCATATTTAAGGGATCCTTAAATTAAAGTTATACAACACCCTTTTACATTAGGTCAGATACGTAGTGACCTTATCGTTACAAATTAGTGGCAGCGGTGGGATCAGTAAAAGAGGGTCCACCCTGTCCAGCTGGTTCATTTGAACAGCCTCTTTACAGTAATGAAGACATTGAACTAGTCAGAGATTCCCTATTAATTGGCCCAGTCATTAATCAGAAGACTGGACATGGAAGAGCTACTATCAAGGAACTAAACCTCTGGTTCCCAAGGGGAAAATTTGATTTGGGGGGGCAATTTGAGAATGAGTTATGACCAGTGAATGTCTTGCATTTCCTAGGATTCTAGGGGCCTCATACACAGTATATCAATATATATTGTGACATACATATTTTAAAAACTAAAATCTGTATGTACATGGTGGTCAGCTGGTGACGATGGAGAGAGGGGAAAGTCCACGCATAGAGTAGAAGGTTAGAACATAGAATGAACTTACTAGAGCAGTGTTTTTCAAACTTTTTTGAGCCGCGGCACATTTTTTACATTTACAAAATCCTGGGGCACACCACTGACCAAAATGACACAAAATGACACTCTAACACCGTCATACATATAGTTAATATGTTTTTAAATGTAGTTATACACTTAGTGTGAAACCTGGGCCTGTTTCGATGAACACAACGTATCTATGACTTCCTCTCACATACTTATACATGGCTATCATGTCTTCTCGCAGCCTTCTCTTTTTCAGGCTAAACATGCCCAGCTCTTCAAGCCGCTCCTCATAGAGCTTGTTCTCCACACCTTTGTGAAATTTCACCCTGAGTGAAACTTGCTTCTAGTTAACTATGGATGTCATGAAGCTGTTATAAACAGTTCTTGGGGGGGGGGCAACTCTCAAAAAAGTCCAGTAAAATAGTAAAAATATATATATATTTCCAAGCGGAGAGGCTCCATTTGTTTCTTGGAAACCTGTGAGGCGGCTGCTAGGAGGGGGGAGAGTGGCAATTATTTTTATTTATATTTATTTACTTTGCTTCTAGACCGCCTCTCTCGAGGCGGTGTACAACAGCAAAAACTGCTTAAGACAAACATATCAACAATTATCAATACAATTCCAACATATACAAATTAGCATTCAACGTTAAAAACACAATATCAGCGTCTCATTAATTAAATCGACTTCCAATTGCATCGTCGTTGTTCCTGAGATCTCAATTTGACAATCATACTACATCTGCAAATGCCCGGTCAAATAGCCAGGTCTTGACCTTCCTGCGAAATGTCAGGAGGGAGGGGGCCGATCTGATGTCATTAGGAAGGGCGTTCCAAAGCCGAGGAGCCAACACTGAAAAGGCCCTGTCTCTCGTCCCCAGCAATCGCGCCTGCAAAGCAGGCGGGACCGAGAGCAGGGTCTGTCCGGATGATCTTAAGCATCTTGAAGGTTCATAGGAAGAGATGCGTTCGGACATGTAAGTTGGACCAGAACCGTTAAGGGCTTTAAAGGCCAAAGCCAGCACTTTGAATTGTGCCCGGTAGCAAACTGGTAGCCAGTGGAGCTGGCGCAACAGAGGTGTTGTGCGCTCCCTGAGTGCCGCTCCTGTTATCAACCTGGCTGCTGTCCGTTGGACCAGTTGAAGCTTCCGAGCAGTCTTCAAAGGCAGTCCCACGTAGAGGGCGTTGCAGTAATCTATACGGCGTGGACTACCGTGGCCAAGTCAGATTTCCCACGGCACACCTGATGATCGCTCACGGCACACTAGTGTGCCACGCCCCACTGGTTGGGAAACACTACTAGAGAATGCATGAGCACAGAAAAGGGAGGCCGCTTTCACTCCAAAGACCCCACTCCTATCAGTGTTTCTTTTAACATTGCAAGCTATACAAAATATATATAAATGTCTTTTTGTTCTGCATATGAATGCAGCAAGAAAAGCACAATTATTACTACTAGCATAGGCAAGTCAATATTTTAGTATGAAAAAAAGATGATCCGCTGCAAGAAGATTAACATCAGGTGACAAGATATTCTCACATATTCTCGCCAAATACATGCAATGAAGTTAGACACTTAAATTATCCTGAATTCAATGCAGATTACTCAAATCGATTGTGCCTCAAATATTCCCCTTCCCACGTGATAGTTGTTCTATTTCATTACTTAACTTTATCAAGCGTGAAGTGTTTTCATTAGCAAAACCTGGTATTCATCAAATTCGAGAACAAAAAACCTCACATTTTCCATTATCGTGAATTTTTCCTGATATCTTGCTGGCTACTTAAAATACTTGCATTATTTCTTAGGGAAAATAACCTTTTGAGCATAGAAAAAATGTACATGGTACATCATTAACGACCAGCAAATGACGTTGACTGTAATGTCAGAAAGCCCACAAGCTAAAGTTTTGGACCTAGCTCTTCTGCCTGTCTCTCTTTATTTATTTATTTATTTATTTATTTATTTATTTATTTATTTGTCACGTTTCTATGCCGCCCCTCTCAGCCCGAAGGCAACTTGGGATGGTTTACACAGGCAGTCTCTGCCCTCAATACAACACAGCAACAAGGCAACCCCCCCCTAAAACCATATACTAGCTAATTAACAATTAAAAACATACAATTGCAGACTCAGCGTCATGTTGAAATCAGTTTCCATCGCATCATCGTCATTCCATATATCTAATTAAGCCTTATATTTCATCAGAAAATGCCTGCTCAAATAGCAAGGTCTTGACTTTCTTGCGAAATGTCAGGAGGGAGGGGGCCGATCTGATGTCTCTAGGGAGGGCATTCCAAAGCCGAGGAGCCACCACTGAAAAGGCCCTGTCTCTCGTCCCCGCCACTCGCGCCTGTGAGAGCAGGGCCTCTCCAGATGATCTTAAACATCTCAATGGTTCATAGGGAGAGATGCGTTCGGACAGGTAAGTTGGACCCGAACCGTTTAGGGCTTTAAAGGCTAAAGCCAGCACTTTGAATTGTGCCCGGTAGCAAACTGGCAGCCAGTGGAGCTGGCACAACAGGGGAGTTGTGCGCTCTCTGAATGGCGCTCCTGTTATCAACCTGGCTGCTGTCCGTTGGACTAGTGGCAGCTTCCGAACAGTCTTCAAAGGCAACCCCACGTAGAGAGCATTGCAGTAATCTATACGGGATGTAACCAGAACGTGGACCACCGTGGCCAAGTCAGACTTCCCAAGGTACGGGCGCAGCTGGCGCACAAGTTTTAACTGTGCAAATGCACCCCTGGCCACCGCCGAAACCTGGGCTTCCAGGCTCAGCGATGAGTCCAGGATCACTCCCAAGCTGCGAATCTGCGTCTTCAGGGGGAGTGTAACCCCGTCCAACACAGGCTGTAACCCTATGCCCTGTTCGGCCTTTCGACTGACCAGGAGTGCCTCTGTCTTGTCTGGATTCAATTTCAATTTGTTCTTTGACCAAACATGCCATCAAATTGCTAAAAAGAGGACTTCCTCCACATGAATAGGAGTTCACTTTTTGAATACCTTTCTCCTTTCTCCACAACCGGGGACAGCGAGTGAAAAGGGGAGGCATGGTTTCCGAGAGGGCTCCACTTACTTGTGGGGTCCCTCAAGGCGCCATTCTCCCCCCTTTATTATTTAACATCTGCATGTGACCACTTGCTGGTCTGGTCCGAAGCTTTGGGCTGGAATGTTATCAGGACGCTGACGACACCCAGTTTGATCTGACAATGGAAGGCCGGCCGGACTCCGTACCCTCTTGTTTCCAACAGTGCCTTGAAGCCGTCACTGGTTGGCTGTGTGCCAGTAGATTGAGGGTGAATCCAGCAAAGACGGAGATACTGTGGCTGGGCCGCCCGGTGGGTGGGGAGGCCCGACTGCCTAGCTTGGATGATGTGGCATTATGCCCGACATCCTCAGTAAAGAGCCTTGGGGTCGTCTTAGACCCGCTGCTGTTGATGGAAGCCCAGGTCTCCACCGTGAGCAAAACCGCTTTCTTCCATCTGCGGCAAGCTAGACGTCTAGCCCCCTACTTATCCAGAGATGACCTGGCCGCGGTGCTCCAAGCCACGGTCATCTCGAGACTGGACTACTGTAATGCCCTTTACATTGGCCTGCCTTTGTCGGTGATCCGGAAACTACATTTAGTCCAGAATGCCGCTGCACGACTTCTCACTGGGACTCCAGTGAGATGTCACATAACACCCATCCTCCAGCAGCTCCATTGGCTTCCGGTCGAGCACCGGATCACCTTCAAGGTGATGATGCTAACCTTCAAGGCCTTGCATGGTCTGGGGTCGCTGTATCTGAGGGACCGTCTCTTCCCCTACCAACCCCAGAGGTCACTTCGATCCGAACAAATGAATCTCCTGGAAGTGCCAACTTTTAAAGAAATTCGCCTCACATCGACCTGGCGCAGAGCATTTCTGTATTGGCGTCGTCAATCTGGAACGCCCTTCCAAGTGATGTGCGGGCCTTGCATGACCTACTCTCTTTCCGCAAGGCCTGCAAGACCCACCTTTTCTGGCTAGCCTTTGATCGCTAAGCTGGAAAATCTTTATTGGTTTAGTTTATTATGTTGTTTTTACTCCTGTGATGCTTTTATATGTTTGTAACCCACTCCGAGCCCTCGGGGAGTGGCGGTGTCACAATGCAGGGTCTCGGCCCAGCCCCTTAATCACACACACAGAGACGTTAATCAGCTAACTATTTATTGAGTAATAGAAAACAGGTGAAAAGGTAAATTGTCCATAAAAGTATCAAAAGTTCAATCAAAATGGTAATGAGTTCTGAAGTAAATCCCAAGGCAAAGAGCCTTGGCAAAGTTTTCATAAAAGCAATGCGGATCGAACAGACTTGGTCCGTGGCAATTCAAACAAGGCAAAGTTCATAGAATCAAAGGCCCAAGAAACTTCTTGGTCAACACGGAGCCCAGTCCTGGCTCCGTGGATCTTCACTCGCTTCACTCCTTCAGATCAAGTGGCCGAGCAACCGAGGATCCGTTCCCACGGATCCTATACTTAATTCCCTTGGTGAGACCTACGGCGCTCTAGGCTTCTGCGCCAATCTGTGCTACGGGACCCAACGCTCCTTTGGCGCTCTAGGCTTCGTGCCATTCCCTCCTACTGGACTCGATGCTCCGTCTCCTATCAAAGCTCCTTCCTTGCCTCCCAGCACCTGGGTCGCTATCTTCGTGAGAGCCGGACTCCCTTTCAGCTTCCATGGGCTCATCCCCCGCTATCTCCCTGACCCTTTCTTGCGAACCGAAACCACCTGGTCTCTCATACTGATTATCTGAATCAGCACCATCAGTGTCGGCCTGACTTTCCCAGCTTTCATACCCATCGGGCCAGCCATCATCCCATTCCAAACTCTCCGTGGGAGATGAAGGCCCAGCTGCCTCATCATCCCCTTCATCTGCCTCCCCATCAGCCCCAATTGGCCCTAATGCAAGCGGGACCCCCGGGGCAGCCCCCTGCCCCCCAGGCACGAATGAGAACGGGGTTGCTACAGGCGGCATACAAGTCCAAATAATATAAATAAATAAATAAATAAATAAGAAGAATTACATTTTAGGGAAGGGATGTCAGAATTTTAGAGATGCTTAGGTGGGGCATGGCCAAAAAGAGGTTGGGAACCACTGAACTAAACAATATACTCGGTGGAAATATCCATGCAGTAATTGAGTACAAAAATCTAAACTGTACTTTCCATTTCTATGAATTGTTGTGTAAGTTTGACAATGAAGAATCAATTCATTTGGAATAAAGTGCTGGAGGAGACTTCTGCAGATACCCTGGACTGCCAAAAACAAATAAATATGTTCTAAGGCAGGGGTGCCCACACTTTTTCAGCATGCGAGCTACTTACGATAAAACCAAGTCAGAAAGATCTACTGAGAGAGAAGCAGGGCGGAGCAGGGGAAAGGGGGGCGGGGCTTAGCGTGGCCTGGCTCCGCCCTCTCCCCCTCTGGCTTTAGCGCTTCCACAGCTTCTCCAGGCTAGAGGAGGGTATGCCAAGCCAGTAGTGGCATAGCTAGCCACTACTGGCTTGGCCATACCCTCCTCAAGCCTGGAGAAGCTGTGGTAGCGCTGAAGCCGGGGAGGGGGCGGGGCTTGGCGCGGCATGGCATGGCTCTGCCCCCTCAGAAGCGCCCCATCCAGCTGGGATCGACCTCCGAAAGTCCCGGATCAACCAGTCGATCGCGAGCCACCGAATGAGCACCCCTGTTCTAAGGTAAATGAAGCCTAAACTCTCCTGCAAAGCCAGGATGGTTGAACTGGAATTAGCATACTCTGGACATGAAAAGACCTGACTCATCAGAAAAGGCAATAATACTAGACAAGGTAGAAGGCAGCAGGACAAGAGAAAAGCAACATTGGAAGCGCATACACGCAATCAGGGAAGCCATGACCCTTCATTGGCTGGAACTAAGTAGGGCTGTGGATAAAAGTTTGACTTGGAGGTCTTTCATTCAAAGACCTGCCATATGTCAAGGTTGACTTGATAGCTGTTAGCAATAATACAGTGTTTAGAGTGATTTGTATACATTGCCCTGTTATATTCCTTACAGAAGATATCTCAAGTAGGTCAGTGTTATTTGCCCCATATGGGAGATGGTATGTGATAACGCCAATGCTATATAATAACGTTCTACTTTAAAATATCTAGTAAATTCATGGAAGACCTTAATTTTTAATCTCACCACCCTTTTTTTAAAAAAATGTAGTTCAGTTTATTTATTTATTTATTTACAGTATTTCTACCCTGCCCTTCTCAACCCCGGGGGACCTCTGAGCAGCTTACAAGGCAGCAATTAGATGCCAGAAAACAACAAGTAATATAAAAACCATTAATACAAATAGAGTTAAAAAGCAGTAACAATTAAGCAAGCTATCAACAATCACTCTAAATTAAAATAATCCATATAAATCCACCAGTCAATAAGCGATAAGCCGTGTTCCCAAATCCGTCATCATCAATCCATTCCAGGTAAAGTGCTGCATCGAGTTACTGTGCGAAGGCCTGGTCCCATAACCAAGATTTTACCTTCTTCCTAAATGCCAGGAGGCATGGAGTTGATCGTATATCGCATGGAAGCGCATTCCACAGGCGAGGGGCCTGTGGTGTTCCAGCCTAGTCAGCCCAGTGGTCAGAGTCAGGCACCGGGGGTCCCAGCTGGTCAGGGTCAGCTTGGAGATGATGACTGGCCAGATGGGCATGGGTCTCCAAACGAGAGTTTGCAATGAGATGATGAATGGCTAGAGGGATACAGGACTGCAGATGAGTTTACTGAGGACTCCATGGAAGCTGATTCTGAATCAGACTCTGAGAGGCCCAGCGGCCTTGGTTCCCAAGAGAGAGTTTCTACTCCCTTTCCAGGTGAGCCTTCCGGAGAAAGGGAGTTTCCTGCTTCTCACTCTGATAGTAATGCACCTGGGCCTGCTAATGAGATGGAATTTGACCAAAGGGATCAGGGATTCTAGGAAAACATGGAGCTTGAGGAAGGGGGTGCAATGGGCACATCGAAACTAGTCCTCCTTATTAGCTTCTGCCCAGGGGATTCTAGTCAGACCTGAAGCTACATTCAGCTTGACCAAGTCTCACGTTCAAGTCTTCAAGTTCAAGCCGGAGCGGTTCGGACTCAAGTTCATGCTGACCACCGTTGCGGTTTGCCTCAAGTACCACATCTGACCGCTGGAGCGGTTTGCCTTGCTTTGGAACTTTGCTTTCCTTGGGATTTAAGCCGCTTGGGCTTACATCTACAGAACTTTATTGGACTATTTTTGATTGCTTTATTCTTACTTCCTTGGACTATTCTTTATCCTTTATTGCCACAGTAATCTAAGCGACGGTCATCTCGAGGTTAGACTACTGTAACGGCCTCTACATAGGCCTTCCCTTGTCGACGATTTGGAAACTCAAGCTGGTGCAAAATGCTGCAGCTCGCTTGCTGGCAGGAGCGCCGGCAAGAGAGCACATCACACCCATTCTACGGCAATTGCACTGGCTTCCAATCGAGTACCGAATTGTCTTCAAGGTGTTGGTTCTGACCTTCAAGGCCTTACATGGTCTGGGGCCGGTGTATCTGAGGGACCGCCTCACCCCGTATGTTCCCCTGAGATCACTGCGCTCGGAAAAGCGCAACCTTTTAACGGTACCATCTGTCCGCTCCTGCCATCTCTCCAGCACAAGGTAACGAGCCTTTTCAGTCGCTGCCCCAATGCTCTGGAATGTATTGCCAGATGATGTCCGGGCTATGGCGGAGCTTATCCAATTCCGGAGGGCTTGCAAAACTGTATTGTTCAGAATTGCCTTTGATTGATGCCCCTGGAGATTGTAACTGTCTGCTTTTACTGTTATTGCATCATTTGCAACTTTTATTCGTGTCGTTTTTATGATGTATCACTGTTTTACAGTGCATTTTAACATGTATGTAAACCGCCCCGAGCTGGCCGGGAGAGGCGGAATATAAGATTGAACAAATACATAAATACATAAATAAATAAATAAAAGTACATTTATTGCATCCGCCTGTGTGTGTGTGTGTGTGATCTAGGGGGGCTGTCCATGATCTGAGGTGCAACAGGGCCACAGCCGAGAAGGCCCTGCCTCTCTTCCTCGCCAGCTGCAGTTGAGATGCTGGTGGGAGCGAGAGCAAGGCCTCCCCAGATGATCTTAGATTATGAGGTGGGACATAGAGGCAGATGCGTTCGGACAAGTAAGCTGGGTCAGAACCGTATAGTTCATTAGTCATCAAACCACACCAAGTAGAAACCAACATAATTCACACCCTTTCTCATACATGATACTCAAATAATTCTGAAATATCTAGTCTAAGCAATACTGTGGGGGTTGGGGGGGGGATGCTATACTGTACTCAGGACAACAAACATCATCTTAAACAAATGAACAACATAATATTTAAAATTGAATGGACATTTGCCTAAAAAAGCATGCAAGAAAAAAATTGACAGTCAACGACATTGTCTAGTAAATATTTTATATTCACATTTGATTATTCTTGAATAACTTCATAAGTAACTTTATTAAATATATACCTTTACAGTTAAAAATATCACATTCATTCTGGAATTATGGACTTGTGGGGAAGTAGCCGAAGTGAAACCCTTTCGCATGGTGAAAGTTAAGGTGGACTCTCTCTTGAAACCTATGAGATTATTCTCGCAGTGGTCAGTTCTAAAGATTTAATGCATAAGACAAAGAGCTGGTCTAGTTTGCAGACAGTAAAGGCCGTATAATGAAAATAAAGGCCAAAGTATTGTCTGTGGAGCTAATCTTGGCCTGAAAGGAAAGTGGAGAAAACACCCAGCATACCTCACAACTTTTCATCTCAAATGTATGCTCTCATTAACATGTAATCACATTTTATTGTCTGTCGCAGTCTGGTTTAGATTAGTCCTTTCATCCTAGGCACCCCAGCTCTGGAATCTGGAGTACAGATGGCTTATTTTGTGGAAGTCTTTCTTGCGTTTCCTTCATCACCAGTATCAGTCTCCACCCCTTCTCTCCCAAACAATGCCTTGCATGCTTAAACTCATCAGATAATTAGCCTAGCGAAAGGAGGAATGAGTTGGTAACATAGAACAGTGTTTTTCAACCTTTTTTGAGCCGAGGCAAATTTTTTACATTTGCAAAATCCTGGGGCACACCACCAACCAAAATGACACAAAATGACACTCTAACACAGTAATACATATAGTTAATATGTTTTAAATGTATTTATACACTCAGTGTGAAACCTGGGCCTGTTTAGATGAACACAAAATAGATATCCTGGCAGGAATGGCAGAAAGACACAAACTTCCCACACAGAACTACCATAACCAAGAGAAAATACTAAAGAGTTTGGTGGGCATTGACCTTGGGTTTTGGAGTTGTAGTTCACCTATATCCAGAGAGCATTGTGGACTCAAACAATGTTGGATCAGGACCAAACTTGGCATGAATACGCAATATGCCCAAATGTGAATACAGATGGAGTTTGGGGAAAATAGACCTTGACATTTGGGAGTTACAGTTTCTGGGATTTATAGTTAACACACAATCAAAGAGCATCCTGAACTCTTGCAACAATGGAATTGAACCAAACTTGGCCAAATGAACTCTCATGACCAACAGAAAGTACTGAAAGGGTTTGCTTGGGAATTGACCTTGAGTTTGGAAGTTGTAGTTCACCTACAAACGCAAGCTAAAGAATATCACTGCCTGTAAGCAAAATATATATATTCATCTGGTCAAGCAACAGTAAAGAGTTCCCCTCATGGCATCATACTCACAACATAACACAATATAGTGCCATACAAGTAATAACAGTATGATACACAGTATAGTAATCCCATGTATAGCAAACAATGAAATAATAAATCGCTCCTATGGATACCACGTTAGCAATGTACAGTCAAATAATATAACTATTATCAGCTAAATGCTGGGTCCGTGTATGCTAACAGGTTCCAGATGGTCCTTACTCACTGTCCTGGTGTCCGTATGAAACCAAATGGGTCTTTAAACAATGTATGGGAGAGGCGTCACCGCACTTCAGGGCAAATGCAGCCTAACTCCCGCGGCCAAACCAAAACAAATTACGCCCGGCCGTATTCCAAGCCGTTGTCTTCTCGGATCCCCCCGTGGTCTCAGTCCTGAACTGTGTTCCCATGCTTCCCATCTTTGAACATCTCCCTCATCGTTTTCCTGCACTCCTGTCTTGCTTACTTGCTACCACTGTGGTTTGAACTGCCGCCAAACACAAGCCGCTACGTCGCAAAAGTTTTCCTGTGAGACGGCGTTTACTACTTTGCGGCGCGCCCCAGCAACGGCTTGGAATACGGCCGGGCGTAATTTGTTTTGGTTTGGCCGCGGGAGTTAGGCTGCATTTGCCCTGAAGTACGGCGACGCCTCTCCCATACATTGTTTAAAGACCCATTTGGTTTCATACGGACACCAGGACAGTGAGTAAGGACCATCTGGAACCTGTTAGCATACACGGACCCAGCATTTAGCTGATAATAGTTATATTATTTGACTGTACATTGCTAACGTGGTATCCATAGGAGCGATTTATTATTTCATTGTTTGCTATACATGGGATTACTATACTGTGTATCATACTGTTATTACTTGTATGCCACTATATTGTGTTATGTTGTGAGTATGATGCCATGAGGGGAACTCTTTACTGTTGCTTGACCAGATGAATATATATATTTTGCTTACAGGCAGTGATATTCTTTAGCTTGCGTTTACAGAGTACTGTTACACAAGATAGGTTTATTGTTTTTGTGTGTGAATTGTAGTTCACCTACACCCAGAGAGCACTGTGGACTCAAACAATGTTATGTTATGTTGGGTTTTTTTCTATCCAGAATCACAATGTTGGGAGGAGGCTCACCACTTTAAGGTCCCTAAAACAGGCATGGGAAAACTTTGGCCCTCTGGGTCCTTTGGACTTCAACTCCCACCATTCCTAACAGCCCGAGGCCATTTCCTGCTTAAGTGGCTGAGGGGGGGGGGGAGGAAAAGGGCCTGAGGCTGCTAGGAATGGTGGGAGTTGGAGTCCAAAACACCTGGAAGGTCCAAGCGTGCCCATGCCAGCTTTCGACAGAGACCTCTTCCTCCCCCTTTGCGCCCTTTCTTCCTCCCCCTGCCCAACACTTACTTTTTCTTCTACACTGCCGCTTCTGCCGCCATTTTGATCCGAGGGGGCAGCATGAGCGTGTTCAGAAGGGGGGGAGGGGGAAGACATGGTCTGTGCGGGTGCTACTGCGCAGACCCGCCCCAGAGCAAAGCGAGGCAAAGCAAGCAGAGCGAGGCTGGGAAGAAGAGAGCCCGAGTGGAGAAGAAAAAGTGTTTGGCAGGAGGGGGAAGAAAGGGGATTGGAGCTTCCAATTTCCCACGGCACACCTGATGATCGCTCACGGCACATTAGTGAAAAGAGGAATGAGTTGGTAGCATAGAGGTTGTAGATTATATGAATTTGCCCGCAGCCTTTCACAATCCTTTTTTCCGCTTCTACTACAGCATTCCGATACCATTTAGCAGTTGCAAGTTCACGTCATGATGTAAAGTTACAAAGTCTTGACTAGAACTGATTGCTTGTCCTTTATCACCTGATTGCTATCCTGTCAGCAGAAAACGCCAGGGCTAGCCAAATACATTCTGCTGTCAGAGGAAAAGGACTAGAGAGTGCACATAAGACATCCAGCAAGACTAAGGTGGCACAAGGCAGGGCATGTAGCACACACAGCTTTGTCCTCCCACATTTTGCTGCCTTTTCCACTTGCACAGCATCTGCTGCCTACAACGGCTTCTTAATCTGTCTAATGGATAGTGTTTGCTGTCAAGAAGACCTGTGCCGTTATCTCGATCTGCACTGCTGCATTATTCATAAATAAACCACAGCAAAGTGGGACGGTACAACGGGGAGGTAGCGGCCATGTTCCTGCAGATGAGTAAAGAATGGCACAAAATAAAAGACAATCTGGGTAATCTAAATACAAGAGATTCTCAATTAATTGGAACTGAAGCAACCAGAACTCTATGCAACTGTCTCTCTGGCGTTACTTCGCGAATGAAGATACTTAGGGTCTTAGGAAGGACTCATCCCACGCTTTCTACAAGCGCATTGATGCTTTTTCAGAGGTTGGATGTGTCCTTCGAGCCTGTGCAATGGATTTTTCTGGTGGAGCGCAGCGCGCACAGAACTGGCTTCACCCTTTAAACCAAAGGTTCGTCTGCCGGGGCCTAGCAAGCTGGGACGGTGGCAGCGAGGTCCTCAGGTCGTAGATTTGATTTGACTTTCCTTCTCTAGATGGTTGACCTTACAGGGTTAGATGAGCACCATCTGCCCGGGTTTGAATTTAGAGTTTTCCTTCTCTTAGGATGGTTGCCAAAAGGCTAGGTCAGTGTTTCCCAACCTTTTTTGAGCCGTGGCACACTTTTTACATTTGCAAAATCCTGGGGCACACCACCAAACAAAATGACACAAAATGACACTCTAACACAGTAATACATGTCAGATTATTGTATTTTGAATGGCAATTCATGAGTCAGCACAAGATGTATTTTCTGCAGTGTGACATGTTTGACACCAGATGGCGCTGTCTCAGGACTGATAAATGGAATCTTGGGGATTTGTCAGTTAAGAAGTGACAGTTGGGATCTGACAGTTGGGAATTGTCCGTTGAAGAGGACAGTTGGGATTAAATATCTGTGAGGAAAGGATGTTTAGAAAGGTAGCTGTGATTGCTGTTGTTTTTCCATGCTTAGCTTGTTATTGTTAAATACAATTCAATACAAAGTTATATTTTTACCTTGTGAATTGAATGAGAGTGTCATTATTCACACGAACAGAGACTGGAGTTTATTGGGCCGATGGGGAATTAAACTTCTATATTTCTGTTGCCTATTCCGCTGTGGCATAAATACTCGACGCCGAAGAATACATATAGTTAATATGTTCTTAAAATGTATTTATACACTCAGTGTGAAACCTGGGCCTGTTTCGATGAACACAACATAGATATCCTGGCAGGAATGGCAGAAAGACACAAACTTCCCACACAGAACTCCCATAACCAAGAGAAAATGCTATAAGAGTTTGGTGGGCATTGACCTTGAGTTTTGGAGTTGTAGTTCACCTATATCCGGAGAGCACTGTGGACTGAAACAATGTTGGATCAGGACCAAACTTGGCATGAATACTCAATATGCCCAAATATGAACACAGATGGAGTTCAAAAACCTTGACATTTGGGAGTTGTAGTTGCTGGGATTTATAGTTCCTCTACAATCAAAGAGCATTCTGAACCCCACCAATGATAGAACTGGGCCAAACCTCCCACACAGAACCCCCAGAAGGCAAGAGGTCTCTACTTGGGGAAAGGGAGGCGGGCCTTCCCAATGCACGGAGAGGGAGAGACCAACCAGACAACGGGTGGGGAGGGGGGTGGTTGTAATTTTGTGCCTTTATCAAGGTAGGTTTCTTAGGGTTTTTATACTTCAACACACTAGACCCCCCCCCCCAAATGGAGGTTCCAATTTCCCACGGCACACCTGATGACTGCTCACGGCACACTAGTGTGCCCCAGCACACTGGTTGGGAAACACTGGGCTAGAGAGCCCACCCTGCCCATTGACGCCCTTTGTCAGAACCTTCAGTTGTGACCTGTCTGGCATGGGAGGCATTATTGGAGGCTATTATGCCACCACCAGTATAACTCACAACTTCATGAGGTTACGCATGCCTCTCCCCCACGACAAGGGGGCGCCAATGGAGAGGGCTACTGTCTACCACATATACAGTGTATTCACACCACATTGTCAATATTACCCCACCCCAGATATCTACAGTGGGGCCATTCTGGTAGAGAGCCAGTCACCAGCATCTGCATAGGCAAGCACATACAGTAAGCGGCTAGCCACATGCTGAGCAAAAACAAAATGTCTGAAAAATGAATCCAACACAAGTGGACTAACTTGTTGGGATTTTTCATAGTGCTCAACAGCAGGGCCCCTTGTTGTTATTGTTGTTTTAAATTTGTATATTCATTTTTCAGGAACTGTTGCCTATACTTGGAAGTGCTATAGGGCTATGTTGAATATCTTTTGACTGCAGCTTCCACCCGTTTTGGACCTTCCCTGTTTCACAGACCAGTATCTGCCTCTCTCGCTACGAAATTTACAACTCAGAATGCAGGCAGCCAGGAAAGAAAAACAGACAAAGGACTCTCTGTAACCCTTCTCTCTTTTTTTTGGGTGCAGGGACAGTCCTACCGGTAGGCAAAGGATGCCACTGCGTGGGGCGCCATCTGGGTAAAGGGCGCATTCCCCCACCCGACAGACAGCGTCCGGCCGATGTTCCGTTTTTGGGCCTTGTGCGCTCCGACGCTGCGCCGTAGCAAACCTCCCTGCGTGCCGAATAGGGAGTGCTGTGTTTACAGGCTTCTGCGCCTGCGCACAGGAGCTTTTGAGCATGCAGGAGGGGGCGTGCCGAGGGAGTGCTGTGTTTACAGGCTTCTGCGCCTGCGCAGGAGCTTTTGGGCATGCGCGGCGCTGAATAGGGAGTGCTGTGTTTACAGGCTTCTGCTTCTGTGCACAGGAGCTTTTGGGCATGCGCGGAGGGGGGGTGCGAATAGGGAGTGCTGTGTTTACAGGCTTCTGTGCCTGCACACAGGAGGTTTTGGGCATGCGCGGGGGTGCCCAATAGGAGTGCTGTGTTTACAGGCTTCTGCGCCTGCGCACAGGAGGTTTTGGGCATGCGCGGAGGGGGGGGCGTGCCGAATAGGGAGTGCTGTGTTTACAGGCTTCTGCGCCTGCACACAGGAGGTTTTGGGCATGCGCGGAGGGGGGGCGTGCCGAATAGGGAGTGCTGTGTTTACAGGCTTCTGCGCCTGCGCACAGGAGGTTTTGGGCATGCGCGGAGGGGGGGGCGTGCCGAATAGGGAGTGCTGTGTTTACAGGCTTCTGCGCCTGCGCACAGGAGCTTTTGGGCATGCGCGGAGGGGGGGGGCGTGCTGAATAGGGAGTGCTGTGTTTACAGGCTTCTGCGCCTGCGCACAGGAGCTTCTGGGCATGCGCGGAGGGGGGGCGCCAAAATAATGTTTTGGGGGGGCGCCAAAATAATGTTCGCTTACCATTTAAAATTACCTTATTCCGCCCCTGTTTGGGTGACCAAAGTATCATTATCTTTAAGATCCCAGAAGGAGTTAAAAAGAAGGCATGCAAGGGCAGAATATGCTCCCCATTAATTTGAAAAATAAATTACCTAAAAATTTCATGGATATTTTAAAGTGATATGCTATTTCATTTTTAGTCTTGTTATCCAGCATGAGTTCATTGAGTGAAACAAGTCATCATTTGAAATTGGGAGGGGAGGGGGGGGGTACCTGAAATACACAAAACAGAAAAGAGGGAAATACTGCTTATTTTGCTCAGTTATTGCTAATTGGTTCAGGTTATCAAAGGATTAAGAGAAGATTTAAAAGAAAAGGAGAAAGGGAAATGAAGGCTATGACTGAAATAAATTACAACATAAATGTCAGAAAAGGCTAAATGTGAAAACAACAAGAAAAATACTCCAATTTGGAAGCTTATCCCAACTATTTGACATTTTACACACATTTTCAAGCAAACATGGGGCTAGAAACCTTGTGAATGCTTGCAGGGAAACTATGAAGCTTCACAAGATTTACAGAAAGACTGCAAAGTCAAGGTGACACTTATAAGCCCCTTTCAAAAACAGGGTAAAGCAGCAGTGAAACTGGTGGCAAGCCCTGCTTCCGTCTTGCGTAGGAATCGCCCTGTGTGAGGACTCACCCATTTTATGCTAGCCCGAGAACAGCAAGGCAGTTTGGCATCCATGGTAAAACAGGATAGCCAGGAAAGGGGGAGTGGCTTGGATCCTTCTCATGGAGAGAGAGAGAGAGAGAGAGAGAGAGAGAGAGAGAGAGAGAGAGAGAGCTGCCTGGGAGTGGCTCAGAGCTGAGGGGAGGAGCCGAGCTGCTTGAGAGGGAAAAAGTGTAGCTTTTTTGGGCAGTTTGGGACTAGGCTTTGACAGAGCAAGATCAGAGTCTAAGAGAGGAGTCTCTTGACAGAGCTGAGAGTGAGCAGTCAGAGAAGACAGTTGTCTTGTAAACTGACAGGAAAAGTTCTGTGTGAAGCTGACAGGTAGTCAGTCACAAACTTTTGGAATCTCTATCTAGGGCGTAGAGATTAGCTCACATCTCTGGGGAAGCCAGCTACAGAAAAACTCTAGGAAAGAGTTAGTAGCTAGGGTGCTTCTGGAAGACTGAGTGTTAGCTCAGGGAACTAACTAGGTTAGTTAGTTGAAGAGTACTCATGTCTAGTTTTGATATTAGAGTGAGGAGGTTTAGATAGACACGTTTTGAACTGTCTAGTTTTGGTAACGAAGTTAAGAAACCAATCTTGAGAAACCAACACGCTCTAGTACTGTTATGTATAACCGTTACGCATCTGTGCTTTTAAGATCAGCCTGTTAAGTTAATAAACGTTCTATTTGTTAACTTTACAAGAAAGCTTTCAGTGAGCCTGATTACATCAGAGTGTGCCATTTCCAGCCTTCCCATATTTCCCAGTCTGGGAGAAGATATCTCGCCTCAGAAATCCTCTTAGTTTACCTTCAGTTAAGGAGCCTACCTAAACTATTATTTTAAAAGAAATCCTAAAAACATTTTTTTAGGTTGGTGGCAGTTTTCTAAGTGGTTAAAGCCTCCACTTAGTGACTTTTGGCGTTTGGGGTGGGATCTAAAATAACAAGGTCCACCCTGCCCCAAGGTCCCAAGGGCCAGGTCGTCACACCCTGCCTCCATGTTGAATCCGTTGAGCATGGTTTCTCAAACTGTGCTCCGCGGAGCCCTTGGGACTCCATGGGTGATAGTGGAGGGCTCCGCTTCCCACTTCCTCCTCTTTCCTCTTCCTGAGAAATGAAGGAAATGAAAGTTTTGAGCTGCCAGAAAAAACAGCAGCAACGGCAGTATCCTCTTTTCTTTCCCACTTCCCTCACCAGCCTGACGCTTTTTCTTGCTGCCCAGATCCTTCCCCCCCCGCCCCGGGGGGTGCATTCGTTGCTTGCAAAATCCTTCCACTGTTCAGGGGATGCTTTGATTGTGGTTTTTCCTGAATGGCAGGAGGTTGGACTGGATGGCCTCTACGGTTTCTGTTATTGATGTTGTTGTTATTATTATTATTATTCCAAAGGCTGGGTGGCCATCTGTTGGCGATGTTTTGGTTGTGTTTTTCCCGCATGGCAGAAGGTAACTGAACAACCATAGAGGTCGTCCCTGAAATACTGCTAAGTTTCTGTTGGTTAAAATTGTTCTTCATTTTAAATATTCTTTCCTTTGGGGGGGGGGAGCCATTGTTTGGTTGTTTGTTTGTTTTGCACAGTGTGAATTAGTTCAAACAAACATTCTCCATCCATCTGCCACTGGTCCAGCCCATGCCTGAGATAGACAGACAGACAGACAGACAGACAAACAGAAAATAAATATTTCTTGGGGCTCCATGAGAAATGATTGCTTAAAAAAAAGGCTCAATGGTGGAAAAAGTTTGAGAGACCCTGCCATAGCCTACAGCAATGTTTTTCAACCTTTTTTGAGCCTCGGCACCTTTTTTACATTTACCAAATCCTGGGGCACACCACCAACCAAAATGACACAAAACGACACTCTAACACAGTAATACATAGAGTTAATATGTTTTAAAATGTATGTATACACTCAGTGTGAAACCTGGGCCTGATTCGATGAACACAACATAGATATCCTGGCAGGAAGACACACACGAAGGTGTCAGTCTCTCTCTGTGTTTAGTTTTGGGGAAAATAGGCCTTGACATTTGGGAGTTACAGTTTCTGGGATTTATAGTTAACACACAATCAAAGAGCATCCTGAACTCTTGCAACAATGGAATTGAACCAAACTTGGCCTATTGAACTCTCATGACCAACAGAAAGTACTGAAAGAGTTTGCTTGGGAATTGACCTTGAGTTTGGAAGTTGTAGTTCACCTACACCCAGAGAGCACTGTGGACTCAAACAATGTTATGTTATTGTTTGTTTTCTATCCAGAATCACAATGTTGGAAGGAGGCTCACCACTTTAAGGTCCCTAAAACAGGCATGGGAAAACTTTGGCCCTCTGGGTGCTTTGGACTTCAACTCCCACCATTCCTAACAGCCTGAGGCCCTTTCCTGCTTAAGTGATCTCTTGATAAGAGTTCTTATTTTACTGTCCAATTAATTAATCTGATAAAACTGTACACTAAAAATATACAGTACCATTAACCAGCCCCCCCCCAAAAAAAACCCCAACACTTCGTAACTTGCAAGACCCATTTATTCCAACAGGCCTTTGGCCTATAGACTCTGTCTTTGCATAGCCCAGGGGTGGGCAAACTGCGGCCCTCCAGGTGTTTTGGACTACAACTCCCACAATTCTAACAGCCTACCGGCTGTTAGGAATTGTGGGAGTTGTAGTCCAAAACACCTGGAGGGCCGCAGTTTGCCCACCCCTGGCATAGCCCGTCATGTTTGTAACTTCCTACACTTGTTGTGTTTTTTACTCTTCACATCAGGCTTTTAATTCTGTTGGTCTTAGACTGTCGTTGTACTTTGTCGTGTTTTAATCTGTTTTAATACGTTGTTTTGTATCCTGCTTGTGAGCCGCCCCGAGCCTCCCGGGAGTGGCGGCATAGAAGCCCAATCAATCAATAAATAAATAAACTTTGGACTAGACCCAACAGCACTCTCCGACGGTCTCCCTGGGTCACAGTTTAAATAGAGTGTTTAATGTTTCAAATGCGATAATTAAAGGGATTTGTTTCTTTCACAATGTAACTTTTAACACGAAAGTACTGTGTGCTAGACTTTTCCATCTGTTGTGATATACTTTCCATTTACTGTTTCTATAATACTTTAAACGGCGATATGTCTAAGAGACTAACCTATGGATTTTCCAATCCGGAATTATTCTCGCTGCCCTTTCGAAAGGAGCGGAACAATCGCCCCTCACAAGCTCTCACAAACCTGCTGGGCTTCCCCAATAATGTCAGCTTCCTCTGATTTCCCCCGGTGTCCTGGCTGCTTAATCTATAACCCTCCTTAAATCTCAGTTTTGTTTTTCCTTTCCCCCTCACTGCCAAAAGCCCAGACCGCAGAACAATCTCACAGCGGGCTGCTTTTGTCAACTTAAATCCCAAGGAAAAATGATGAGTTTGAACTACTAACCCGACCCGAGAAAGATCTAGAATTAAAAGTACGTATAAACATGCCTGCAGATGGGAACACTGCAAAAATAAGAAAAGATTTGCCATACAAAACAGGAAAAACAGGTATGAATTATATTTATTTTATTTATTTATGGCATTTTACCCCGCTCTTCTCAACCCCCGAGGGAGGGGGGACTCAGAGCGGCTTCCAAAAGGCACAATTTGATGCCTACATCACAATCGCAGTATAAAACACAATATAAAACCCTCCAGCATTTGACACTAAAATACATTAAAATACAATTATATTCACGCATCCTATGCATTCACCTATGTTAAAAACAGTGTTCCGTCCATAAAAAGCATTGAGCCCTATTCACCACCATTAAAACTACTAAAGTGCTGTCCTGTGCTACTATGCGAACGCCTGGTCCCACATCCAGGCTTTCACTTTTTTCCTGAATGTCAGGAGGGATGGAATTGATCGTATGTCACTAGCAGCGCATTCCACAGACGGGGACCACCACCGAGAAGGCCCTCTCCCTCGTCCCCACCAGCCGCACCTGGGAAGCCGGCGGGAGCGAGAGCAGGGCCCCCCCGGATGATTTTAAAGTACGAGGTGGGACGTAGCGGCAGATGCGTTCGGACAAGTAAGCTGGGCCAGAACCGTATAGAGCTTTAAAGGTCAAGACCAGCACTTTGAATTGAGCCCGGAATTGGACCGGCAGCCAGTGGAGCCGACACAACAGGGGGGTGGTATGCTCCCTGTATGTCGCTCCTGTTAGTAGTCTGGCTGCCGCCCGTTGGACTAGTTGTAATTTCCGAACTGTCTTCAAAGGCAGTCCCACGTAGAGCGCATTGCAGTAATCTATTTGAGATGTGACCAGAGCGTGGACGACCGTAGCCAGATCAGACTTCCCAAGGTACATTTGGTATATTCAACCAAAGAGGAATGCTACAAAGAATGAATGGAAAAATATTTTTTATTATTATTATTATTTCCACCATTTCTACCCCACTTCTTCCCAACCCCCGAGAAGGGGGGGACTCAGAGCAACCTAACAACGGCAACAATTCGATGCCACACAGTATACATATAATAAAACCAAAAGCAGTTAAAATTAAAAAACATTAAAATACAGATAGCATTAAAATACAATTAAAATACAAAAAGCATTAAAATACATCATACACATTCACATCAGTTAAAAACAGTATTCCGTCCATAATAAAACCTTGGGTCTTGTCCACCGGTTTGCCATTTCAATCCAATCTAAAGTGCCGCATCGTGCTAATGTGCAAACGCTTGGTCCCATAACCAGGACTTCACCTTTTTTCTGAATGCCAGGAGGGATGAAGCTGATCGTATATCAATAGGAAGTGAGTTCCACAGACGGGGAGCCACCACCGAGAAGGCCCTCTCTCTCGTCCCCACCAACCGCATTTGAGAAGTAGGCAGGAACGAGAGCAGGGCCTCCCCGAATGGTCTTACGTTACGAGGTGGGATGTAACGGCTGATGCTTTCGGACAAATAAGCTGGGCCGGAACCGTATAGAGCTTTAAAGGTCAAAACCAGCACTTTGAATTGAGCTCGGAATTGGACAGGCAGCCAGTGGAGCTGGCACAACAGAGGGGGGGGGTGCTCCCTGTATGTAGCTCCCGTTAGTAGTCTGGCTGCCACCCGTTGGACTAATTGCAATTTCCGAACTGTCTTCAAAGGCAGACCCGCGTAGAGTGTGTTGCAGTAATCTATTCGGGATGTGACCAGAGCGTGGACGACAGTAGCCAGCTCAGACTTCCCAAGGTACGGGCACAGTTTTGTTTAATGGAATAGATGATGGACTACAAGGCATGCTTATAAAATCTGCAGATGAAACCAGATTAAGAGAAGTAGTGAATACCCAAGAAACTATTTGCCTTCCAATGCTTGGCTTCCTTTTTCCATTGTATAACAAACATCAGGAGAACCTGCAACTTAAACCCCATTAACCAAGTCATTCCTGTTGTTTCCATCAGCGCTGTCTTCGCACAGTCTGGAGCAACAAGCACCTGAGGCAAAGCACCAAAATCAGTGTGTACAGAGCGATCGTACTGTCTATTCTCCTCTATGGGTCTGAAACATGGGTCACCTATCGCCAACACCTACAACTCCTCGAATGCTTTTATCAGCGCTGTCTTCGCACAATCCTAAATATACACTGGACCAACTATGTGACGAATGTTGCTGTCCTTGAGCAAGCAGAGATCACCAGCATTGAGGCCATGCTATTGAGAACATAGCTGCGCTGGGCAGGGCACATCTCTAGGATGGAGGACCACTGCCTCCCAAAGATACTACTCTATGGTGAACTTGCCACGGGTCAGCGCAAGAGAGGCGGCCCAAAGAAGAGATATAAGGACTCCCTGAAACAACATCTCAGACTCGGACAGATTGATCACCAACAATGCTCCACCCTGGGGTCACATCGGGAGGCATGGAGATGCACTATCCACAATGCTGTGGCCTCTTTCGAAAAGACATGCTGAACGGGTCTCGAAGAGAAACGACAACGCAGAAAGAACCGCAACTTGGAAACAACACCACCCAAGGAGACTTTCTGCTGTGCTTTCTACAACCGGACTTGCCTATCTCAGATTGGCCTTGTAAAAAGCGTGGATGAGTCCTTCCTAAGAACCTTCGTTTGCGAAGTAATGCCAAGATAATAAATAGTAGAAAACTACACAGCTCTAGATATTATTAGGTTTTAAGAAATTTTAAGGCCAGCGATTTTAATATGCGTACATTTGATAACCTGTATTGCGTACTGTCCATTCAGGCTGTCCATTCAGCCGTATGGACAGCCATACTGTCCATTCAGGCTGAGGCCTAGGAAGCCATACTGTCAATTCAGGCTGAGGCCTAGGAAGCCTTACTGTCCATTCAGGCTGAGGCCTAGGAAGCCGTACTGTCCATTCAGGCTGAGGCATAGGAACCCTTAGGGCTGAGGCCTAGGAAGCCGTACTGTCAATTTAGGCTGAGGCCTAGGAAACCTTACTGTCCATTCAGGCTGAGGCCTAGGAAGCCTTACTGTCAATTCAGGCTGAGGCCTAGGAACCCTTACTGTCAATTCAGGCTGAGGCCATACTGTCAATGCAGGCTGTGGCCTAGGAAGCCTTACTGTCAATTCAGGCTGAGGCCTAGGAAACCTTACTGTTAATGCAGGCTGAGGCCTAGGAAGCCATACTGTCAATGCAGGCTGTGGCCTAGGAAGCCTTACTGTCAATTCAGGCTGAGGCCTAGGAAGCCTTACTGTCAATTCAGGCTGAGGCCTGTTGGGAAAAGTGGTGTTTTCACCTTTGGCTGGAAGGATGTATGTCTATTTTTGGGCCTAGCTTGTAATGCTAGTAGTGCTGTCAGTACATCAGGAAGCTCTCTCTCTCTCCTCTCTGTAGTGAAATCCTATTAGGAAATGAACATTCCATTTCCAACGGAAAAACTGTCTGGTGTCTTAGAGTGTTGGAGTTTTGTGGGTGGCCAATGAGAGTCCTTTATGCAAATAGTCCCCCAGTGGCAACCAATTAAAAAGCTGCCACATATTCCTCCGCACCTCCCACCCTCCCGCCGCAAACACTGACTTTTATTATATACATAGACGATGTGCAACCCAAAGAGGTTCAAGAAAAGTCTCACCCCAAAGTCATTCAAAGCACAGAAAGATCCCACAGAGAAGCATTCTAAGCTCATCAAAATCTAGGAGATATTAAAAGCATTTTCTATCACAACCAGTTCTTGCCATGTTGGAATACATGTAATAATACTCAAGGAAAGGAATTAATTATAGGTGAGCAGATACTGAATCACAGAGTTTTCCCTTTACCTACTGCTCTTGATAAGAGTGTATCAGCATGAAAGGTCCCCAGAATGCTGCAATGCACCAAGTCTTTGGAGATGGTCAGATTCAGGTATTTACCTTTTAGACACCTAAAAGTTCTAAATATGCATTTCTCACTAATCCCTACAGCTCCTCAATGTAACCAATATATTGGTAGATGATGAAAACCTCTTGCCTCTATTTATATTAATACATAGTACTTAATTGGACATCACAATAAGAATTTTAGTAAATGAGTCAGAATTCCTTCAAACAATGTATCTGTGAATGCATTTGCTGCAATTGCTCCTGCATGGTTTATTCTTTCTTAATTATTTTGTCTTGTAGACCAGTGTTTCCCAACCTTTTGAGCTGCGGCACTCTTTTAAAATTAGGAAAATCCGGGGGCACACCACCAACCAAAATGACACAAAATGACACTCTAACACAGTAATACATATAGTTAATTGACCTTGAGTTCTGGAGTTGTAGTTCACCTACATCCAGAGAGCACTGTGGACTCAAACAATGATGGATCTGGACCAAACTTGGCAAGCGGGCCCCTCAGGCAGTAGAGCAGGCCGAGGGCCGCCACCAAGCCCAGGGTCCGGCCCAGGGTTCCGCCGCCAGCCTCAGCCGCTCCCATTGCCACAGATAGAGGCTCACGGGCAAAAGGGACGGCGGGGGAGAGGGAGAAGGCGGCAATTCCTGACTGACTGACTGACTGACTTTATTATTTCTGAGTCGCCCTCCACGTTAGTGCTCCGGGCGACTTACACACAACAAATTCCACAATTAAAATAGAGTATTTAAAACTAGAATTAAAATGTTCAGTGGTTAAATGCAGGGGCCAGGCTCGGTATTTGAGTTCCTGGTTCTGCATTAGCCATGGGCTTTCCTAAATAGCCAGGTCTTCAGAGCGGTCAGGAACTGGGGCAGGTCGAGGGGCCAGTGCAGGCGCTGCAGAGATGGTGTAATGTGGCATCTCATCGATGTTCCTGTGAGAAGCCTGGCGGCGCGTTCTACACAATCTGAAGCCTGCGGGTTAGTGACCGGGTAGACCTACATACAAAGCGTTACAGTAATCCAGCCTTGATGTAACCGTGGCATGGGATTACTGTAGCTTCGGAAGATAGGGGCGCCAATTGTCTCGCTGGCGCAGGTGGAAGAAGGCCCTTTTGCTCGTGAGGCAACCTGGGCAATCTCCATCGACAATTTGGAGTCCAGGATAACACCAAGGCTTTTACTGAGGGGACGGAATCAGCGGTTCCCCTTCAAAGGGGGCAGTTTAAAGGTGGTTCTGATAAGATCTCCGTCTTTGATGGATTTATTTTAAGTTTGTGGGCGGGAGCCATTTTGTCACTGCTTCTAGGCCTCGAGTGAAGTTTCCGGGCACCGGTTCCAGTTTCAGTAGGAGCTGGGTGTCATCGGCATATTGGTAGCACCCTAGGCCGAGAAGCTCCGGGCTATACCAGCCAATGGCCGAACATAGATGTTAAACAACGTTGGTGATAATATGGCGCCTTGGGGCACTCCGCACTCGAGGAGAAATTTCCTGGATGTTTGGCCTAGCCATTCAACTCGCTGACTACGTCCGCGCAGGAAGGAGCTAAGCCAAGCTAAAGCTGTTCCTTGTATCCCTATGGCGGCAAGTTGTCGTATCAGCAGATCATGGTCCACCGTGTCGAATGCGGGGTAAGGTCCAGCAATACCAGAACTACTGAGCCTCCCTTGTCTAGTTGGCAGCGGATATCGTCCGAGATGGCCACCAGGACGGTCTCGGTCCCGTGCCCGGGGCGGAACCCTGATTGAAAGGGGTCCAAGCCCTCTGATGTCTCAAGGAAGTTTCCCCGTCCTCGGCGCCGCTCTCCGCCATGGCTCTCACCCATTACTCTCGATGAAACACTCAGGGTCAGCTAACACTTCCCAACAAAGGATTTCCCCAGGCAGGAATCAGCCAAGCCTTGAAAATGCAAGACTTTTCAATGCTAATCAATGCAAAATTCACCCTTGCCTCCAACAGACAAGAGTTCACCCCCCCGGATCTTCCACAGATATAGAAACCTCCCTTGTCTAGTTTCCAATATAACCTCACTGTCTCTGAGGTGTCATAGATGTGGGCGAAACGAGAGAATGCTTCTGGAACATGGCCACGCAGCCCAGAAAACCTACTGCAACCCAAAGTCCAGAAGTGATACTGCACTGACTCATGTATAAGTCAATTTGGGGACATAAATCTTTCGACAAGTGTGTACAATATTTTAAAACAAATAATGCATAAAGTTTAAAACATTTAGCACTAGTGTGCCATGAGCGATCACCTCGTGTGCCGCGGGGAAACCTCTCTTCCCCCCTTTCCTCCCCCTCCTGCCGAACTCCTGCTGCTGCTTGTGGAGGGAGGAAGAGAAGGAAGGGCCGGGCGGCGGCAGCGAAGAAGGGGCTGGGGTGCCGCCTCCTTCAGCCGTTTTCGTGTTTATGTGTACCTAGTCCCCCAGTGGCATTGGCTGGACGTGATAGCCTTTCCAGTGACTGTGTAACAACTCTCCTGTTCACTAGTTAGGCACGAGGGACTCGTCTAATGCCCACCTGGAATGATACAGGAGCATATATATTGAAGGTGGAAGCCTCATTATTGTTCCATGAGGTGTATTGATGCATAAGAACAGTACTCGTGGACTGCTTTGAAGCTATATGGACACATTTTTTCTAAACACAGAGAGACTGACAGCTGTTGAGCAAGACCTTCGTGTGTGTCTTTCTGCCATTCCTGCCAAGATGTCTATGTTGTGTTCATCGAAACAGGCCCAGGTTTCACACTGCGTGTATAAATACATTCAAAAACATATTAACTATATGTATTACTGTGTTAGAGTGTCATTTTGTGTCATTTTGGTTGGTGGTGTGCCCCAGGATTTTGCAAATGTAAAAAGTGTGCCGCGGCTCAAAAAAGGTTGGGAAACACTGTGCTACACCATACTAGTTCACTCACCCTATCATAAAAAACAAATGAAATTGGCTTGTAAAAATATTTCCTAGCTTGTTTAAATGGAAAGAATGATGCTAATAAACTTTGCCATGAGTTGTTGATCCAAAAAGTTCAGTTCCTACTCCAACCTCCAACCATTCCTGCCGCAAGGCATTACTAGCAACAGGTTACTTCCTCTTCACCCAACCGTTTCCTTTGTGTCCTTTCCCGCCTTGCGCAGCCGGCCAGGATTGGCCAATTCAAATCTAGGCGGGCTTTTCCTGATTGGTTCAGACGCGCCGGCCGGCTTCTGGCCCAGCTGACTTTGACATCTAAGCCTATCAGCTGGAGCCGCTCGGAGGGAGGGAGGGCGTGCGATTCAAATGTAAATGACTGGTTTTCTATATATTTGCCTGCATTTCACATTAAAGCATGTTTTGCCTTTGGAACCTAGCGTCTGGCATTTCATCCTTATCAGCTGAATAAGATTCTTCTCTCGGTATTTGGTGTTCTTCCGGTCTGGGTGAGCTTTGATCTGGGTTACGGAGCCCCCTCCACAGACCAGGACTTTCTTTGGGACCAATCATGGGACTTTCCCACTAGGGCTGCGGTGATGGACCAAGAGAGGCCTCCCCTGGCTGGAGAGCCCCCTTCGATCTCCCCTCCTAGTGAGGCTCTGGGGCTGCCCCGAGAGACCGGGAGCAAGATCAATCCTGAAGTGGAAGATGAACCGGCTGCCATGGAGGCTGATGCCCCCAGGATGTCACTGCGGACTGTGGCTCAAGCTGACTCCCAGGCTGGCCACCCACCCCCTCTAGAAGACCTGCCTGAAGCATCCGGAGGCCCCGCACACCAGCCGTTGGACCCCTTGATGCTGGCGGGCCCGGTGCCCACCGAACTGGATGTCTCGGCTGTTCTGGCCCCACCCCCAGAGGCTTACCGTCGTCGACGTCGCCCCGCGCAGAGTTGGGGGAGCATTCTTGAAGAAGCGAGGCCCAGCATGGCGGTCGACCTTGGGGACGCCCAGCCAGCACATGTGCTGAGGCCCCAAGAAGAACCACAACCTGGAAGCAGTCAGCAGCCGGAGGTCCCGCCCCTGGAGGACTCCTTTCCTGGCGCTGACCCGACCAGGGACCAACGAGTTCCCCGGAAGAGGAGGAGGCGCCACCGGAAGCGGAAGGGCGCCGTCCGAACTACCTCCCAGACCGTGGATAGGAGGCCTAGACCAGCTTCCGGCCGAAGGGCCTCCGGAACCGGCCTCCTTTGTGACTTGACCAGGAAAGGACGATCAACGCCGAGAACGACGCTGGCCCCGAAGGTGTTCCCCACTAGGACATTCTGGAGCTCCTGCTATAAGCAGTCGAAGCTCCAAGGGGCCCACCGGACTTCCTCAAGAGTCTTAAGGGACAATTCGCGGCCGGACCAGGGCCCTTGGTGCAGGCCCCCATGTGGGCGCCCGCGGTCTCTGGTCCCCACGGATGCTTTTGCACCGGCGCTTCTTCTGGGACACCCCCGCCTGCCTCCATTTGATGGCAGGGCGGGACCCTAGGAGGCACCGTCGCTGACACTTCCCTCTATCCCTCCCTCCCCCCCCACCCTCGTGTTCTTCCCTTGTCTACTTGTATATGTTGTCTCTATGTGCCACTGGGCACTCAAACTTCTGTAAACCGCTCCGAGCCTTCGGGGAGTGGCGGTATACAAGTTTGAAGTATAAATAAATAAATAAATAAATAAATTTGTAGTTTTGGGAAGATCATCCAGATTAAGGGCCTTGATCCTTGCAGTTTAGGGGTGGCCCGGGCTCTGTCCCCTTACGGGAAGGGTCCCCCATAATTCATTGTTCGGTAATATTCCTGCCTTTCTTCTCATTTTTAAAATGAAAGCAGTCCTATCTTCCACATTACGCTTTCAATGAGGCTTTATGTATATATTTAAAGTGTGTCGCTTGCCTCTTTCCTTAGTGGGAACCATTTTAAACCGCAACCTGCCAAAACTCTGTTTGCCAACCCCTGGCTGTGCTGGATTCCTGCCTTAAAAGAAAGATGCGGACAAAGAATAAGAAGTGAGGAAAAGGTCTAGCCACTTTGTTCATTGGATGGAGATGAACTTTCAGTGAACTCCATTGGGAAGGAAGCAGAGCAGGAGGAAATGTGCCAGGATTATCTCTCTCGAAAGGGGTGGGGAGGGTATACAGAGAGTGTGCGAACAAGGCATCAGTAAAAAAAGGGGGGGTCCTTTTCCGTCCCCTTCAACAGCCCCTGGAAACACTAGGAAGACAGAGGATATTCAGGCCATCTTCCCAGGGGGGACGTCCAGCACAGCTCCTTTCTCAAACAAATCCATCAGCAGCAAAACTGGGGGTCCGCTAGAAAGGTTTGTAATTTGTAAAAAACGAACAGGCATTCCTTTTATTTTTGAAATCACCATGGAGTTTTCCAGGGAAAAGGGAGAGATGGCATACCTCTCTCCAGAAATGAATGAATGAAGAAAGAAAGAAAGAAAGAAAGAAAGAAAGAAAGAAAGAAAGAAAGAAAGAAAAGAAAAGGAAGGAAGGAAGGAAGGAAGGAAGGAAGGAAGGAAAGAAAGAAAACCTCAGAGTCACCCTCCCCACAAACAAGGGGGCATATTCTGCAGAATTGCTTATCGGTCATCTTAGGTCCCCAGTTACTTAGGAGCATTAGAACAGTGTTTTCCAACCTTTTTACATTTACAAAATCCTGGGGCATGCCACCAATCGAAATGACACAAAATGACACTCTAACACAGTAATACGTATAGTTAATATGTTTTTTAATGTATTTATACACTCAGTGTGAAACCTGGGCCTGTTTCGATGAACACAACATAGATATCCTGGCAGGAATGGCAGAAAGACACAAACTTCCCACACAGAACTCCCATAACCAAGAGAAAATGCTGTAAGAGTTTGGTGAGCATTGACCTTGAGTTTTGGAGTTGTAGTTCACCTATATCCAGAGAGCACTCTGGACTGAAACAATGTTGGATCAGGACCAAACTTGGCATGGATACTCAATATGCCCAAATGTGAACACAGATGTATTTTGGGGGAAATAGACCTTGACATTTGGGAGTTACAGTTTCTGGGATTTATAGTTAACACACAATCAAAGAGCATCCTGAATTTTTGCAACAATGGAATTGAATCAAACTTGGCATATTGGACTCTCATTACCAAGAGAAAGTACTGAAATGGTTTGCTTGGGAATTGACCTTGAGTTTGGAAGTTGTAGTTCACCTACACCCAGAGAGCACTGTGGACTCAAACAATGTTATGTTATGTTGTTGTTTGTATTCTATCCAGAATCACAATGTTGGAAGGAGACTCGCCACTTTAAGGTCTCTAAAACAGGCATGGGAAAACTTTGGCCCCCTAAGTGCTTTGGACTCCAACTCCCACCATTCCTAACAGCCTCAGGCCCTTTCCTGCTCAAATGGCTGAGGGGAGGAAAAAGGGCCTCAGGCTGTTAGGAATGGTGGGAGTTGGAGTCCAAAACACCTGGAATGTCCAAGTTTGCCCATGCCAGCTTTCGATTCCATCGCCACATCTATCTTCAGCATTTGGCGGTTTGAATATATGTGATTATCTACGTGATTTTCTACCTTGTCGCTATGATTGTGGTGCTGCTTCTTTAAATTGTCCGCAAACTGACTGTGTTATTGTGCGGATCCCGGAACTGACATTGGATAACATCGTGAGGATACACTTTGTTTTTTGCACTCACTTCCGTGATTTCATCAAATATTGCGAGTTTTCCGTGAGGAGCTTCATGAACTCGCTACTCCCTGGTTCGCAACTCTCCGCTCCCTGTGGCGACCACGCCAAACTACCTGATGTAAGACTTTTGATTTTCTCCAGCAGGATTGGGTACTTTGAATGTGTTTTTGCATATGATTATGTATGATTAATTGTGCATTTTGTACTGTGACGTAGCGGCGCTCCTTTAATAAGTAAGGGTATTGAAGGTTCCAATCTTCCACGGCACACCTGATGATGGCTCACGGCACACTAGTGTGCCCCAGCACAGTGGTTGGGAAACACTGCCCTACTGTATAGGCTTCTGATAGAGAGAATGCTAAGCTTCACATGATTTATATAGTAAGCCCCTATTAGAAATGGCTGTTGCAATTCCAGTCCAGCTGAAAATGGTAGATGTGCTACATTCTTTATGCTTCCCCAAGTTGCTGGTGAACACATCTCAGGCTGGTAAAAAAAATAAGGAACGAGAGAAAGTAAATTCTAACTAGCCATGTATCAGATTATGACATTAACTGTTAGGCCAAGCAAAATAAATTGGTGGTGGGGGTGGGGGAGTTGGGTGAAGTCAATGCTGATGAAACTGCTGAGATGTCATCTTGCTAATATATAGGATGCTTTTGTAAAAATCTTTGCTGGCACAAGTCAAAAAAGTTTATTTGGAAATACTTCCTGAATTGCAACTAATACCCCTGCTGAAGCACTTGTAGATTTGAGCTTGAGGAATCCCTTCTTCTATGGCAGTGTTTCCCAACCTTTTTTGAGCCACGGCACACTTTTTACATTTACAAAATCCTGGGGCACACCACCAACCAAAATGACACACAATGACACTCTAACACAGTAATACATATAGTTAATATGTTTTTAAATGTATTTATACACTCAGTGTGAAACCTGGGCCTGTTTCGATGAACACAACATAGAGTTTTAGTTCACCCGCAATCAAAGAGCATCCTGAACTCTTGCAACAATGGAATTGAACCAAACTTGGCACACAGAATTCCCATGACCAACCAAAAATACTGTAAGGGCTTGGTGAGCATTGACCTTGAGTTTTAGAGTTGTAGTCCACCTCCATCCAGAGAGCACTCTGGCCTCAAACAATGTTGGATCAGGACCAAACTTGGCATGAATACTCAATATGCCCAAACCTCTCTCCAGAAATGAAGAAAGAAAGAAAGAAAGAAAACCTCAGAGTCACCCTCCCCACAAACAAGGGGGCATATTCTGCAGAATTGCTTATCGGTCATCTTAGGTCCCCAGTTACTTAGGAGCATTAGAACAGTGTTATTCAACCTTTTTACATTTACAAAATCCTGGGGCACACCACCAACCAAAATGACACAAAATGACACTCTAACACAGTAATACGTATAGTTAATATGTTTTAAAATGCATTTATACACTCAGTGTGAAACCTTGGCCTGTTTCGATGAACACAACATAGATATCCTGGCAGGAATGGCAGAAAGACACAAACTTCCCACACAGAACCCCCATAACCAAGAGAAAATGTTATAAGAGTTTGGTGGGCACTGACTTTGAATTTTGGAGTTGTAGTTCACCTATATGCAGAGAGCATTGTGGAGTCAAACAATGTTGGATCAGGACCAAACTTGGCATGAATACTCAATATGCCCAAATATGAACGCAGATGGAGTTCAGGGGAAACGGACCTTGACATTTGGGAGTTGTAGTTGCTGGGATTTATAGTTCCCCTACAATCAAAGAGCATTCTGAACCCCACCAATGATAGAACTGGGCCAAACTTCCCACACAGAACCCCCAGAAGGCAAGAGGAGGTCTCTACTTGGGGAAAGGGAGGCGGGCCTTCCCAATGCATGGAGAGGGAGAGACCAAGTAGACAACGGGTGGGGAGGGGGCCTTGATCGAGGTAGGTTTCTTAGGGTTTTTATACTTCAACACACTAGACTCTCCCCCCTCCCCTCCTGAAGGTTCCAATTTTCCATGGCACACCTGATGAGTGCTCACGGCACACTAGTGTGCCCCGGCACACTGGTTGGGAAACACTGTTCTATGGTACACCTTTTTCTTTAAAAAGTCAATCTATTCATAGGGTCACCATAACTTGATATCTACGAACGTTAAGAACAACAACAAAAGATATATGAGAGCCAGTATAGTGCACTAATCTGAAAGGTCCATTAAGACTCCAGGTGACTTCCAATCCCACAGATTACTATCCTATAATTCAGTATTTGACCACTGCTGTCATGGTGACTAAATAAGGTCACCTGTTCTAGCAGAAAGGAATCAACTCTGTTTTATATCAGCCGATGCACTAAGAGTTTAAATACATGTTGGCTGAAATTTACATAGATTTCCATGAAATCTCTGATATTTTGCTTGCAAGGTAACAAATACTTATCCATAGCCACACACTCCTTCCTTTTTGCAATATGACTGAGCATGCCTCCAAATCAAAACATGGAATAAGGCCTCTGTCACAGAACTTCTACCTATATTATGAAACTTCTACCTCTATCTATCTATCTATCTATCTATATAATAAAAAAAGTCAGTGTTTGCGGGCGGTGGGTGGTGCGGTGGGAGGAATATGTGCCAGCCTTTTCGATTGGCTGCAACTGTGAGATTAGTTGCATAAAGGGCTCTGATTGGCCAGCCTCAGAACTCCAGCATTCTACGTCCCCAGACAGAGGGGATAGGCTGCCACTGAAATGGTATTTACATAAAGGACTCTAATTGGCCAACCACATTCCAACATTCTAAAGTGACTAAGAGGGAAAAGGAAAGGCCTCAGGCAGTCAGCCACTGCGGCCCACAGCAATGACGGATCAGGACCAAACTTGGCAAACAGGGGACCAATGGCCCACTTCACAACCTGGTGTGCTTTAGGGCAGGATGGGCCACAAATGATGGTATTTGCAGAAGCTTCACATCATTCACTTCCCAAACAACACTGTAGCCCCTATAAATCACAGACCAGGCCCAAATTTGACAGCAAGGCTTCCTCACTTGATTTTCCTGACTAGGCCCCCAACAATGACAGAACAAGACCAAATTTGGCACACAGACACCCCCCCCCCCAAAATGCACCCTACATCCTGGTGCAGTTTGAGGGAGGATGGACCATGGATGATGGGACTTGCAGTACTTTAATTCACTTCCTTAGAGCACTGTGGCCCACACCAATGACGAATCACGACCAAACTTGGCACACAGAGGCCCAATAGCCCACTTTACAGACCTGCGGCAGTTTACGGCAGGATGGCTCACAAAAGATGGGATTTGCAGTACCTTCACCCTTTACATTTCCCACAGAACATTGCAGCCCCTACAAATCAGAGACCAGGCCCAAACTTGGCACACAGAGTACCCATGCCCCACTCTACATCCTGGTGCAGTTTTGAGTGGGACGGACCACAGATGATGGGAGTTGAAGTACCTTCACTCACTTTCTGAGACCGCTGCGACCCTCATCCAATGACTGATCGAGACCACACTTGGCACACAGAGCCCCCATGACCCACTCTACATTCTGGTGCTGTTTGGAGGAGGCTGGACCATGGCCAATGGGACTCGCAGTACTTTCACTAAGTTCCTGAGACCACTGCAAGCCACATAAACATCTAATAGGAACCAACCTTGGCAGACAATGCCTTCCTCAAATAACCCGGGCACCGCCGGGTCCTCAGCTAGTTATGGAATATAAATGAAGTAAATAAATAATAAATAAATAAATAAATATTATATGGTCCTAAGGCAGTGGTTCTCAACCTGTGGGTCCTCATGTCTTTTGGACTTCAACTCCCAGAAATCTTAACAGCTGGTAAACTGGGTGGGATTTCTGGGAGTTGTAGGCCAAAACACCTGGAGACCCACAGGTTGAGAACCACTGTCCCAAGGGTTTGTAAAATAGCCAAGGATCACACCTGAGCCTTGATTAGCCAAACCAAGTATTTAAAAAAATAAAAATAAAATAAAAATAAAAATTAAGCAATATCAATTTTTTCCACCACCACCACCACTTCTTATTTCTTTGGACTTTTATGAACATAAACACATACATTTTCACATTCCACTCACGCCATCAGGTGTTTTAGTAAATTTGGAAAATTCTACCTGATTTTTACATTGTCTTCCGATTGAAATGTGATACTCAGATTTACAGGACTCTGGAATTGGAAGAATTTATTTCGCTTTATACACGGAGAAGCAAGAGATTCTGTAGAATGGGTATGTACTGAAACCCAAGATGTTCCTGCTGAAGACGAGAGTAGGCCAGGGGCAGGGAAGGTCTTCTGCCCGAGGGCAAAAGCAATTAATACATATCACTAGAGCAAGACAAATACACAGTTGCAAATCATGCCTGGTTGAGTCAAAAGCCGGAAGAGTGACTCTGGAGTATTTGTGCCAGACAATTGTAGCGAAATATAAATACAGTACAAAAAAACTACACTATTTACAGTTTTAAATGTTGTTTGTTTTTTTAAAAAAAATTGGCTAAATCTGCAGTTAACACATTTAGATTTTGACTGAATTTAGATTTTCTTACCTACACATCTTGGGAAAACACTTGTTACCAGACTAGTTTCCAGAAATGAAGGCTCTAATTTAGGAATGTTATGTTCACATGCAGCTTCACTGTATGCAATTTCACTAGAACAGTGTTTCCCAACCTTTTTTGAGCTGCGGCACACTTTTAACATTAAAAAAAAATCCGGGGGCACACCACCAACCAAAATGACACAAAATGACACTCTAACACAGTAAAGAATGGCTGGGGATGGTGGCCTGCTGGGAGAAGCCGTTGGGAGTGCTGAAGCCGGGGGAGGAGCCAGGCCACGCCATGCCCCGCCCCCTGGCTTCAGTTCTCCCACAGCTTCGCCAGCCTTGAGGGGGCAGTGCCAAGCCATCATTGTGCTGGCTCTGCCACCGCTGGCTTGGCACTGCCCCTCAAGGCTGGTGAAGCTGTGGGAGTGCTGAAGCCGGGGGGGAGCCCACGCCATGCCCTGCCCCCTGGCTTCAGTTCTCCCACAGCCGCCAGCCTTGAGGGGGCAGTGCCAAGCCATCATTGGCTCTGCCACCGCTGGCTTGGCACTGCCCCTCAAGGCTGGTGAAGCTGTGGGAGTGCTGAAGCCGGGAGGAGCCAGGCCACGCCATGCCCCGCCCCTGGCTTCAGTTCTCCACAGCCTCCAGCCTTGAGGGGGCAGTGCCAAGCCATCATTGTGCTGGTCTCTGCCACCGCTGGCTTGGCACTGCCCTCAAGGCTGGTGAAGCTGTGGGAGTGCTGAGCCGGGGAGGAGCCAGGCCACGCCATGCCCCGCCCCCCTGGCTTCAGTTCCCACAGCCGCCAGCCTTGAGGGGGCAGTGCCAAGCCATCATTGTGCTGGCTCTGCCACCGCTGGCTTGGCACTGCCCCCTCAAGGCTGGTGAAGCTGTGGGAGTGCTGAAGCCGGGGGAGGAGCCAGGCCACGCCATGCCCCGCCCCCTGGCTTCAGTTCTCCCACAGCTTCGCCAGCCTTGAGGGGGCAGTGCCAAGCCATCATTGTGCTGGCTCTGCCACCACTGGCTTGGCACTGCCCCTCAAGGCTGGTGAAGCTGTGGAGTGCTGAAGCCGGGAGGAGCCAGGCCACGCCATGCCCCGCCCCTGGCTTCAGTTCTCCCACAGCTTCACCAGCCTTGAGGGGCAGTGCCAAGCCATCATTGTGCTGGCTCTGCCACCGCTGGCTTGGCACTGCCCCCAAGGCTGGTGAAGCTGTGGGAGTGCTGAAGCCGGGAGAGCCAGGCCACGCCATGCCCCGCCCCCCCGGCTTCAGTTCTCCCACAGCTTCGCCAGCCTTGAGGGGGCAGTGCCAAGCCAGCATTGTGCTGGCTCTGCCACCGCTGGCTTGGCACTGCCACCTCAAGGCTGGTGAAGCTGTGGGAGTGCTGAGCCGGGGAGGAGCCAGCCATGCCATGCCCCGCCCCTGGCTTCAGTTCTCCCACAGCTGCCCAGCCTTGAGGGGGCAATGCCAAGCCATCATTGTGCTGGCTCTGCCACCGCTGGCTTGGCACTGCCCCCTCAAGGCTGGTGAAGCTGTGGGAGTGCTGAAGCCGGGGGAGGGGGCAGAGCCAGGCTGTGTCATGCCCCCCTCCCCCCGGCTTCAGCGCTCCCACAGAGGAGGAGTATGAGTAGTGGACGGGCTTCAGTAGGTGGGGCTCCTCCTCTGCGCGGCTTCAACAAGTAAGGAGCGGGAGTCATGGCGGATTGGAGGCTGGTTGGGGAAATGGCCGAAGGAGGCGGCGCCCTGGTCCCTTCTTCTTTTTCTTCGCCGCTGCCCGGCCCTTCCCTCCTCCTCCCCAAGCAGCAGGAGTTCGGCAGGAGGAGGGGGAAGGAAGGGGGCAGAGAGCTTTCTCGTGGCACACCTGATGATCGCTCACGGCACACTGGTTGAGAAACACTGCACTAGAAGACAAGGCAAGATCCTTCAACAGCAACAACCAGACACTGGAAAACCCCAGAAGAAGGAGTAACTGGCTAGTGCAGGAATTCCTGTTTATTGTGCAGTACATAAGAACATAAGAACATAAGAACATAAGAAGAGCCATGCTGAATCGGGCCTCAGCCCATCTAGTCCGGCATTCTGTGTCACACAGTGGCCCACCAGTTGTACACGGGGATCTCTAGCAGAAAGGAGGGCAAACCCTCACCTGCTCCCGACCCCCACAACCAGTACCCCAGGAAATCCTGCCTGCCTCCATCAACACAGAGGTGGCACTTGGATGTCCATTTCAGTAGCTACTGATTCCCTTGGTATCCATGAATCTGTCTCATCCTGCCTTGAAGCTGTCCAGGCTGACCGCTGTCACAACCTCCTCTGGAAGAGAGTTCCATAACCCAATGACCCTCTGGGTGAAGAAATATTTCCCTTTATTAGTCCTAACTTTCCTACCTTGAGCTTTAGGAGTGCCCCTAGTCCTAGTGTTGGGTGACAGAGAAAATATTTTTCTTTATTCACCTTTTCTATCCCATGCATGATTTTATACACTTCGATCAAGTCACCTCTTAGACGCCGTCTTTCAAGGCTGAAAAGACCAAGGCGTTGCAACCTGGTTTCGTAAGGGAGCTGCTCCATCCCTTGGATCATATTTGTCGCCCTTTTCTGTACCTTTCCAGTTCCGTTATATCCTTCTTGAGGTGCGGAGACCAGAATTGTACACAGTACTCCAGATGTGGCCTCACCATAGATTTGTAGAGAGGCAATACAACATTTGCCGACCTATTTTCGATTCCCTTCCTGATCGTGCCAAGCATAGAATTGTAGTTTGTACTGCCAAGTTGTAGTTGTAGTTTGTACTGCCAAGCTAGGAACAGACAAAGCTGTATGCAGGTGTAGAAACTAGGCCTGGTTGATGCATAAAAATGGTTCAAAACTCGCCGGCTGTAGGGTGCGCTCACGATTCGAATTTGAAGTGATTTCTGACCTTTTCTGGGGAAATGGTTCAAAATTTACAAAATTTCTGAAATTTTTGAAATGCGTCATTAATGGTCACATCCAAACTGGGTGTTTAACCCAGTTTGGGTGCGGCTCTCCTTTCCCGCCTGGGAGGGAAAGAAAGCGGCTTCCAAAGAGGGAGAGAGGGGGGCCTGGCGCAGGAGCCCTGTTTAATCCGCTTTATTATTATTATTATTTACTTTATTTATATTCCGCCCTTCTCACCCCAAAGGGGACTCGGGGCGGATTACAGGTAACATATACAAGCAGACAATCCCTGCCGTTTATCACAGTACAGTACATATATTTTTGACATATCACACACATATAAACAAACACACATATAAACAAACATTACACACATATAAACAAACAGAGGCAAATCTGGCCACCAGGGGAGCTGATGCCCTCCTCATCTCTCAGCGTGCCCAGCGTCCCTTGTTGTTCCTTCCGCATTCCTCGGCGTTCCTGGAGTTCTTTAATGGCCTCATAATTCAGTCAAAATTTGCCTCCCCACTTAATGTGGTCCCTTTATGCAACTGTCTTTCGGGCTACAAAGGTCAACAGCAGGCTACACTTAAAGGCCGTGCACCCACCTCGACCCGGACAGGCCTCGAACTCATGACCTATTGGTCAGAGAGATCTTATGCGGCTGACACTTAGCCAGCTGCACCACATTCCCAGTGCTTTGGAAGTGCTTTTCTTCTCTCCCGCGTCAGAGAAGAAAAGCGCTTCCAAAGCAGCTTTAAAAGGGCTCCTGCGCCAGGTCCTTCTCGCAGGAGAGAGGGGCCAGTTTGATAGCCCACTCTTTCCCTCCACATCTGAACCGAGTTGTTCAGATACGGAGGGGAGACGTGGGCTTTCAAACCCTTCCCTCCACATCTGAACGGCCAGGATCAGATGTGGAGGGAAGGAGTGGTCTTCCTTTTCCCAGCGCCGGGAAAAGGAAGCCTTGTCCAAACCGGGCTTTCCGAAGCCTTTCCGAAGCCTTTTCAAATATGGCGGATGAGGCTTCGAATTGGCAAATTGCTTCGTAGTTGCTTAAAGCAGTGTTTTTCAACCTTTTTTGAGCTGCGGCACATTTTTTACCTTTACAAAATCCGGGGGCACACCACCAACCAAAATGACACAAAATGACACTCTAACACAGTCATACATATAGTTAATATGGTTTTAAATGTATTTATACATTCAGTGTGAAACCTGGGCCTGTTTCAATGAACACAACATAGATATGACTTCCTCTCATATATTTATACATGGCTATCATGTCTTCTCTCAGCCTTCTCTTCAGGCTAAACATGCCCAGCTCTTCAAGCGCTCCTCATAGAGCTTGTTCTCCAGACCTTTGTGAAATTTCACCGAGTGAAACTTGCTTCCAGTTAATTATGGATGTCATGAAGCTGTTATAAACAGTTCCTTGGGGGAACTCTCGAAAAATCCAGTAAAATAGTTGTTTTTTTTAAATTCCAAGCGGAGAGGCTCAATTTCTTTCTTGGAAACCTGTGAGGGGGCTGCTAGGAGGGGGAGAGTGCTGTGGTGAGTAGAGGCTGTGTTTGCGGGACTCAGGCAAGGGATCGAGCCCCGGCTAGGGCTTCCTGGTAGGACAGGAGGGCTGGCTCTCTCTCTCTCTCTCTCTCTCTCTCTCTCCTCTCTCTCTCTTTCTCCTATCTCCAATTTCCCACGGCACACCTGATGATCGCTCACAACACACTAATGTGCCACGGCACACTGGTTGGGAAACACTGGCTTAAAGGGCTTCAAAATCATGTCGAAATTAATTTAGAAATGAATTTAAATCGAATGTGTTAGCTTTACGAAAAACCTAACCAGGCCTAGTAGAAATGGAAAGCATGACACTGAGGTCCAGTGTTTAAAAAGTTATCAGCCCATCCCCTGGTTCTGCTTAGATTTCTCTTGCAGAATTTCAGGGTGGGGGGGAAAGTTTCTGCAGACACCGGTGTTTCTTACTTGGGACACAGATCTTGCAGTTCTTCTCATCCACCGAACGGAAGAGGTGGGTGAGAGCCGTGGGGCTCCCCTTTGCTCTTCTGTGTGCAAAGCTTAAGACACTCCAGGTGTGCAAATGTTAAAGAATGACTCAAATTGGGAGAAAGCAAATTCCAAGCACCTCGGGAAATGTTGGATATCATAAGAACACAGGCTCTGTAAATAGCAAGCAATAGCTGAGGGAAGTAGGATAGAAACCTCTGTTAGCTACATCCATTCTTAACCATATCTCGATGTCTCAAGAAGGATATTTACTCAATAATTCACTAAATTAAAAAAATATGAGCTTGGAATGAACTGGTGCTAAATGTCAACTTCACCGTTGGATTTCATCCAGCTTCGCAGAACAAAAAGGACCAAGACGTTCACTAGCCCCTGCCCTATACCAACAAAGTAGCATTTCACTTCCCCACCCCCACATGCCACCCTCTTTTTGAAAATATTTAGATTGATGAAGCCAACAAAAAATTACAATAAACTTGCTGTCCACAGGGAGATTTCCCCACTCCTGGGATTATTTCCACTTTGAACTGAATACATACATCAATAATTCACATTTCCCCAAAAGTCATGAATTTGCTATTTGACCACAGAGTCTGAAATACACTCAACTGTACTTCCAAAGCTCCTCTACAGCAGGGTTTTTCAACCTTTTTTGAGCCGCGGCACACTTTTTACAATTACAAAATCCTGGGGCACACCACCAACCAAAATGACACAAAAGGACACTCTAACACAGTAATGCATATAGTTAATATGTTTTTAAATGTATTTATACACTCACTGTGAAACCTGGGCCTGTTTCGATGAACACAACATAGATATCCACACCACCAACCAAAATGACACAAAATGACACTCTAACACAGTGATACATATAGTTAATATGTTATACACTCAGTGTGAAACCTGGGCCTGTTTCGATGAACACAACATAGATATCCTGGCAGGAATGGCAGAAAGACACACATGAATGTCTTGCTCAACAGCTGTCAGTCTCTCTCTGTGTTTAGTTTTTGGGAAAATAGACCTTGACATTTGGGAGTTACAGTTTTTGGGATTTATAGTTAACACACAATCAAAGAGCATCCTGAACTCTTGCAACAATGGAATTGAACCAAACTTGGCATATTGAACTCTCATTACCAACAGAAAGTACTGAAAGAGTTTGCTTGGGAATTGACCATGAGTTTGGAAGTTGTAGTTCACCTACACCCAGAGAGCACTGTGAACTCAAACAATGTAATGTTATGTTGCTGTCAGTTTCTCTCTGTGTTCTTATGCATCAATAAGGAAGGAAGGAAGGAAGGAAGGAAGGAAGGAAGGAAGGAAGGAAGGAAGGAAGGAAGGAAGGAAGGAAGGAAGGAAGGAAGGAAGGAAGGAAGGAAGGAAGGAAGGAAGGAAGGAAGGAAGGAAGGAAGGAAGGAAGGGAAGACAGAAGGAAGAATGGAACCAAAGTGCACAGAAAGGGAGGAAAGAAACAGGTAGAGAAAGAAGAAATAAAAGGGGAAAGAAGAAGGAAAAGAAAAAGAGGGAAGGAAGGAAAGAGGGAGGGAAGGTTGGCCACAGCAACGCGTGGCGGGTACAGCTAATAAATTTATACAGCATGCATATATATATATATATATATAGATAGATAGATAGATAGATAGATATAGATATAGATATATGAGAATGGTGGGAGTTGTATCCAAAACACCTGGAGGGAGGGCCCAAGTTGGCCCACGTCCGTCTTAAGTGAGCAAAACCTGTTAGTTTCCGGCCCCTGCTTAAAGGTGCCTCAACCCTGTGTCCCGAACGCCCCTTGACCCGCCTTGGCTGAGTGCGAGGGAATCACGGCAGTGGCCGTTTGACACCATCCTGAGCCTCCCCAAACTACACATCCCAGGATTCCCCAGCCTTGAGCCCCGGAAGACCAAGAGGTGCCTCACTGCGTGAATGCTACGGTGTAGATCCGCCCCCAGGCAGCCGGGGGACCCGGGGAAGTCCCATCCCAGGATCTTCTCTCTCTCCGCGCGGCTTTTCTACCTGACGCAGACCCCGCCTTTCGGCTCAAACCCTTCCGAGGCCGAGGAAGGAGTGGAGGGGAGGAGGAAGCAAGTGGCGAGAAGGCAAGTGGTGAGTAGAGGCTGTGTTTGCAGGACTCAGGCAAGGGATGGAGCCCCGGCTAGGGCTTCCTGGTAGGACAGGAGGGCTCTCTCTCTCTCTCTCTCTCTCTCTCTCTCTCTATCTCCAATTTCCCACAGCACACCTGATGATCGCTCATGGCACACTGGTTGGGAAACACTGCTCTACAGTGATACCTATATTTCTGTTCATTTCAGTGGGGCTTTCACAGAAGTATTTCCCTGTTAGATCAGAGATTTCTGCCTCCTATTTGGTAGCCATTAAGCATCATTGAACATCTTGTCTTTTGGTTGTGCTGCATCTGAATGCAGTGAATATATCCTGAATTCTTCTCGTAGTGGTTGCAGATGGGTAAATAATTGGAAACTATTCGGCATTCCAGTTTCCCCGGGCGAACTGATTCTGTTACTTAATTTATATGAGCAGAAGTACCTCTCAATCGAATAGAACTATTTCATGTTATACACACATGCCCACATCTGTATGAAGAAACCAAAGTGTAAGTTGGACAGCTCATGTCCTTATGTCCAACCATTTTAATCAACAAAGCAATATTATTTGGAAAGGTCACAGGAATCAATTACGTAGGAGCCGTGAAAAGCCGAACTCAAGGTTCTGTTTCTGTGATCACCTTAAAACAGTGTTTCCCAACCAGTGTGCCGTGGCACACTAGTGTGCCGTGAGCGATCATCAGATGTGCCGTGGGAAATTGGAACCTCCAATCCCCTTTCTTCCCCCTTTTGCCGAACACTTTTTCTTCTCCACTCGGGCTCCCTTCTTCCCAGCCTCGCTCTGCTTGCTTTGCCTCGCTTTGCTCACGCTGCCGCTTCGGCGGGAGGGGGAAGGAAGACGTGACCCGTGCGGGCACTACTGCGCAGACTCGCCCCACATCTTCCTCCCTCCCCTCCACAGTGCTCTATGGATATAGATGAACTACAACTCCAAATCTCAAAGTCAATGTCCACCAAACTCTTATAGTATTTTCTCTTGGTTATGGGAGTTCTGTGTGGGAAGTTTGATTCCATTCCATCATTGGTGGAGTTCAGAATGCTCTTTGATTGCGGGTGAACTATAACTCCCAGCTGTTGAGCAAGACCTTCGTGTGTGTCTTTCTGCCATTCCTGCCAGGATATCAGGCCCAGGTTTCACACTGAGTGTATAAATACATTTAAAAACATATTAACGATATGTATGACTGTGTTAGAGTGTCAGTTTGTGTCACTTTGGTTGGTGGTGTGACCCAGGATTTTGTAAATGTAAAAAATGTGCCGCGGCTCAAAAAAGGTTGAAAAACACTGCCTTAATACACACATACACACAACTGGAAACAAGTATTGGTGTGAAGAAGAAAATAACTGCAAACTGGCCCTTGTTGTGTAATTCTTCTTGTCATCCGTTCCTTTGGAAGTATCCGATTAAGGCCATATTTCAAAATCCAGCTAACAATGTGAAAGGCAGGCTGCCTAACCAAGTCTTATTCTGCATAGGGATTTTGTGCCCAGTCTCTCGCTCAATGCCTCACAGACTTAAATAATTTAAGACAGCAGGCAGTATTAGGTATAAATTACAGAAAACAGTGGAGTAAAGAGATTGTACGCTGAATAAATTAAGGCTTGTGAGACATGCAAAAAGTGGGTAGAGGAATGGGGAGCCATTTTTACACTAAGAAGGAACTAAGCAACTTATTTGGAGCATTTTTGACGATTACGTGTATTTATTAATATGCAGATTCAATTCAAACAGTACAGATAAAAGTATGCTGCCATAATTTGGCCACAGCCTTCGTTTTCAAAAATGAATTTCCCTATCTATATATATATATAAAAAGAGAGTGTCCGTGCATTGACGCTTATAGACGGGAAAACTATAAGCCCCAGAACCACAAAAGCCACTGAACACATTCCCACCTACCACGAGGTACATTCGTGGCACAAAAAACCCGCCCTAGATACCTCGCAAGACCCCTAAATACGACCCCCAAAAACCGCCATTCGCACCAAGCATAGCGGCACTTGGTGAATGCCAATAGCCAACGGAGCCGGCAAGGAGAAAGAGGACAAGGCAGAGGAGGCGGAAAGAGCAGCGAGGGGGGGGGGAAGGATCGTAGCCTTACCTCCTCCTCCGCATCCCTTTGCCTCCATCGCTCACGATACCCCCAGCCACTCGCCGCCGCTTCGGTCGCTTCTACGACTCTCCGGGGAGACAGCACTGAACCACGGGGGGGAAACCCCCAAAAAACTACAAAAAAATGGTGGGCACACCACTTCCAGCCCGGCCGAAAAGGCTCCGCCGGAAATCTGTCCGCCAGAAAAAGGGTCCGGGCGGAAACTGCCACCCAAAGAATGGCAACCGGAAGTCCCGCCCCCCTCATGGCCAGAAGTGATGCCATGAAAGATGGCACCCACCACGGACCAGCGACGGCCACACGGAGGGCTCCCGGGTGCTGCGGGAGCCCACAGCTCACCGCTGCACTCCGCTGGGGGACAGAGGCTTCCCCGCCGCTGAGGCTGCCCTCCGGAGGACGGAGGATCAAGAAGGAGAAGGCGTGGGGCACTGCTACCCTCCGGATGGCAGAGGGTAAAGACACAAGGAACGGAGTCGCTGCTGCCACCTTGCCGCTGCCCTTCAGCCCAGCCAAAGACACCCACAACAACATACACTCACTTAACAACCACCAAACCCACAACATTACCATACTTACGTCTACTGACGCACAACACAACAGACACACACACAACGCATACATAACTCTACTAAAAATAAAACAACACTGTACAACCAAACAATACACCCCACATACACACCGTTTATCCACAACACACTAACACTGCACACTCACAACAACAAACTACACTCAACACCACACACTCTTCTCCAACCACCATCCCAAACAAACACCACGAATCCTCCACTTGACAAATACCACCCCCACAACATGACAAGCACAGAACTCGCGATGCCTACCTCTACAGACCTACTACACAACTCACACACAACTCCACAAGAATTCTTCATCCCACCCATCAGAAGAACCCACAACAACACAGCCATGACCCCACCAAGACCATACGTCACATCAATTCCAACCCTTACATACTCAAACTTTCTCTCATCTCCTGAATAGGGCACAGCAACACGTGCCGGGTACAGCTAGTCAAATATTAAAAATACCAAAGTGGAACTTTCCCACACAATTAGATTAATGCTAAAGTTCATAGAAATGGGAGGGGGATAACACTAGCGACAGCTACAAAGAAATAAGCTGGCTAATAAGCCATACCAACATTTCTGAACTTACTTATGCTTCCGCTGGGTGATGTTTAAGGAAATTAAAGGGGATATCACCTATGGAAACTCCTACTCTATAAAACTATTACTCTTGTAAACATTAGCAGGTGACTGCAACAATAATATTAACATTATTCCACCCAACCTGGCATATGCCCCTTGGCTTTTTTGACTATTCGTAACTCATGCATTTCAATCTAATTCATTTCAATCTAATTAGAGCAGCCAGGCCTAAAACGTGGAGGAAAGAGAAAGATGGCTACTTCTCAAATGAAAGACTCTTATCATAGAGAGACAGTGGTTGCCTAGATCAGTGTTTCCCAACCAGTGTGCCGTGAGCGATCATCAGGTGTGCCGTGGGAAATTGGCACTCTTCCCCCTCCTAGCAGCTCTTTCTCCCTATTTCCCTCTCCAAAGATCCTCCCCGAGGCAAAGGAAGGGCTCCGCCAAATGCCAGGGCCAGGCCCGCCTTGAGGAAGCCTTCAGGAGCCTCGATTCACCATGGCTCTAGCTCCAGCTCCCGCTCAGGGCTGCTTCAGCCTCCCGATACGTTTCATAGATCAGTGTGGCCTCTTTCGCTGCCTCCCTTCTCGCTCTGCAAAAGCAGAGCACTGATTGAGTCGTCGTTTTCGCGTTGGCTTGGATTTCTCGCGAGAACAAAGTCGGAAGCTCCACGTGGGTGAATTGGGCAGTGAGCAAACCTGGGAGCATCGGGAGGCTGAAGCATTCACAGGTTTCCAAGAAACAAATTGAGCCTCTCCGCTTGGAAATGTGGTTTTTTTTTACTATTTTACTGGATTTTTGAGAGGTGCCTCCCCCCCTTTGAAGGAACTGTTTATAACAGCTTCATGACATCCATAGTTAACTGGAAGCAAGTTTCACTCAGGGTGAAATTTCACAAGGGTCTGGAGAACAAGCCCTATGAGGAGCGGCTTGAAGAGCTTTGCATGTTTAGCCTGAAGAAGAGAAGGCTGAGAGAAGACATGATAGCCATGTATAAGTCTGTGAGAGGAAGTCATATCTATGTTGTGTTCATCGAAACAGGCCCAGGTTTCACACTGAGTATATAAATACATTTGAAAACACATTAACTATATGCATTACTGTGTTAGAGTGCCATTTTGTGTCATTTTGGTTGGTGGTGTGCCCCAGTCAGATCTTGTTGATGCAATGCTTATGAAAAACTAAGGATTGGGAGATAGCAAAGGTTACCTGAGGTAGGGGTCCCCCAAATCATGCTGTTCTTTTCCATTTAACCCAGCACTGAAACCGAATAAAGTCTTGTAAACAATCTGTTTCTTTCCTAAAGTATTCTCTCTGGGAAACTTCAAGCAGTACAAGTGAATCGGAATAAAATGTCTACAGTGGGTGCGTATTTGATGTTTTTGATGTGCCACCCTAGAGTCAGAAAGTCTTGAGACTTAAACCAGTCCCTCCATTTAGGTCAGGTCCAAATAAATGAAGCAGGAAGAAAAGAAATAGGAACCAAGCAAGTCCCAACTAATTTATAAGCTTTGTTACCCACTCGCATAAGTGAAGTCACACCCAATTGTCTTTTAGAAGGAAAATCTAGACCTGTTTATGGGACCAAGCGTTCGATCAGTGAGCAGCAAGTGGAAGGAGATCACACAACTTATGGCAATGGATTGACCCGGACTGGTTTTTGGATTTTGATTTTAATGGATGTGTCTTATTTGTTTTAATTGTTGTATTAATATTTTAAATGTTTTGATTGTACTGTGTTGTGTTAGGCTGTCGTGAGTCCCCCTTCAAGGGGAGGGGGGGGAGAAGGGCGGGGTATAAATATAGGAAATAAATAAATAAATTGCAGACTTAGCCTAACTCAGTGTTTCCCAACCAGTGTGCCAGGGCACATTAGTGTGCCTTGAGCGATCATCAGGTGTGCCGTGGGAAATTGGAACCTCAAGGAAAGGGGGGGGGGGGGAGCCTAGTGTGTTGAAGTATAAAAATCCTAAGAAACCTACCTCGATAAAGGCACAAAATTAGAAACACCCCCCTCCCCACCCATTGTCTACTTGGACTCTCCCTCCCCAGGCATTGGGAAGGCCCGCCTCCCTTTCCCCAAGTAGAGACCTCCTCTTGCCTCCTGGGGGTTCTGTGTGGGAAGTTTGGCCCAGTTCTATCATTGGTGGGGTTCAGAATGCTCTTTGATTGCAGGGGAACTATAAATCCCAGCAACTACAACTCCCAAAAGTCAAGGTCTATTTCCCCTGAACCCCATCTGTGTTCACATTTGGGCATATTGAGTATTCATGCCAAGTTTGGTCCTGATCCAACATTGTTTGAGTCCACAGTGCTCTCTGGATATAGGCGAACTACAACTTCAAAACCCAAGGTCAATGCCCACCAAACTCTTATAGCATTTTCTCTTGGTTATGGGAGTTCTGTGTGGGAAGTTTGTGTCTTTCTGCCATTCCTGCCAGGATACCTACGTTGTGTTCATCGAAACAGGCCCAGGTTTCACACTGAGTGTATAAATACATTTAAAAACATATTAACTATATGTATGACTGTGCTAGAGTGTCATTTTGTGTCATTTTGGTTGGTGGTGTGCCCCAGGATTTTGCAAATGTAAAAAGTGTGCCGCGGCTCAAAAAAGGTTGGGAAACACTGGCCTAACTGGATAGATATGTGTCGTTCAACAGTTATTACAAATGTTTCCCAATAAACTCAAGTTTCAGCTAAAACCATACTAATTGTCTCTCCATCTCCATGTTATAGGATAGAATAATATGGATGTGGGAAAAAGCTGAATTTGTGCTATAAATGCGCAATAGTCATGTTACTCCCTCAAAATTTACCTGTAATATTTGGGGGGAAAGCTGCACAATATGAATTAGGTCATGTGTACTCAGTCATATTTTTGTAGCCTGCAAAATACACCACCGACTAAATGCTTCTCCATAGATCAGTGTTTCTCAACCTGGGGGTTGGGACCCCTGGGGGGGGGGTCATAAGGGGGGTGTCAGAGGGGTCACCAAAGACCATCACAAAACACAGTATTTTCTGTTGGTCATGGGGGTTCTGTGTGGGTTTGGCCCAATTCTTTTGTTAATGGGTTTCAAAATGCTCTTTGATTGTAAGTGAACTACAAATCCCAGCAACTACAACTCCCATATGTCAACGTCTATTTCCCCCGAACTCCACCAGTGTTCATATATTACGCATATTGAATATTTGCCAAGTTTTGTCAAGATCCATCATTGTTTGAATCCACAGTGATCTCTGGATGTAGGTAAACTACAACTCCAAAACTCAAGGTCAATGAGTCATGGGAGTTCTGTGTGCCAAGTTTGGTTCAATTGTTGTTGGAGTTCAGAATGCTCTTTGATTGTAGGTGAACTATAAATCCCACCATCTACAACTCCCAAATGATAAAATCAACCCTTCTCCCAACCCCACTAGTATTCAAATTTGGGCGTATTGGGTATTTGTGCCAAATTTGGTCCAGTGAATGAAAATACATCCTGCATATCAGATATTTACATTATGATTCATAACAGTAGCAAAATAACAGGTGTGAAGTAGCAACGAAAATATTTGTAATGGTTGGGGGTCACCTAGGGTTGCCATTTTTTGATATAAGAAATAAGGGACATTTACGGGATTTTTCACAAAAATAAGGGACACTTCATTAAAAACTTGAAACTCAAACGTTAGGTAGAAATAGTTTTATTAACAGAATAAGATAATGATTGAATCTCACAAAAGAAACTGACTTACGCCCTCTTAACAGGACGTGGTATGTTTCTGCGTGCTTTGTCATGCAGAAAAAACATTATCAGAACTACCTAATTTTCTCCATCTGTATTTAGTACTTGACTTTGCTGACTTTAAAAGCGCACTGTCTAAACATTAAAATAAAATAAATTTTATAAGACAGTACATCTTCATGATTATTATGTCAATAGTTAATGGTATAGTATAGTGTGGGATACACAGCATTGTATAGTATTGGGATGCACAGCTAGGCCTATTTTAAGAGTAACTCTCAAGCAACCAGAAACTATCGTTATCCAACATGATTCAACATTCCCCTTGGGTAATGGTTAATTAGTCTACTGTACTTTGAAAAGTCCTGTATCGCCTCTTCCTTCCAACGGGGACGCAGACTGCCCTGCGAGTTGGAATCCCCGGGCAGGCATTGCCGTGGAAACCACAGCGCGCACCTTCCTCTGGCCAACCCCGCCCAGTCCTGTCCTGCTAGTCAAAAATAAGGGACAGGGCCTGAAAATAAGGGACACAAATTTTAGGACCAAAGTAAGGACGCCCCTTAGAGCAGTGTTTCCCAACCTTTTTTGAGCCGTGGCACACTTTCAACATTAAAAAATCCGGGGCACACCACCAACCAAAATGACACAAAATGACACTCTAACACAGTAAAGAACGGCTGGGGATGGTGACCTGTGGGGAGTGCCGAAGCCGGGAGGGGGGAGCCAGGCCACGCCATGCCGGGGCAGTGCCAAGCCAACATTGTGCTGGCTCTGCCACCGCTGGCTTGGCACTGCCCCCTCAAGGCTGGCAAAGCTGTGGGAGTGCTGAAGCCGGGGGGGGGGGCGGAGCCAGGCCACGCCATGCCCCGCCCCTTCCCCCAGCTTCAGTTCTCCCATAACTTCGCCAGCCTTGAGAGGGCAGTGCCAAGCCAACATTGTGCTGGATCTGCCACCGCTGGCTTGGCACTGCCCCCTCAAGGCTGGCAAAGCTGTGGGAGTGCTGAAGCCGGGGAGGGGGCGGAGCCAGGCTGCATCATGCCCCCCCTCCCCCCTGGCTTCAGCTCTCCCACAGAGGACGAGCATGAGCGGTGGACAGGCTTCAATAGGCAGGGCTCCTCCGCGTGGCTTCAACAAGCAAGGGGCGAGAGTCATGGCGGATTGGAGGCTGGTTGGGGAAACGGCCGAAGGAGGCAGCGCCCCGGTCCCTTCTTTTTCTTCGCCGCCACCTGGCCCTTCCTCCTCCTCTCCTAAGCAGCAGGAGTTTGGCGGGAAGAGGGGGGAAGGAAGGGGGGGCAGAGAGCTTTTCTCGCGGCACACCTGATGATCGCTCACAGCACACTAGTGTGCCAGGGCACACTGGTTGAGAAACACTGCCTTAGAGTAGGGGACATATGGGAACCCTAGGGTCACCACAACATGAGGATCTGTATTAAGGGGTCGCGGCATTAGGAAGGTTGAGAACCACTGCCATAGATAATGCTGATGAAAAATTCTGTTCTAGTTTATCAAAAGCCACATCTCCATGTTCATCGAAGCTTAGTTAGACAAACTGAGGTCATCACAGGATTTTAAGCAAATTTCAAAGACTACAGGCAAAAGCTCAAAGCTAGCGGAGACTGCCTAGGGAAGCAGGAAACAGCAAGAAGTGTTTCTTGTAATGTGTTCAAAGCAATAGAGTGACCAAGCAAATGGTGAGGTCGCTACTCCGCAAGGGTAGTAACATGTTGACAGATCACAAGGAAAGGCAAAACTGCTCAATACCTATTTTGCTTCATATTTCCACTCTAAAGAGGAGTGTGTGCTTCCAGATGGCAGTAGAGACCTTAGCAAGAAATCCAGATTGCAAAAAAAGATTGGTAACAACTTATTCAGGAGTCACTCCTCACGTCGACTCCGAAGGGTCAGTCAGGTGAACTGTATCCCCAACTATCGCAGGAACTAGCTGATGTACTGTCTGAACTACTTGGCATCGTTTTTGAGAAATGTTGGGGGGTGGGTGAGGTGCTAGAGGACTAGAAATTAGCAAACTTTATCCCTCTCCTCAAAAAAGGGAGGCAGCAAAGATAACCCAGGAAATTACAGGCCAGTTAGCCTCACTTCAATACCAGGAAAAATATTAAAATGGAGCTTACGGAAGTCTGCATTGCATTGTTGGCATGTGCCATCCTACCACCATGGGTTTATCAAGAACAAATCCTACCAAATTAATCTTATGCATTTTTATGAGGTTACTACTGTAGTAGATGATGGGAATAATATTTATTTATTTATTTATTATTTGGACTTGTACACCACCACACCCCGAGGGCTCGGAGCGGCTTACAAACATATAAAAGCATCACAGGAGTAAAACAACATATTAAACTAGACCAATAAAGATTTTCCAGCTTAGCAATCAAAGGCTAACCAGAAAAGGTGGGTCTTGCAGGCCTTGCGGAAAGAGAGTAGATCATGCAAGGCCCACACATCACTTGGAAGGGTGTTTCAGATTGACGGCGCTACTACAGAAAAGGCTCTGCGCCGGGTCGATGTGACGCGAATTGCTTTAAAAGTTGGCACTTCTAGGAGATTCATTTGTTCAGATCCAAGTGACCTCTGGGTTGGTAGGGGAAGAGACGGTCCCTCAGATACAGCGGCCCCAAACCACGCAAGGCCTTGAAGGTTAACACCATCACCTTGAAGGTGATCTGGTGCTCGACCAGAAACCAATGGAGCTGCTGAAAGATGGGTGTTATGTGACATCTCACTGGGATCACAGTGAGAAGTGGGGCAGCGGCATTCTGGACGAGCTTTAGTTTCCGGATCACTGACAAGGGCAAGCCAATGTAAAGCCTGGGGCCAATGTACCTGAGGGACCGGCTTACCCCATATTGCCCTACGAGATCACTGCGGTCAGAGAACATCAATCTATTGGCAATTCCCCCTGTTAAGATGCTTAGGCTAACTGCGACCCGAAGGAGAGCGTTCTCAGTGATAGCTCCAACTCTATGGAACGCTCTCCCGGCCGAGACACAAGCCCTCCGAGACCTTATGTCCTTCAGGAGGTCGTGTAAGACCTTCCTCTTTCAACGGGCCTTCGGCTTATAAGATGCCATCAGTGTCCCAGTCTTGCCTGTTGATTTTATCTTTTATACTGTATTATGCTGTGTGTTTCGTATTTCGTACAGGGCATTGTGTTTTTAATGTATGGATATTTTAGAGTGCTTTATGTGTTTCAATGTGTTTTATTGTGTATTGCCCTGTTGTGAGTCGCCCCGAGCCTCCCGGGAGTGGCGGCCTGGAAATTCGACAAATAAATAAATAAATAAATAAATAAAGGGCATTACAGTAGTCCAGTCTCGAGAGCACCGTGGCCAGGTCGTCTCTGGATAAGTAGGGGGCCAGACGCCTAGCTTGCCGCAGATAGAAGAAAGCGGTTTTGCTGACGGTGGAGACCTGGGCTTCCATTGACAGCAACGGGTCTAAGGCAACCCCAAGGCTCTTTACTGAAGATGTCGGGCATAATGCCTCACCATCCAAGCTAGGCAGCCGGACCTCCCCACCCACCGGGCGGCCCAGCCACAGTATCTCAGTCTTTGCTGGATTCACCCTCAATCTACTGGCACGCAGCCAACCAGTCACGGCTTCAAGGCACTGTTGGAAACAAGAGGGTACGGAGTCCAGCCGGCCTTCCATTTTCAGATCGAGCTGGGTGTCGTCAGCGTACTGATAACATTCCAGCCCAAAGCTTCGGACCAGACCAGCAAGTGGTCGCATATAGATGGGGGGCACTTGGTGGCGAGACCCCCCTGGGCCCGCCAGAAGAGGCGTTGGCTGGGGGTGCCAAGATGGTGGCGATCCCGAGCCGCTTGGCGTCCTTAGCCCCGCCCTCTCCACAGTCCCCAGGGGCTGCGGCCCTGTATGACTCGAGGGCCCAGCCCTCACCTCCCCCGACTGACGGACCGAAGCGGCGGCTGTCACTGGTGCCCCCCCCCCAGAGGCACTAGACATCTCTGGAGTCCTGGCGAGGGCTCCGGAGGCACGGCCCCGACGCCGAGCCTGCCTGTTGCCAGTTGCCCCCCTACCAGCGACCTGGCCGCAATCCCCCCCGCCTCCCCCCTGACAGCCCGGGGCTGACTAGTCCACTGAGTCTGAGCAGACCAGCCTTGGATCCGACAAGCCGCGGGGGGTTTCCAGCATGGAGGCCAGGTGACCGTCGGAGAAGGCGGCGTCGGAGGCTGAAGAGCAGCAGACTCCCTGGCCCTGGGACGCTTGCCACTGCCCGCCCAAGAGATGGGAGGCCTACAACGCTCGAGCCCAAGCCCTGGAATCTACTGCGTGCCAGAACTTTCTGGGGTCCGGGCTTTAGGCGACGGAGGCCCCCTCTTGCAGGCTCACAGCGGAAGAGGGTCACCAACCGTGTGGATCGGGCACCTCCTGCCGGACCCCTGGACAATGGGGGACTGGCCACCTTGGACCAGTTTTGTGGGATCATTCTGAGACCGCCTCTGCTTCCCCCCTGATGGGAGAGTAGGGCCCGGTTGGTCTGCTGGGCACTCTCCTGCCGGTTCTTGTTCCCACCTTGTTCCCTTCCCCTCCTTTTTATTGTTGTACTGTTCCCTGTTTGTTTACTAATGATGTATTTTGTTGCCTCTTGGCTTTGTAAGCCGCTGCGAGCCTCAGGGAGTTTGGCGGCATAAAAGTCCAAGCAATAAATAAATAAATAAATAAATAATAAATAAATAATAAAGGGGAGAGAATATGGATGTCATTTATCTGAATCTCAGCAAAACACTTGATAAAGCCTCCCATAATATAATAATTGTATTAGCAAACTGATTAAATATGGAATGGATATAGACCAGGATATATATATATATAGGCCCATAATTGGATGAAAAACTGTGTTCAAAGAGTCCTCATCAATGGCTGTACTTCAAACTGGGAGAAGGTCTCAAGTGGGGTCTGCCTCCGGGTTCTGCCCTTAGGCTATTGCCTTTCAATGTGTTTTCCAATGTTGTAGACGACAGGGTGGAGGGAATTCTTATCAAGTTTGTAGACGGTATAAAAATTGGATGGGTAGCTAACCCATTGGAATATAAGGGGAGGAAATCAAAAGAACTTGATAAAACCAGGAAATTTGTAGAAAATAACAAATGGAAAATTACATTTAGGCCAGAAAAAAAAACCCAAATGCACACATATAAGATGTACGTGGCTCAGCAGTAGTAAATGTGAAAAGGACCTTGGGATTACTGTTGATCTTAAGTTGAACCTGAGCCAGCACGACATAAAAGGTTAGTCATTTATGCCTGTATAGAAGCGTAGTTTTCAAGTCAAGGGAAATAATTGTCCCATTGTATTCTGCACTGGCAGGGCCTCATGCGCAGGACTGCTTTCGTTCCTGGGCACCTTGTTTTCAGAAGGATGTAGACAAATTGCAGTGGGTTCGGTGAATGACCCAACTTTATGACTCTATGAATCGATTACAACAAGAGATATGGAAAACAAATATATATATAAAGAAGGTTTGAAGGAGCTGGAAATGTTCAACTCGGTGAAGAAGAGAAATAGAGGAGTAGATGATCGAACTCTTTAAATACTTCAAGGATTGTCAAGACCCTCAAAATCAAAACTCAAGTTTCAATAGATATTTTAAATTTGTTTTCTCACAAATTGTCCTGGTTACAATTCACTTTTAATTATTTCCTTTCGGAAATTTTTTTTCCAACACGAATTACTTTTTCCGATTTGGCATCTTTTTCATTTAAAAAAAATCTGACTATGAGTGTAAGAGCAGTTCACCATTGTGTGTGTGTGTGTGTGTGTGTGTGTGTGTGTATATATATATATCTCATTTCAAAGCCACTCCTGTGTTAAATTCTCATGTTCACAAAATCTGTCACATGTATTTTTGTTTAACAAATAATAACATATTGAATTGCAAATTAATTACAATTTCTCTACACCAGTCTTTCTCAACCAGTGTGCCGTGGCACACTAGTGTGCCGTGACGGACCTCCTGCTGTGCCGCGAGAAAAGCTCTCTGCCCCCCTTCCTCCCCCCACCGCTCATGCTTCTCCTCTGTAGGAAAGCTGAAGCTGGGGGGGGGTGGGGCATGGCGAAGCTGGGGGGGGCTCTGGCATGACCCTCCCCCCTCCCCGGCCTTTAGCACTCCCAGCAGCTGCTCCAGCCTTGAGGGGACAGTGCCAAGCCAGCATTGTGCTGGCTCTGGCATGGCTGGCTTGGCACTGCCCCCTCAAGGCTGGAGCAGCTGCTGGGAGAGGTGAAGCCGGGGGTAAGGGGCGGGGCATGGCACAGCCTGGCTCCACCCCCTCCCCAGCTTCGGCACTCCCAGCAGCTGCTCCCAGCAGGCCACCATCCCCCAGCCGTTCTTTACTGTGTGAGAGTGTCATTTTGGTTGGTGGTGTGCCCCCGGATTTTTTTAATGTTAAAAGTGTGCCGCAGCTCAAAAAAGGTTGGGAAACACTGCTCTACACCAGTGTTTCCCAACCAGTGTGCCATGAGCGATCATCAGGTGTGCCATGGGAAATTGGAACCTCCAATATCCTTTCTTCCCCCTCCTGCCCACAGTGCTCTCTGGGTGCAGCTGAGCTACAACTTCCAAACTCAAGATCAATTCCCAAGCAAACCCTTTCAGTACTTTCTGTTGGTAATGAGAGTTCAATATGCCAAGTTTGGTTCAATTCCATTGTTGCAAGAGTTCATGATGCTCTTTGATTGTGTGTTAACTATAAATCCCAGAAACTGTAACTCCCAAATGTCAAGGTCTATTTTCCCCAAACTCCATCTGTGTTCATGTTTGGGCATATTGAGTATTCATGCCAAGTTTGGTCCTGATCCAACATTGTTTGAGTCCACAGTAGGTGAACTACAACTCCAAAAACCCAAGGTCAATGCCCACCAAACTCTTATAGGATTTTCTCTTGGTTGTGGGAGTTCTGTGTGGGAAGTTTGTGTCTTTCTGCCATTCCTGCCAGGATACCTATGTTGTGTTCATTGAAACAGGTCCAGGTTTCACACTGAGTGTATAAATACATTTAAAAACATATTAACTCTATGTATTACTGTGTTAGAGTGTCATTTTGTGTCATTTTGGTTGGTGGTGTGCCCCAGGATTTGGTAAAGGTAAAAAAATGTGCTGTGGCTCAAAAAAGATTGAAAAACACTGCTCTACACTTCAACACTATATGTTTTAAACCAGTGTTTCCCAACCAATGTGCCGTGGCACACTAGTGTGCCATGAGCGATCATCAGGTGTGCCGTGGGAAATTGGCACTCTTCCCCCTCCTAGCAGCTCTTTCTCCCTCTTTCCCTCCCCAAATACCCTCCCCGAGGCAAAGGAAGGGCTCCACCGAATGCCAGGGCCAGGCCCGCCTTGAGGAAGCCTTCAGGAGCCTCGATTCACCATGGCTCCAGCTCCCACTCAGGGCTGCTTCAGCCTCAAGATACGTTTCATAGATCTGTGTGGCCTCTTTCGCTGCCTCCCTCCTCCCTTCGCAAAAGCAGAGCACTGGGCGGAAGTGATTGAGTCGACGTTTTCGCGTTGGCTTGGATTTCTCGCGAGAACAGCCAAATCCGGAAGCTCCACGCTGGTGAATTGGGCAGTGAGCGAACCTGGGAGCATCGGGAGGCTGAAGCATTCACAGGTTTCCAAGAAACAAATTGAGCCTCTCCGCTTGGAAATAGTTTTTTATTATTATTTTACTGGATTGTTCAAGAGTCGTCCCCCCCCCCCCCCAAGGAACTGTTTGTAACAGCTTCATGACATCCATGGTTAACTGGAAGCAAGTTTCACTCAGGGTGAAATTTCACAAAGGTCTGGAGAACAAGCCCTATGAGGAGCGGCTTGAAGAGCTGGGCATGTTTAGCCTGAAGAAGAGAAGGCTGGGAGAAGACATGATAGCCACGTATAAATACGTAAGAGGAAGTCATATATATGTTGTGTTCATCGAAACAGGCCCAGGTTTCACACTGAGTGTATAAATTCATTTTAAAACATATTAACTATATGTATCTACGTCTTACTTTCGGGTACATCTTATATAAACTAAGACGTGCCCCGCCGCACGCCCACGGGCGCCACCGCCGTCAAGCCGCCGCAACCAGCCCCATCGGCCGCGGCACACCTCTGCGGCGCAGCTTTCTGCGCGCGTGCAGCCGGCGGCCGGCGGCGCACGCGCAGTCTTAGTCGTTTCCAAGCGCTCCTGCTTTGGACGAAGGAAGGGAGGGGGGAAAGAGCATGAGGCGTGGCGAAGCGACGGCGCATCACTCTGACGCAGCGCTGCTTCGCCACGCCTCTTGCTCTCTTCCCCCTCCCTTCCTTGGAGGCCTGGCAGAAAGGTGCGCCGCGGAGGTGTGCCGCGGTCGATGGGCTGGTTGCTGTGGCAGAGCCGCGGCGGCGTGGCGACGAGGTATGGCTTACTTTCGGGGTACGGCTTATATTAGCAGACCCCCTGACACCCCCAATACGTCTTACAATCAGGGGTGTCTTACTATCGGGGAAACACGGTATTACTGTGTTAGAGTGTCATTTTGTGTCATTTTGGTTGGTGGTGTGCCCCAGGATTTTGAAAATGTAAAAAATGTGCCGCGGCTCACAAAAGGTTGAAAAGCACTGTTTTAAACTATACACACAAAATGGAGCGATATGATACATGAATTTTTAAAAAATAAACATGTTTTGATTTCATTCACCTCTAAAACGGTTTTATATGTCAGTGGATTCAAATGCAGCAGCTTGCATTAAAAAAAAGCCCCCATAAATTCTTTAAAATGAATTGAAACGTCAGCAAACGAGAAAAAATCTCTTTGGCAAGTAAAAGCCCTCTCTTTTTCTAAAAACTTTATAGAGACTTTGGTTTTGTTCTGGCACTGTGAACACTGTGAAATATTAGCTGAGCTGTTGCAAAGAATGCTCGTAGTCTCCTAAAGCCTCTGGAACCACTTAAATCAAATAGTGGGGGAGTGAATGCCCATTTCAGAACACGGGAGCACCAGCCGCGAGAAGAGATGGATTCCCCCTCTCTCGCTACTCTCTCTCCGTCATCATCTTTACAAACGACAAGTTGTTGTTTCATGCCTCTAAGTCATTTCTGACACATGGCGACCCTAGCTCCTCTACACCAGTGTTTTTTCAACCTTTTTTGAGCCGCGGCACATTTTTTACATTTACAAAATCCTGGGGCACACCACCAACCAAAATGACACAAAATGACACTCTAACACAGTCATACATATAGTTAATATGTTTTTAAATGTATTTATACACTCAGTGTGAAACCTGGGCCTGTTTCGATGAACACAACATAGATATCCTGGCAGGTATGGCAGAAAGACACACACGAAGGCCTTGCTCAACAGCTGGGAGTTATAGTTCACCCGCAATCAGAGATCATTCTGAACTCCACCAATGATCAGGGCCGTAGCCAGGATTTTCATTCGGGGGGGGCTGAGTTTGGTTCGGGGCTGAGACTGGGTGGAAGAGTGGTTTTGTTCTGGACTGTAGGGGCACTGCTGACCATGGAGCTGAGGCTGTTGCAAAGGTTGCTCGTCATCTCCTGGCGAAGCTCTGGGCTGGCCACCCCTATCAAATAGTGGGGGAATGACCTGCCCATTTGAGGGAAGCTACGGTCACCAGCCGCGATTACTGTGGATTCCCCTTTACGCTACTCTCTCTCCGTCATCATCTTTGACAAGGCGACAAGTTGTTGTTTGGTGCCTCTAACTCATTTCTGACACATGTCTGACCCCAGCTCCTCTACACCAGTGTTTTTCAATCTGCACTTCCCAATTGAGCACCGGATCTCCTTCATTTTTCTTACATTTACAAAATCCTGGGGCCACCACCAGGGACCAAAAAATCACACAAAATGACACTCGAGACACAGTCATACGCTCGAGGATGCCAATATGTTTTTTGAATGTATTTATACACTCAGTGTGAAACCTGGGCCCCTTTCGCTGTGGAACGCAACATGGAGATATCTGACCTGGTATGGCAGCAAAACTTATTTGAAGCCTTGCTCAACAGCCCTGGGATGTTCCGCTTCACCGCTGTCCTGGGGTGTCACGATCAATTTCTGAACTCCACCAATGGTCAGTATTTTGCTGTTCTAACTGTTTAATTGTCTTAGATGTTTAATTGCGGGTGTGAGTTGTGGTTCGGTTCCTGAGACTGGGTGGCCTCAGGGAGTACCCCTAGAAAACCTTTAAATAAATAAATAAATAAATAAATGTGGGATATAATGAGCATGGTGATCAGATCATGATATGAATAAACATAACAGTTTAAATAATGTACCAGTAAGGCCTTTTCGCGGACCACCCTGAGAATTTCGGGGGGGGGCTGAAGCCCCCTTAGCCCCTCCCCCCCCGGCTACATGCCTGCCAATGATGGAGTGGAATCAAACTTCCCACACAGAACTCCCATAACCAAGAGAAAATACTATAATAGTTTGGTGGACATTGACCTTGAGTTTTGGAGTTGTAGTTCACCTATATCCAGAGAGCACTGTGGAGGGGAGGGAGGAAGATGTGGGGCGAGTCTGCGCAGTAGCGCCCGCCGGGTCATGTCTTCCTCCCTCCCCCTCCCACAGAAGCGGCAGCGTGAGCAAAGCGAGGCAAAGCAAGCAGAGCGAGGCTGGGAGGAAGGGAGCCCGAGTGGAGAAGGAAAAGTGTTCGGCAGGAGGGGGAAGAAAGGGGATTGGAGGTTCCCATTTCCCACGGCACACCTGACGATTGCTCACGGCACACTGGTTGGGAAACACTGCTCTACACTGATCATTGAATGTAGCTTCAAGACGACTTGAAACTGTAGCAACTGCACAATGTATGCCACTAATGTGCGCTGCAGCAGAGATTAAAATAGTTACAGCGTATTAAGGAAAGCCGCAGAAAAGTCCAAGATAAACTCTTTAATGCAGCAGATCCCAGGGTGAAATCGGCTCCGCAGAATGCAAAGAACATGGTAGGCACTTGTCCTATCTGTAGAATTGGGAACACAGGGAGAAAGGGCTAAACAAGAGTTATTGATTACCTCCACTCCTGTCACTTTCTCTTTTTTTCACCACCCAGACCTCCCGAGCACTGATGCCCACATTTCCCAAAACTTGGGGAGAGCGGTTGAAGAGTGGTTTGAGGCCAGGTTCTATGGTTAATGTAATTTATTTATTTGTCACGTTTATATACCGCCCCTCTCAGCCCGAACGCGACTCGGGACTGTTTACACAGGCAGTCTCTGCCCTCAATACAACACAAGCAAACAAACCAAAAAAACCCAAACCATATAACAACAACTTAACAATTAAAAACATACAATTGCAGCCTCAGCGTCATGTTGAAATCAGTTTCCGTCACATCGTCATCATTCCATAGATCTAATTAAACCGTTACATTTCATCAGCAAACGCCTGCTCAAACAGCCAGGTCTTGACTTTCTTGCGAAATGTCAGGAGGGAGGGGGCCGATCTGATGTCTCTAGGGAGGGCGTTCCAAAGCCGAGGAGCCACCACTGAAAAGGCCCTGTCTCTGTTCCCCGCCACTCGCGCCTGCAAAGAAAGCGGGACCGAGAGCAGGGCCTCTCCAGATGATCTTAAACATCTCAATGGTTCATAGGGAGAGATGCGTTCGGACAGGTAAGTTGGACCCGAACCGTTTAGGGCTTCAAAGGCTAAAACCAGCACTTTGAATTGTGCCCGGTAGCAAACAGTGGAGCTGGCACAACAGGGGAGTTGTACGCTCTCTGAATGCCGCTCCTGTTATCAACCTGGCTGCTGTCCGTTGGACTAGTTGCAGCTTCCGAAGAGTCTTCAAAGGCAACCCCACGTAGAGAGCATTGCAGTAATCTATACGGGATGTAACCAGAGCGTGGACCACCATGGCCAAGTCAGACTTCCCAAGGTACAGGCGCAGCTGGCGCACAAGTTTTAAGTGGTCAAATGCTCCCCTGGCCACCGCCAAAACCTGGGGTTCCAGGCTCAGTGATGAGTCCAGGATCACACCCAAACTGCGAACCTGAGTCTTCAGGGGGAGTGTAACCCCGTCTAACACAGGCTGTAACCCTATGCCCTGTTCAGCCTTTCGACTGACCAGGAGTAATCACTAGGCCTGTTTTCGAACTTCGGATACATCCGAAATTTGGATGTAATTAGGATGTTTTTGACTTTCGAAGCGATTCTGAAGAGAGTTAAGGAAGCAGGAAGTTTCTAAGTCTCCGTCGCCATATCCTGATAGGGCTCATATGTCGTTTCCGCCCTTCTCTATTTTTGTCCCATTGCGTTTAAAATGTTTAAAATGTTTATTAATGTGTTAAATATGCTCAATATTTTGTACCAGTGTGGCTAGTTTTGTCAGTAGTAGTGGTCAAACATGGAGGGAAAGGGAATCCCCCAAGTTTTGACTGTCCCTTCTGCAGGTTTCCGCACATTACGCAATCGCAGGCGCTCTCTACATTGGCCTTCCTTTGTCGGTGATCCGGAAACTTAAGCTGGTGCAGAACGTCGCAGCCCGGCTGCTGGCAGGTGTTCCAACATGCTGCCATATTAATCCCATCTTACGTGAACTGCACTGGCTCCCAGTGGAGTACCGGATTACCTTCAAAGTGCTGGTATTGACCTTTAAGGCCTTGAATGGTCTTGGGCCAGTGTACCTAAGGGACCGCCTCACCCCATACTGTCCCACCAGACCACTGCGCTCAGAGTCACATAACCTCTGTGTAATCCCAAGTTGTAAGACCTTTCATCTGACTACAACACGGAGGAGGGCTTTTCGTATTATTGCCCCAACACTCTGGAACGCGCTCCCCTCAGAAATTCGTGCCCTCTCCAGTTTGCTGGCTTTCCGGAAGGCCTGCAAGACCTTATTGTTCCAACAGGCATTCGGCCCTTAAAACGACAGACCTCTCCGACATTATATTGACCTCGCCTGCTATCTTGCGTATTCAGGTTGTGGTATTGTTTTTATGATCTTTTAATGTATTTGTACATGCTGTTTTAACCGTGTTTTTATTGTGTGTAAGTCGCCCTGAGCCGGATGGGAGTGGTGACAGACAAATCTAAATTAATAATAATAATAATAATAATCAACGAAGACTTCCGAATTTTGGAAATACATCCGAATCAATTTCGAAAAAAACTAAATAATTTGGAAGTCTATCAGATATGAGGTGCCACCGCCCGCTACATCTGAATCGACTTTTGAAGCAGTTTTTTTCCATGATAAAACAGGCCTAGTAATCACCCTCCAACCAGTTGCAGGCCTGTCAATCTATTCACCCGTGCAGTGAAACAGGTTCCTTCCAAAGCAGTTCAGAACACACCGAAGTGGTCAGTGCGGATGTGTTCCCTACCACAGTGCTTTCCTGGCAGAATTCATGCAGGGCTTTTCCCCCCTCTGAGGTTGAGAGAATGTCACTTGCCCAAGGTCACCCAGTAGGTTTCCATGCCCACCTGGGGATTGACACTCTGGTCTCCAATGCTCAAATACCTACATCACATTGGCTGACTCACACAATGAACAGCTGGAGTGAAAATTAGGTCTTGCAGAGCACCCCCTTTTCCTTTTCAATTTTTGCAGGAAGAAAATATTCTGATCAAATCAGTTCTACTGTTCTTTTATACCAGTGTTTCCCAACCAATGTGCCATGGCACACTAGTGTGCCGTGAGAGATGATCAGGTGTGCTGTGGGAAATTAGATTCTTATCTATCTGACATCATGTATAAAGTTTGCTACTCTGTCTCCGGAACCTCAGCGGTTCCCTGTTTCCGGGAGGGCTGCACAGTAGGGCGGACCTGTTTGGGCCCGTTCCCTTCCATTCCACTCCGGAGTGGAGCACTTCCAGCCCAGCCCTGTTGGCGCTATGTGAGGTGTGAGTCAGAGAGCAGCAGAGCCAGAGCACTGACAGCAGGCAGGCAGGCAAGCAGCCGGAGGGGCAGGAAGGCAGGCAGGGAGTCAGCCAGCTAACGGGGGAAAGGAACTCATGGGAGAAATATGGGTCCTCCAAAGGCCATCCAGCCTGACCCCCTTCAGCCAAGCAAGAAGGCACCACCCAAGCCCTCCCGACAGATGGGCACGGAGACTCTGGCTATACATGAAGGCAGGCAGCATCTTTATTAAGGGCTTGGAAGAAGGTTTAGACTAGATATGGTCAAACTTGGGCCTTCCCTATATTGCGATATAATTGTTATAATACAATGTGATATGTAATTGCTGTACTGTGACAATGACATAGTATGTTGTATTTGATATTATAGTAATATACGTATATTGTGTATACATATAATATTGATAATGTTGTAATGTAATGCAATATAATAATAATAATATACTATATAACTATATATTTTGTGTTCATCGAAACAGGCCCAGGTTTCACACTGAGTGTATAAATACATTAAAAAACATATTAACTATATGTATTACTGTGTTAGAGTTGTGTCATTTTGGTTGGTGCTGTGCCCCAGGATTGTGTAAATGTAAAAAATATGCCGCGGCTCAAAAAAGGTTGAAAAACACTGTTCTATACTACACTACATGCTTCTGTCTGACCTCCAGTATGTGGAATTTCCATCACAAAATAATGACATCCAACTGGATATTAAACCTGGAGGTAAAGTGCAAACCACTTCACACCCCATAACCAGAAATCACTTAACAATGGAGGAGTATCACAGGAATTCTAGAAGGAAATTCTATTTACATGCACAAAGTAATTTGATAAATTAAGAATTTAAAATGTGCCCGTGTACTTGTTAATGAATCTATTTCCTTGTGCTCATTGTTGAACAATGGAAGATAATGTTTTAGGGAAGTTATATCTTAGAATACATTCTTTACATCAGTGTTTCCCAACCATTGTGCCGGGGCACACTAGTGTGCCATGAGCGATCATCAGGTGTGCCATGGGAAATTGGAGCCTCCAATACCCTCGCTTATTAAAAGAGCGCCGCTACGTCACAGTACAAAATGCACAATTAATCATACATAACCATACGCAGAAAACACATTCAAAGTACCCAATCCTGCTGGAGAAAACCAAAAGTCTTACATAAGGTAGTTTGGCGTGGTCGCCACAGAGAGCGGAGGTTGCGAACCAGGGAGTAGCGAGTCCACGGAGCGCTCCTCTACGGAAAACTCGCGATATTTGATGAAATCACGGAAGTGAGTGCAAAAAACAAAGTGTATCCTCACGATGTTATCCAATGTCAGTTCCGGGATCCGCACAACAACACAGCCAGTATGCGGACAATTTAAAGAAGCAGCACCATAATCATAGCGGCAAGGTAGAAAATCACGTATATAATCACATATATTCAAACCGCCAGAGGCTGAAGATAGATGTGGCGATGGAATTGAAATCAGGCATGGGCAGAGTTGGACCTTCCAGGTGTTTTGGACTCCAACTCCCACCATTCCTAGCAGCCTCGGGCCCTTTTCCTTTTTCCCCCTCAGCCACTTAAGCAGGAAAGGGCCTCAGGCTGTTAGGAATGGTGGGAGTTGGAATCCAAAGCACCCAGAGGGCCGAAGTTTTCCCATGACTGACAGCTGTTGAGCAAGACCTTCGTGTGTGTCTTTCTGCCATTCCTGCCAGGATATCTATGTTGTGTTCATCGAAACAGGCCCAGGTTTCACGCTGAGTGTATAAATACATTTAAAACCATATTAACTATATGTATGACTGTGTTAGAGTGTCATTTTGTGTCATTTTGGTGGGTGGTGTGCCCCAGGATTTTTTAAATGTAAAAAATGTGCCGCGGCTCCAAAAAGGTTGAAAAACATGCCTTTGTTAGGCAGCCCGGGGCACTCCGGCCACGCTTCCGCATGCACGGATCTTTTTGTGCATGCGCGGACCTTTTTGCGCATGCGCGGACCTTTTTGCGCATGCGCGAAAAGGTATGCATACTGGCTCCCGCTTTGGAGCCAGTGCGCGTCGCAGATTGGCGCAAACTGGCCGCCAAAGGGAGGCGCACTTGGAGCCAGTGCGCGTGCAGATTGGCGCATGCGCGCTGAGGGCTTTTTTGCGTACCCCCCCGGGAACAGCTTGGTCCGCCCCTGCCCACATCCTTCTCCCTCCTGCATCATTTTATGCTAAGACAGCTAAAGAATTCAGAAAATGCTACTCAATTGTGAATGCCCTGAGAGTAGCTCGTGCAAGCCCCTGTCCATACGAGCAGTAGAAATAAGCTCTTTAAAAGTATACATACGCCCTGCCATGCACATTAGTCATAAACATGAAGTAAAAACAAGGCTGGTTTTTAACACTCACAAGACACAGGTGGCGTTCAATGTATAGTCTATAATCGATACCCAGCCCCGCTTCAATGTTTCCATACAAGCACAATTCTTATAATCATGTAAAACATAGATTTCCCTTCCCTACCCCAAAGATTCCTGTCTCATTTTTTTCAAAGGCGTTCTGTACATATATGGTGAGAATGCACGAAGAATAAACAGACACAGAAAAAAAATACATGTCTTATGACTGCCAAGATCCAATGCATTGTAGTGATTTGTGACGACCCATTCAAATCTTCCCCCCATATGTAATGGTAAATACTACAGCTCAATAAGAATAAGGTAGGACACATATAAACCGTAGGAGTGGTTCAGCCGTATTAAATATATTAAATATTAATATTTTTAATATTAAATATTAATATTTATATTTAAATATTTTTAAATTTAATAATATTAAAAATAATTAAAAACAATATAAAATTATTAAAAATAATATAAACAATAAATTTAATAATATTTTTTAAAAAAATTAAAAATATTAAATATTTTAAATATTAAATATTCAGCCATATCTCTTCTGTTCTTGCAGGCCTTCGGTCAGTAATAACCCTTGGCCGTATAATGTACTATGTAGGCCATAAGAGTTATTCGGCGCACATGTATGTGTATATTTACTGTGCTAGTTGTCGGTTGCTGTTGCATATTGTTTTTATCGTGTTTTATAATGTTTTATAATGCTTTGACCTATGTAAGTCGCCCCGAGCCTACTGGGAGTGGCCGTCTAACAAGTTGAAATAAATAAATAAATAGATAAAATGATATGGAGGTTACCGCCAGGGGCGGTCCTACAAGATAGGCCAAGTAGGCGGCCGCCTAGGGCGCCATCTGGGAAGGGGGCGCCATCCTGGCCGCATGGGGCGCCATCCTGGCCCTGCTGATGTTCCTCAGACAGTGCTGCAGCTGCCTCCTTTTTGACCCCGGCCTTGTGCGCTCCGACGCCGCTTCTGGGCACGCGCAGAGGTTTTCACGCAGGCGCAGTTGCTCCGGAGCTGAAGTTGAGCACAGGAGCAACTGCACATCTTGTGAAAACCTCCGCGCATGCCCAGTAGCTCCCTTGCGCAGAAGCCTGTAAGCAAAGCACTCCCTATCGGGCAGGCAGGGAGTGCTTCCCTCTCCCTTTGTCTCCGCCCGGCGCTGCGCGTTTGCAGGGAAGGAGAAAAGAATCAGTGAAGGAAGTGTAAGTGAAGGAATGAATGAAGGGCTTTCCTCCTCCTCCTCCTCCTCTGTGACCTCTTCTCTCCCTCCTTCCTTTCTTCGGCACTATTTCTGTCTAGACCTGAGGGGCCTGAGGCCTTGAGGAGTTGTGGGAGTTGGAGGCCAAAACACCTAGAGGGAGGGAGGGAGGGCCCAAGTTTGCCCAAGCCGCGCTGCCTGTATTCGACCTCATTTAAACATTTTGCTGTTTTTCTATTTGCATTTACATTGGGATCCTAATTTTGGACTTATGGCAGACTCCTATGGATTATGAGTCGGGTGGGAGGTAATATATTCTGATTTTGATGCATTTACATTGCATTTCTTGTTGATTATTATACAGTTCTGCTTAATATTGTCATACAATATAATACAAATACAATATAACAATAGAATAATGATATATTTTATATTACATGTAATATTACAAACAATATTGCAGTATAGTGGTATTGTACAAAATAGTAATATATAATATTTTATTTTACTTTATTTTGGGTTATTTGAGTTTTATAGGACTAATGAAAATATTTAGTAGAGGATAATTTTATTTAAATAAATAATTTTATTTATTATTTTATAATAATAATAATATAGAATAGAATGTTACATTATATCATGTCAATATATTATAATATAATTATATTGTAATGTAGTATAATATAATTATGATATAATATAGTATGAGTATGGTATAATATATTGTATATACATTGATACAATATAATACTACTAATGGTATTGTGATATTATAATTGTATATTTGTTTTACATGGGGGGCGGCAAAATAATGTTTGGGGGGGGGGGCACCAAAATAATTTTCGCCTACCATTTAAAAATACCTTAGACCGCCCCTGGTTACCGCAGTTGCATGTGAATGATATGCAAATTAGTTGCATCCTCCTTCCTCTGATATTTCCAGTATGTGGCCCCTAACGCTTAACAAGCTACCCTCCAACTGTGAGAATAATACAACTAGTATTATTGCTAGGAAATTGCTAGGAAAAGTCATATTTTAAATGCATGCTCCAAATATCAACGTGAGGAGATAGGAAGACTGCTCGCTCCCACAGATCCTATGTTTTCTCATGCTGTGATATAACTTCTTAAGCACTTTCCTTTCAGACTAAGGCTGAAAACCATTCGACCACGGCTACACAACAGGAACTGGTAAAACCACCTCAGATTATTCCATACCTATGGAATTAAAGGGGCCGAAGGCAATTCGACAGCACCAGACAGGCACACAAACACGCGAGACAAAAGTCCTCAACACATTAAGTAAGATGGAGTTTAAAAACAAGATAAGGTGCAATGTATACATGTGTGTGTTTTGGATGGGATGATGGAGACAGAAGGATATATAAAATGGCACTAAACCTAAGACGCTGCGGATGCTCTTACCACGTTTCCAAATTAAAGAAGCATTACATTATGGTAAGATCATGAATACCCGTTTGCATTATATCGCCGGAGATGCATAATGAATAGCCGCTAAAGAAGGTCAGCATTCATCTCCGCAGCCTTAAGGGCTTTATTGCTAGGTGCTTTGTCTAGGTTACAAGCTACGCAAACAAGATTTAACAAAGGACCTCCTTAGTCATCGTATATAGAGTGCTGGAATCAAATAATCCCTGTTCGCCCAGCTGTTCACATGAGCGATCATATTTACACAGAGTTTAAAAGGATATAAATCGAGGGGTTTTTTTTAGAAAGCTTTCTTTTCTCGCGGACATCAAATGAATATGCAAACGTCATTTGTCGTCACTCTCATTTATGACATATCCTTATACGAATGAGATATGAATTACTGACCATTGTTGGGGGGAAAAAACAGTGGGGATGTTAAGATAGTTTGCACACAGCAAGTGATTACCCATCTACACAGAGACGAAACTCCACAACACCCTCGGCGACGGCATTTTCCGGTGAGCGAAGTGACCCTTTCCCACATTCTATTTGTTTATAAAAATCTAGAAGTTGAACTAAGTTGCAGGTGTCACTGCGCACTCTTCTCCGAAGCATCTGCCGTTTAATATCACCCTTGACTGATGACAGCTATTTTTAATTGTTGCTTTTAAAATTAAAATGCTTCCTCTCCCCCCCCCCCCCCCGGGAGACATTTCATAATTGTATTAGCACATGGCAGGAGTCCTGCGAGGTGGGAGAACACCAAATGAATCTCCTAATAGTGTTGTCATCTTTCAAACCATCACTTGATATAAGGGAACATGACCTTAAAATACCCAACCATTCTAGTCGGCGGCATTCTAACATACATAATCTATATATATTAAATCCGCCATGTCATGGGTCCTGTCTTATAAACAAAGAAACCACACAAGGCAGAAACACAAAAACAGCCCACATACCCAGAAAATCCTACGAGGTATGTTTACCAAAACACACCCCCCCCACCCAAAAAAAGAGCCAATGGCCACAAATCCAAAAAAACATTATGGACTACAACTCCCATGATCCCCCACACCACCTCCCTCTGGCAGTTTACAGCATCGGAATGTTAGTGGAGCTGACCAATTAGAGGGATTATGCAAATACTCCCTCAGTTAGAATGTAGGCTGGAAGAAATATACAAATATACACATACACACATACATAAACACACCTGTACTTACACACATCAACACATATACACACACATACATATACAAACACACATAAGTACACACATATACACGCATACACATATACATAACTACACACACAGTCCCCAAGTTTAAAAAATCCCACAGCAACGCGTGGCCGGGTCAGCTAGTTTTATATATGTTAGCAATAGGCTTCCTAAGTAACTGTGCACTTCCAAACCACTTTTAAAAAGACCAGAAAGTCCCAGATAGTGTTCCTGTTCTTTCCTAATTTATTTATTTACTATTTTTATATGCCGCCTTCTCAACCCCGAAGGGGACTCAGAGCGGCTTACAGCAAACAAATATACTGCCAGAGTGGCTTACAATGTACACAATATAACAATATTACCCGGAGCGGCTTACAGCAAACCGAAAAACAACAAATAACATTACTGTCATAGCACAACATCAGCACCACACATCACATTGCACTATATATAACATATCGCAATATTGTTAGCAATATTGCATGTAATACAAATATACAAATTTATTTTGAAGATCTATACATTTTTCATCACAAAATATTTTTTTTAAATTTGTCGAATTTCTAGGCCGCCACTCCCGGGAGGCTCGGGGCGGCTCACAACAGGGCAATACACAATAAGACACATTAAAACACATAAAGCACTCTAAAATATCCATACATTAAAAACACATTTATATCAACTCCCAATACAATCAGAGATATTTTTTTCTCCATTAGATTACCAGGCCTGATTATTTTAACCCAGTATAAAATAAAATAAAATAGGAACACAATTGGGGATTTTTTAACCAATAGATACTGACTGTAACATTCGAAACAGCAATCAGGTATATACAGCATATTGAAATTAATGTTCCCTGTATTGCATTGACACAAATGGCAGACTGTTCGTTATGGCATCAGGACCATGTAAACGCATGAAATAATTGTTTCTTTTTTCCCTTTTAAAGAAACACTGGGATGTAATCAGATCTCAAAGAAAGGCATGAAAGGGGGGGGCGGGCAAAAAGAGGAATATGGGAATGAAGGGAAATTAGGGTTGGTTTCTTACCTGTTTTTTCTTTGATTTCACACAAGACGTTAAAAAGTGCTGGTTTCATTCTGTGGCAGTTTAAAGCATGTTTTCTAAAAGGAAATCAAAAAGGGATTATACTGAATATATATGCCATAGATAACTTTAACTATTGATGCATCCAGACTGATTATAAACCAGAAAACCCCCCGGTTTTATTCTCATTTTATTTTCAAGATCCATACATATTTAGTTGGTTTTTTTTAATATAATTTTTATTGAAATTTTTTTTGCAGTGTAAATACATAAAAAGGGGTGTATTGAAGGGTAGCGGTGGTGGAGAGTGATGGGAGAAAAGGGGGAAATGGGAAGAGAGAGAAAAAATAGAATAAAATAAAAATAATAAAATATATATATAGGGGGAAAAACAGTAGTGACATAAAAATATTCGACTTCCATAGTCAATAGAATTATATTTTCATATTAATTATTTATGTCTTAGTAATTAGTCTAAATGTTAGTAACAGATTATGGTATAAATTGTTTTACAACTTTGACTACCAGCCTTATGTGCATATATATCTACATATATTTTTCTAATCCAAGTTGCTGCAATAGTACTCCTATTTTAACTTATATTTACATTTATTTGTGCTAGGTATTCATCAAAGGGAGTCCAATCTGTAGATTTAATTGGGCTTCCATTACTTTGTTAAGAAAAAGGTTAAAGATCCATAAATATTTTGTTTATCCCAATCTCTTAGCTCCCAGTCTAATCAGTGATATTTTTAATACCAGTTTTAACCCACTATAAAATCAGAAATATCAGGAACGGAAATTGCAACTTTTTATTTCAAGACAGTAACAACAAAGAACAAAAAAAAGAACAAAATCAAGGACTTTTATTATTAAATTAAAATTAAATTATTATTATTTTATTATTTATTATTATTATTATTATTATTATTAAATTAAATTATTATTATATTAAAAGTTAAACTACCCTGCAAGTTGTACACAAGTTAAAAACAGCTCTGAGTTTTATGCTGAATAGGAAGTAAGCCTGCATTGCCAAATAATACACTTAGCAATACAAACACCACCAGTATTTAGAGTTACTTCAGAAGAGGATTTCAAAGCATTCTCCAGCCACACTTGCTGGCCTCGCTATTAACAGATCAATACTAGGAGCCATTTCTATGTCTCATGGTAATCTTTTCCAATTATGTAGGAAATGACAATATCTGCCTCTCCAATATTTTTTTTACTCTACCGTACATTCCAGGGTTTTTTTTGCACAGGAAAGACTGGAAAAGCCTTTGACGAGAAAAGCCAAGGTATAGAATTTCAGCTCTTAAGTTCGAAAAATATAGCACTGCCAAGAAAAGCACATATGTAATCCGGTGAGGGGGGATTTGATTACTTTTATGCTCTCGTTTTAATGCTTTCTTATTTCAAGGTGTCAAAACTCAGAATTTTTTTATACTATTGAAATACGAAACATAATAACCAAAAGATCTTGCTGCCTTAGAGAATAGACGTAAGAGCTACAACGTATATATGGTTTTACTCCTTCCTCCCCGGCAGCACCAACTTTCTTGCAGCTGCTCGCATGTGAGGAATCTATTTATTAGGTTCATTAGTTTTATGTCCCAGCGGAAGCCCATTTAGGGAAAGGAATGGGTTGCGGTGGTGCTAGTTATTATTATTTCATAGCCTCTTTAAAGTTATCCTTCTTAGACAAGCTCTGTGAAGATTTGTTATTCTATGCAAAAGGTAAAAATTTAATCAGCAATCGGTTGAATCATGTTTTTAAGCCAAAGCTACAGGCCATGGAAACGTAAACACTTTGGTACCCAAGTCAGAACAGCACAGAGCAACATCTCCTTTCAATGATCAATCAGGAACACAACCCAACGAGAGGTTCTTCATCCGAAGGTCCATGGCATCCGAAGGGGTGCTCACACCTTTTCAGCATGCGAGCTACTTCTAAAACAACCAAGTCAAAATGATCTACCTACCCACTACTCAGAGAGCAAAAGATCTACCTACCCACTACTCAGAGAGCCATAAAAGCAAAATATTTGGAAACTTATTTCAGTGAGAGCCATATAATATATTTTAAGACTGAATTCAACTAAATGTGAGTATAAGAAGCCCCTGAATTTATTCATAATAATAATGATGATAATATTCATTCTGCCTCTGCTACTACTACTAATAATAATAGTAACAACAACAACAACAATGGGTTCCTAGAGTAGGAGGAGACCTCCAAGGGCCATCCAGTCCAACCTCCTTCTGCCATAGGGGAAAAACAATCAAAGCATTCCTCACAGATGGCCATTCAGCCTCTGATAATAATAATAATAATAATAAAAATAATAACAACAATAACAATGGGTTCCTAGAGTAGAAGGAGACCTCCAAGGGCCAATCCAGTCCAACCTCCTTCTGCCATAAGGGAAAAACACAAAGCATTCCTCACAGATGGCCATTCAGCCTCTGATGATAATAATAATAACAACAACAACAATGGGTTCCTAGAGTAGAAGGAGACCTCCAAGGGCCATCCAGTCCAACCTCCTTCTGCCATAAGGGAAAAACACAATCAACGCATTCCTCACAGATGGCAATTCAGCCTCTGATGATAATAACAACAACAACAACAATGGGTTCCTAGAGTAGGAGGAGACCTCCAAGGGCCATCCAGTCCAACCTCCTTCTGCCGTAAGGGAAAAACACAATCAAAGCATTCCTCACAGATGGCCATTCAGCCTCTGATAATAAAAATAAAAATAATAATAACAATAACAATGGGTTTCTAGAGTAGAAGGAGACCTCCAAGGGCCAGTCCAGTCCAACCTCCTTCTACCATAAGGGAAAAACACAATCAAAGCATTCCTCACAGATAGCCATTCAGCCTCTGATAATAATAATAATAATAACAACAACAACAACGGGTTCCTAGAATAGGAGGAGACCTCCAAGGACCAATCCAGTCCAACCTCCTTCTGCCATAAGGGAAAAACACAAGGCATTCCTCACAGATGGCCATTCAGTCTCTGATAATAATAATAATAACAACAACAATGGTTCCTAGAATAGGAGACCTCCAAGGGCCATCCAGTCCAACCTCCTTCTGCTGTAAGGGAAAAACACAAAGCATTCCTCACAAATGGCCATTCAGCCTCTGATAATAATAATAATAATAATGATAACAACAAAAGGGCTTCCTCGAATAGGAGGAGACCTCCAAGGGCCATCCAGTCCAACCTCCTTCTGCCATAAGGAAAAACCCAATCAAAGCATTCCTCACAGATGGCCATTAAGCCTCTGATATAATAATAATAATAACAACAACAACAATGGGTTCCTAGAATAGGAGGAGACCTCCAAGGGCCATCCAGTCCAACCTCCTTCTGCACCTGGGCGGCGTCGGGAGCCTGCGGGGCGGGACTGAGCCTTCCTCCCGCCCTGCCTGCGATCTACCAGGACGCCCTATGTGATCTACCAGTATATCGTGATCTACCTAATGAGCACCCCTGGTCTATGGAGTCCTTGGACAGTTCCCAATCTCTACAATGGGACTTAAACAGGAAAATAAACTAAGGTGTTGTGCTTCATGTGACAAATCAATCTGCCACCCCCCCCCCCCAATTCCTCTGTTGCCTTCAGTGGCACCTCAAATCCTCTGCTTGAGACGGCTGACATTCTCATGCCACAGCTGGGCTGCTTCTGTGTGTGCATCTGGTGCACAAGCACTGCTTCTGTTTCCAAAATATATTTGGCCAGGCACTCAAAAGACAGTATTAAAGAAACCCGAAAGACTACAGCAACATCACCGTCACTTCAATCCGACATCCCTGAAATCCCTTAAAATATGGAACTGGCTGATATGCAAGAAAAGCAGAAATGCTTTTCTTATTATTTTTTAGATCTATCAGCACTAAAAGGAACATGTAAACAGTCATCAGTTGGGGGGGGGGGGGGATCACACCATTATCAATGTATTGGCTTCCACCAAAAATAGATTTAATAATACATTTCCTTATGAAACGTTTAATAACATAATACTTAAATTCTGAGTAATGGGATCTCCCCCTTGCCTGAGAGAAGACATGAAAGCCATGTATAAATATGTGAGAGGAAGTCATATATGTATGTTGTGTTCATCGAAACAGGCCCAGGTTTCACACTGAGTGTATAAATACATTTAAAAACATATTAACTATATGTATGACTGTGTTAGAGTGACATTTTGTGCCATTTTGGTTGGTGGTGTGCCCCAGGATTTCGTATATGTAAAAAGTGTGCCGCGGCTCAGAAAAAGGTTGAAAAACACTGGGCTATGAAATAAGTATGTAACTCTCAATACTGGTGGTGTTTGTATTACTGCGTGTATTTGGCAATGCAGGCTTACTTACACCGGCCAAAAGTTTACTGAGCTGGCATTTCTCAGTCTAACCATCACTAATTTTTTTTTTAGGTTATCCTGTACATACCCAATTACTTGGAAGGAGGTCATAGTGAATTCAATGGATCTTCTACCAGTTAATTTGTTGTTCTGGTGTATTTTAACAATGTATATGTTTAGCTAGTATGTATGTATGTGTGTATGTGTGTGTGTGTGTGTGTGTGTGTGTATATATATATATATATATATCATCTTTTTTCCTAGTTCAAGATTGAAAAAAAAGTTTACAACAAATAAATTTTGTATTCACAAAATACAAAATGTAAAAGTGATTACACTATATATATATATACATATATATATATGTATATATATAGTGTAATCACTTATAAATTTTGTATTTTGTGAATTTAAAAAATATTTATTTGTTGTAAACTTTTTTTTTCAATCTTGAACTAGGAAAAAAGGTGAGATATAAAAAATTTTCTGGACAGACATACAGACCAACAGACATGGGGCTCAAGGTGATATATTACAGTCTAATAAAAGGTGCAGTTTCCCAGCAATCATTTATCATTAGTTACTCCGCTGCGTAATACAAAATGCAGATGTTGAAATACTGAAAGTACCTCTTCAGGAAAAAAAAAATCTAATTGACGGTGTGCCAGCCCCCCCCTCCCCCCCCCATTGCCTTCTGTAAGATCGTGTCTTTGTTTTTTTTGCATTTTTTCAAATGGTGTTGCCTATTACTGTTGAGATAATGTTTTGCAAAGTCGTTCATGCTTTACTTGCCAGATTCTGTTCTTTTTTAAGAAACACTATTTTTTTTATTAAGGTGTAACATGAGACTATTAGAACTATTAAATCACCCAAATGGAAAAATACAATTGGAGATATACTGAAAATAAGCCCAAGATCATTTCTAAACCCCTTCTCGTTCCATGAGCCCCAAGCTGTACGATGGCTTGTGCGACAAAGTGAACAAGCGAGAGATAACACAACAGAGCTGCGCAGCTTTGCCTCACATCCCAGTGTTCTCAAGATATTCCGGTGACGATGGCCACATTGTGATTTCCCCATGGTCACCTAACTGGAAATACTGTCTGTGTTCAATGGCTATAACATTTTAGTAGTCGGTTTCTATTAGGTTCTGTATTCAATTAATAACCTTAAATCTGGTGTGTCTTGACACTGTAGAGCAGGCCTGGGCAAACTTCGGCCCTCCAGGTGTTTTGGACTTCAACTTTATTATTATTATTATTAATTAATTATTTTCCTCTCTCTCAGTTTTTTTTAATTTTTTTTAAATTTTATGAATATGTTTTGTTTATTTTATTTGATGTGATGTTATTATTATGTGTTGTGGGCTTGGCCTCGTGTAAGCTGCCCTGAGTCTCCTTTGGGAAGATAGTGGCGGGGTATAAATAAATAATAATAATTATTATTATTATTCTTAAAATATTAATATTTTTTATTCTTATAAAAATTTAAATTTTTTTTTTTTTTATAAATATGTTTTGATATTTGGGGAGATGGTGGTGGGGTATAAATCAAGTTTTATTATTATTATTTTCCTCTCAATCTCTCTCAAAAAAAATTTTAATTAAATGTTTTGTTTATTTTATTGATGTGATGTTATTATTATGTGTTGTGGGCTTGGCCTCGTGTAAGTTGCCCTGAGTCCCCTTTGGGAGATCAGGCTACGGTCGTCCACTCTCTGGTCACATCCCGAATAGATTACTGCAACACACTCTACGTGGGGCTGCCTTTGAAGACAGTTCGGAAACTGCAATTAGTTCAGCGGGCGGCAGCCAGACTACTAACGGGAGCGACGTTCAGGGAGCATACCACCCCCTGTTGTGTCAGCTCCACTGGCTGCCTGTCCATTTCCAAGCTCAATTCAAAGTGCTGGTTTTGACCTTTAAAGCTCTATACGGTTCTGGCCCAGCTTACTTGTCCGAATGCATCAGCTGCTACGTCCCACCTCGTAATTTAAGATCATCCGGGGAGGCCCTGCTCTCGCTCCCGCCTACTTCTCAAACGCGGGGACGAGAGAGAGGGCCTTCTCGGTGGTGGCTCCCCATCTGTGGAATGCACTCCCTATTGATATACGATCAACCCCATCCCTCCTGGCATTCAGGAAAAAAGTGAAATCCTGGTTATGGGGCCAGGCGTTTGCACGTTAGCACAATACGTCACTTTAGATTGGATTGAGATGGCAAACTGGTGGACATGACCCAATGCTTCTATTATGCTTCTATTATGGACGGAATACTGTTTTTAACTGATGTGAATGTATATGATGTATTTTAATGCTAATTGTATTTTAATGTATTTTAATGCTAACTGTTTTATAATGTATTTAATTTTGACCGTTTTTGTTTTTCTATTATATGTATACTGTGTTTTTGGCATCGAATCGTTGCCGTTGTGAGGCCGCTCTGAGTCCCCCCTCGGGGGTTGAGAAGAAGCGGGGCAGAAATGGTGGAAATAAATAAATAAATGGTGGCGGGGTATAAATATTATTATTATTATTTTCCTGTCTCTCTCCCTCCCCCAAAAAAATTTTAAATTTTTTTTTCATTTTTATAAAAATTTTAAATATATTTTTTATTTTTATAAATATGTTTTGGTATTTGGGGAGATGGTGGCGGGGTATAAACAAAGTTTTATTATTATTATTTTCCTCTCTCTCAATTTTTTTAAAAAAAATTGAAGTTGAAGTCCAAAACACCTGGAGGGCCGAAGTTTGCCCAGGCCTGCTGTAGAGAAAAGACAGGCACCAATAACACAGACCCCTTCCACACACCTGTATAAAATCCACACTGAACTGGATTATATGGCAGTGTGGATGGATTCATATAACCTAGTTCAAAGCAGATATTCGCACCGGGAATGTGGCGCAGCTGGCTGCGTGTCAGCTGCATAAGATCTCTACTGACCAGAAGGTCATGAGTTCGAGGCCTCCCCAGGTCGAGGTGGGCTCTCGACCTATTGTGTAGCCTGTTGTCGACCTTTGCAACCCGAAAGAAAGTTGCATCTGTAAAGTAGGAAATTAAGGGACCACTTAGTGGGGAGGCTAAATTTACCTGATTTAAGAGGCCATATAAAAGATCTCCAGGAAACACATTGAGGAATGAAGGAGTGTGACAGCTCCCCCTGGTGGCCAGATGTTAAATTGCCTCTGTCTGTCTTGTGTGTTTGTGTGTCTCAATGTAATGTGTACATTGTAATCCGCCCTGAGTCCCCTGCGGGGTGAGAAGGGCGGAATAGAAATGAAGTAAGTAAGTAAATAAATAAATTGAGGGAAGTGTGAATGTTGTCATTGCCACAGCTCCCCCTGGTGGCCAGATGTTAAATTGCCTCTGTCTGTCTTGTGTGTTTGTGTGTCTCAATGTAATGTGTACATTGTAATCTGCTCTGAGTCTCCTGCGGGGTGAGAAGGGCGGAACAGAAATGAAGTAAATAAATAAATAAATAAAGTATTGTGCGTCATCTCCCTTGATATTCTGGGTTATATGGCTGCGTGGAAGGGCCCCAATTCTAATCAAAGCTGCGGTGTTTACTAATAGCATGCTCTCCTCACAGGGAAGGCTTCAACTTTTCTTTTCAGACTGTGGCTTATATGCCTTGATAGTCTGAGTTATACAGCTGTGTGGAAGGGCCCTAGGAGACTGAAATGGTGGTTAAGACAGAGAAGGCCATTATCATGCATCCTTGCACCGTATTACATGGTCAGTGTGGACTCATATAATCTAAAACTGCATTACAGGAGTCATCATGTGTTTGTTTATGTTTTAGTAATGCTGCAACCCACCTTGAGCCTTGAGGAGAGGCGGGCAAAGAATTAAAAAAAATATTGAGTTTTCTGGGCTGTATGGCCATGTTCCAGGAGCATTCTTTCCTGACGTTTCACCCACACCTATGGCAGACATCCTCAGAGGTCGTGAGGTCTGTTGGAAACTAGGAAAGTGGGGTTTATATATCTGTGGAATGTCTTTTCTCCCACCCTGGTCGATAAATAAACCTCAGTTGCCCAGTTTCCAACAGACCTCACAACCTCTGAGAATGCCTGCCACAGATGCAGGGGAAACATCAGGAGAGAATGCTTCTGGAGCATGGCCATGCAGCCCGGAAAACTCACAACAACCCATTAAAGCCTGTGACAACAACAAAAATTATTATTACTAGCCATCCCCTGCCACGTGTATATGTGTTGTGTGTGTGTGTGTGTGTATATACATATATGTGTGTGTGTATATGTGTATATATGTTAATAATTATTGTTATTTTAATATTGCAGTATTAAGTTATAGTATAATGTAATATATAGTATTAATATTGTGCTATGGCAATAATATAATATATTGTATCTGAGCCCCCTTCGGGGTGAGAAGGGCGGCATATCAATGTCGTAAATAAATAAATAAATAATATATGTATGCTTGTGTGTATATAAATGTGGTTTTGCAAATGCGTTGTAATGTTTTGTTTTTGTTTTTTAATGGCTTTTTAAGCCTCTTCTGCAGTGTTTTTCAGTGTTTTTATGAGTGATGTTCACTCGTCGGCCCGATAGGTGTGTTGTGTCCAAATTTGGTGTCAATTCGTCCAGTGGTTTTCAAGTTAAGTCAATCCCACAAACGGACGTTACGTTTTTATTTATATAGATGGTGATTATTAGTATTTTTTGATTATCATCACACTGAATTATAAATGATGCAGTGCAATCTGCACTATAAATAATGCAGTGCAATCTGTATCCCCCGGACTCAATAACAAGAATCCTGGCCACTGCCAGCCTTTCCGCATATTAGAAAATAAACCCTGATCTCCCCACACTATCCTTAAAACCCTCCTGTTCAGAGACCTCTATTCGTGCCCAGTGTTTATGCTTAAATATTGCAAAATACTACATTTGGCCCGGCCATAAGGTTTTTAACTTGTGTGTGTTTTGTTTATATGTGATTTATATATTCATTGTATTGCCTTATTGTTTGCTGTTTTGTTATTTTAATTTATTTGTTTTTTAAAAAAATTAAAATATATATTTATATATTAATTTTTGTTTATTTTATTGATGTGATGTTATTATTATGTGTTGTGGGCTTGGCCTCGTGTAAGCCGCCCCGAGTCCCCTTTGGGGAGATGGTGGTGGGGTATAAATAAAGTTTATTATTATTATTATTTTCCTGTCTCTCTCTAAAAAAAAATTAAAATATTTTTTTTTTTTTATTTAAAAAAATTTTTTTTTTAATTTTTATAAATATGTTGTGATATTTGGGGAGATGGTGGCGGGGTATAAATAAAGTTTTTTTATTATTATTTTCCTCTCTCTGTGTCTCAATTTTTTTTAAAAAAACTTTTATAAATATGTTTTATTTTATTGATGCGATGTTATTATTATGTGTTGTGGGCTTGGCCTCGTGTAAGCCGCCCTGAGTCCCCTTTGGGGAGCTGGTGGCGGGGTATAAATAAAGTTTATTATTATTATTATTTTCATGTCTCTCCCCAACAAAATTCTTAAATATTTTTTTTTATAAAAAATTTAAATATTTTTTATTTTTATAAAAAAATTAAATATTTGTTTTATTTTTATAAAAAAAAATTAATATGTTTTTTTTTTATTTTTAGAAATATGTTTTGATATTTTTTGGGGTAATACTCTATTATATTGATTATTGTTCCGATGTTAGTCTTAAGTTGTCTACCAGGTAGAAAACCATTTTGATCAACTTTAATTCGAGTATTCACAAATAGTTTGAGTCTCTCTGATAGCATACAGGCAAAGATTTTAGAGTCTGAGTTTAGTAGCGAGATAGGTCTATAATTTACTGGGTTCAAAAGATCTTTGCCTGCTTTACCTATTAATATGGTATTAGATGCCATCCAGGAATCTGGGATTTTCCCTGTATCTAATATATCATTGAATAATTTAACAAGGATATCCGGCCACTCCTCACAGCGCTCCTTGTAGTATTCCGCAGGATAGCCGTCAGGACCTGCGGCCTTCCCTCATTTGGCTTTTTTAATTGCTTGTTTTATTTCTTTTTTTTGTTATTGTTTGGTTCAACATTTCCTTCTCTTCATCTTTTCTTTTACTTAGTTTTTACTTAGTTTGTTTATTTTATTGATGTGATGTTATTATTATGTGTTGTGGGCTTGGCCTCGTGTAAGCCGCCCCGAGTCCCCTTTCGGGAGATGGTGGCGGGGTATAAATAAATACTATTATTATTTTTCTGTCTTTCCTCCAAAAAAAAATTTTTATTTTATTTTTATAAATATGTTTTTATATTTGGGGAGATGGTGGTGGGTTATAAATAAAGTTTTATTATTATTATTATTTTCCTCTCTCTCATTTTTTTTTTAAAAAATTAAATTTTTATAACATTTTAAAATATTTTTTTATTTTTATAAATATGTTTTGAAATTTGGAGAGATGGTGGCAGGGTATAAATAAAGTTTTATTATTATTATTTTACTCTCTCTCTCGCTCTCAAAAAAATTAAAATATTTTTTTATTAAAAATATTTATTTTTTATTTTTATAAATATGTTTTGATATTTGGGGAGATGGTGTTTTATTTTTATAACATTTTTAAATATTTTTATTATTTTTTATAAATATGTTTTGATATTTGGAGAGATGGTGGCAGGGTATAAATAAAGTTTTATTATTATTATTTTACTCTCTCTCTCTCGCTCTCAAAAAAATTAAAATATTTTTATTAAAAATGTTTATTTTTTATTTTTATAAATATGTTTTGATATTTGGGGAGATGGTGTTTTATTTTTATAACATTTTTAAATATTTTTATTATTTTTTATAAATATGTTTTGATATTTGGGGAGATGGTGATGGCGTATAAATAAAGTTTTATTATTATTATTTTACTCTCTCTCAAAAAAAATTATTTTTAAAAAAAATTTATAACATTTTTAAATATATTTTTTATTTTTATAAATATGTTTTGATATTTGGGGAGATGGTGGTGAGGTATAAATTAAGTTTTATTATTATTATTTTACTCTCTCTCTTTCTCAAAAAAATTAAAATATTTATTTTATTTTTATTAAAATATATATTTTTATTTTTATAAATATGTTTTGATATTTGGGGAGATGGTGGTGAGTTATAAATAAAGTTTTATTATTATTTTACTTATTAAAAAATTTAAAATATTTATTTTATTTTTAAAAATAATATTTTTATTTTTATAAATATGTTTTGAATATTTGGGGAATGGGGTTGGAAATTATTATTTATTTTCCTCTCTCAAAATTACCATTTTCAGAAAATGAACGTAATATAGATTTTTAATTTATAGATTTTAATTTTGCATGGATGTGAGATTATTTAATGAATAATAAGATTACCTCTCTTTACGTATCTCTTATATTGTAGGAATGGGTACATAGAAACATGAAAGGAAGCAAGAGTGTAGCCAAGAATGGGAAACAACACGACAGAACGTATCCCAGAGAAAGAGAAGAAGGAAGCCACCTTTCGCCACAATTATGTTTCTCTCTCTCTCTCTCCAAAATCACTGATAGAAAGAAGGAGATCTCAGCTGGGGAAACAGATGGGGTGCTGGAAGAGAGCCCCCTCCTCACCCCTAAAGCTGGGCTGGGAGAAGGAGAGGGGGGGGGTGTGAGGGGGCTTCAGGGAAGGAAGGATGGAAGGAGGGAGGAAGGGAGGAGGGAGGAAGGAAGGAAAAGGAAGGAAGAGGAAGGAAGGAAGTGGAAGGAAGGAAGGAAGGAAAGAAGGAAGAGGAAGGGAGGAAGAGGAAGAAAGGAAGGGAGGAAGAGGAAGGAAGGAAGAGGAAGGAAGGAAGAGGAAGGAAAAGGAAGGAAGGAAGAGGAAGGAAGGAAGAGGAAGGAGGGAAGAGGAAGGAAGGAAGAGAAAGAATGGAAGAGGAAGGAAGGAAGGAAAGAGGAAGGAAGAGGAAGGAAGGAAGAGAAAGAATGGAAGAGGGAGGAAGGAAGGAAGGAAGAGGAAGAGAGGAAGGAAGAGGAAGGAAGGAAGGAAGGAAGGAAGGAAGGAAGGAAGGAAGAGGAAGGAAGAGGAAAAGGAAGGAAGAGGAAGGAAGGAAGAGGAAGGAAGGAAGGAAGAGGAAGGAAGAGGAAGGAAGGAAGAAGGAAGGAAGGAAGGAAGGAGGAAGGAAGAGGAAGGAAGGAAGAGGAAGGAAGAAGGAAGGAAGGGAAGGAAGGAAGAAAAAAGGAAGGAAGGAGGAAGGAAGGAAGGAAGGAAGGAGAAAGGAGGGAAGGAAGGAAGGAAGGGAGGAAGGAAGGAAGGAAGGAGAAGGAAGGAAGGAAAAAGGAAGGAAGGAAAGAGGAAGGAAGGAGAAGAGAGGAAGGAAGGAAAAGGAAGGAAGGAGGAAGGAAGGAAGAGGAAGGAAGGAAAGAAGGAAGGAAGGAAAGAAGGAGGAGGAAGGAAGGGGAAGGAAGGAAGAGGAAGAAAGGAAGGAAGCGAAAGAATGGAAGAGGAAGGAAGGGAAGAGGAAGGAAGGAAAGAGGAAGGAAGGAAAGAATGGAAGAGGAAGGAAGGAAGGGAAGGAAGGAAGGAAGGAAGGAGGGGGGGGGGAGGAAGGGCTGCCGGGGTCCCAACTTAGCCGAGCCTCTCCCCCTGTCCCTCCAGAGAGAGCAGTGGCACTGGGGAAGGGAGGGAAGGGAAAGGGGAAGGGTCGGCCCTGCCTGCCTGCCTGCCGGGCTGCCTGCCTCCCTCCCTCCCTCCCTCTCACCTGGCCTGCGCCTCGTCCAGGCTCTGGTCGGTGATGGTCATGATCGGCTGGAGGATGTCCCCGATGTCCTGCTTGCGCCCGCCGCCTTCGCTCTCGGCGGGTCCGGGCCCGTCGGGCAAGTGCTGCGCCAGGCCCACCGGGTGCCCGGCCATGCCCACCGACGCCGCGTGAGAGTGCATCAGCCGGGGCTGCTCGTCCATGCTGGGCCCCACGCCCGGCCGCCCGCTCGCCCACCCGAGGGGACACCCCGGGCAAGGCTGGGCTGCTCCCGAGGCCGAGAGGGAGGGAGAGAGAGAGAGAGGCGCCGCTGCCTCCTCCTCGGCTTCCCTCTCCTCCTGCTCCTGCCGTGTGTGGGGGAGAGAGAGAGAGAGGCAGAGCCGGCGCGTAATCCCTCCTCAGCGAACCCGCCTCAGTCTGGACGGGGGAAGCGGCGCAAACTTTCCCTCAGCCAAGCAGGCAGGCAGGCAAGCGGGCGGGCGGGCGGCCCTTTTCGGCGCTGAGCCCTCCCTCCTTCCTTCCTTCCTTCGGGCGGCGCAACTCCTCCTCCTCGGCCGCCTGCCTTCCTTCCTCGCTCGCTCGCTCGCTCGCCGGACGGGGCTTTTGTTTGAGGCGCAGGACGCCCGGAAGACTGGGACTGGCAGCGACGGGGACGGCGGAGCCAGGCAGGAAGGAGGGGGGGCGGGAGGGGGGCGGGGCCGAGGGGAGCGCCCCTCCGCTCTGATTGGCCGCCGCCGGCAACAGCTCCGAGCCCCGCCCCTTTCGCTGCTGCCATCATCAGCCGCCACCCAAAGCGGGTTCAGGGGAGAGGCGGCAGCGCGGAAGATCCGGGCCCGAAGGGGGCAGCAGGCGCGCCCTCTCCCTTTCTCCCCTCTCCCACACTCACTCTCTCCCACTCTCCTTCTCTCCCTCCCTCTCACTCACTCTCTCCTCTCTCTCTCTCTCTCCCTCAATCCCACTCTCTCTCCCTCTCCCCCACTCACTCCCTCTCTCTCCCTCTCCCTCTCTCCCACACTCCCTCACTCCCTCTCCCTCTCTTACACACACTCACTCTCACTCTCCTTCTCTCCCACTCCCTCTCACTCACTCTCTCCCTCTCTCACACTCTCTCTCTCCCTCAATCCCACTCTCTCTCCCTCTCCCCCACTCACTCCCTCTCTCTCTCTCTCCCACACACTCCCTCACTCCCTCTCCCTCTCTTACACACACTCACTCTCTCTCCTCTCTCTCTCCCTCTCTCTCTCCCTCTCACTCTCACACTCTCCTCTCTCTCTCTCCTCTCCCACTCACTCCTCTCCCTCTCACTCACACTCTCTCCCTCTCTCACACACTCTCTCTCACTCCTTCTCTCTCCTCCTCTCTCACCCTCTCCCTCTCTCTCACACACCTCTCTCACTCTCTCCCTCTCACACTCTCTCTCTCTCTCTCTCTCTCTCCCTCTCTCACCCTCTCTCACCCTCTCACCCTCTCACTCTCACTCTCACTCTCACTCACTCTCTCCTCTCTCTCACACACTCTCCACACTCTCTTACACACTCTCACTCTCACTCCTCTCTCTCACTCTCCCTCTCACCTCACTCTCCTCTCTCACACTCCTCTCTCACTCAATCCCACTCACTCCCTCTCCCCACACTCCTCTCCCTCTCCACACCACCTCACCTCT